>CP060576.1:1800000-2361565 GCA_014334815.1 Pyrenophora teres f. maculata | reverse complement strand
AACTAGAGATTAGCTAGTAAAAAGCTCTACTTATTAATAAGAAGACGGTCCCTATTCTACAATATAATACTAAGAGTATTACGTCGCCTTATCTAAGATCTAGCTAGTATATATAAGTAGAGTATTTAATTTATAGAACTAGGCGTACCTTTAAAATTAGATAGCGTTATAAACTAGTCTATTATATCTCTAACTAGCTTATAAATAGTAGGTACTATATTAGTATTTTTCTAAAGCGCTTCCTCTCGCTAGTAGTAAGTATAGTACACTATAAGCGCTTTTAAGGTAGTAATTAGAGTAGATAGTATTAATAAGAACTTATACGCTAGAACTTACCTACTACTATAGTAATTAGGCTTAAGGCTAAGAACTACTACTCTACTTAGTAGTATACTTTAGTACTTATTATCTAGTAGAGTATAGTTAAGTAGGGCTATCTAAAGACGTAAGTATTACTTTTCTAGTTACTTCTTTTTAGTAGCGTTAGCTATACGCGCGATTTACTTAAGTAACTATAAAAGCGCGTCTTACCTACCTATAAGCTTATAGGGCGGCTACTTAACCTACTTATATATACGCTATAGGTAGTAGAGGATACTTACTAGCTTCTAGCTATACTTCTTAATTATACTAACTTAATACCTTAAGTAGAAAGGCCGCTTATTTAACTCTACGCCTATCTTATATTACTTAATAATCTCTAGAGTAAGTCTACTTACTACTTTAGCTTAGCTACTATTAAACGCTTTCTATATTAGCTACTCTATAGCTTTATAAATATTATATAAGCCTATATTATCTAATACTACTTCTTCTCTACTATACATATCTATCTCTCTACCTACTAGCTACTTAGCGCGTAGAAGCGCTACTCTTAGAATACTTTATAAGTATAGAACTTATTCTATAAGCTCTAGCTATAGATTAGCTTATAAGTAGATACCCTCTTTAATCTTTTCTTTTACTATAGCTACCTTCTATTCTTCTCGCTAATACTAGTAATCTGCCTTAACTCTCTATAAAATATCTTCTAAGTTTATAGCCTTAATACTTATCTTAACTATAATATACGCTAGCTAGCTAACTACTCTAAATAAACGCTAGTAAAATTAGCTATCTCGCTAAATCTAATTACTTATATACTTACTTTTCTACCTTATATTCTTACTTTACTTTTATTAGTTTACCTAGCTATACTTCTTCTTATAGTGTTTCTAAATACCTTATAGCGAGATATAGGTATACTAATACCTCTCTAATAAGTAGACTAGCCTATCTTTTTAGCTTTATAAGCTAATAATAGGCTTCTTCGCTAGCTTTAGTATACGTATATCTTCTAGACTCTATATAAGGTTTAGTAGCGTGTATATAATAGCTATTAGGCTCTTACGCGTAGTAACTATAACCTTAGGGTAGCGCTCTTTAAAATACGTAATAACCTACGCTAGTAGTATAGTAGTAGTATATAGTTAGTAGATAATAATATAAGTTTAGATAAGTATTTAAATAGCTACGCGAATAGCTCTATAGTAGAGAGTATTAGAAATATAAATAGCGCTATATAACCTATCTATTAGCCTAGTATTTACTCTATCTTTCTATAAGAATTAACGTATAGTTATTATTCTTATTTTACCTTAATTACGTTTCTAGCTCTATTAACGCTAGTTAGCGAGGGCGTTATAGTATATCTATACGCGGCCTAACTTTTAGTACTATAGTATAACTATATTAGAACTCTAATAATACTAAGACTCTTTTACGTATAGCTTCTATCTAAACTTCTACTCTCTACTTTATTTCTAGTAGATAAGTTAAATATATACTAGTTAGTAGTACTAGATAAAGCTATAGAGTAGTTTAATAGTAGTTATTAGAGCTTTTCTCTAGCTAGCGAAGTAGATTTCGCTTATAACTATATATATAAGCTACTAAATAAAGACTACTAAAAGCTATTTTTTTACTAAGCTATAGTTCTAGGCTTATAGTATAATATACTATTCTATCTATATAGTACTAGCTAGCTTATCTCTAATAATACAGTATCTATAAGCCTATCTTTATTACCTACTTAGTTCTATTAGCTATCTAGCTACTATATAAGACGCTCGCTAATAACGCTCTATCTAATAATACCTAGAATTATCTTATCTACGCGGCCGAGTTGCTTATATAGAATAGAAAGAAAGAGCTACTATCTATATAGAAGCCCTTAGCTTCCTCTTTAGAACTAGTCTCTACTCTATTCTTATAATAGAAGAAGTAGCTACTCCTATCTACGCTAGCCTCTATACTAAAGCGCGCTTAAATAACTACTAATAAGACGCTTCTAGCTAGCCCTTAGCTATCTAAGCCTAGTAAATTAGACGACTAACTAGAAGACCTCCCTCTATATATTATAGCCGTTTCTAATAATAATCGCCGTACTAAGCGAGAACGTAGTAAGAAACTTATACTTTTATATATAAAGAAGTAGCTTAATCTTAGCCTAGTAGTACCTAGTAATAAAGTTAATACTAAGAAGAAGACTACTTATACCTCTATTATATAAAAGAATAAGTTAGTTATTACCTAGATTATTAAGTAGCTAGTCTTAGAAGAGATAGACTTTTATAGCTTTACCTAAATACTCTATCTTATAGCCTACACCCTTCTAGAGAAAGCGTATATACTTAGTAACTAGTCCTTTTAGTACTACGCTACCTAGTTTCTATAGGCTTAGCGAGAACGTAGCTTACTCTTTAGAGGTAGTAGTAAGCTTACTAGTAGCTAGAGTAAGATATATATAGAAGCTAAGTGCTTATAACTTCTTAATATACGCGATAATACTAATAAGAAGTTCTACTTTACTTAGAATATATATATATATTATAAAGTAGAGCTAGCAGCTGTCTATATTAAGTCTTAATAGATATTAGCCCTTCTAGGTTAAGTATATTCTAAAAAATAGCGTAGATCTAGTATAATAACTTTATATCTAGTAATAATAGAACGTAAAACTAGTAGAAAGGGTCTAGTCTATATAGAAGTAATTATAGCGCTAGTAGAGTTAGTTAGCTCTAACGCTATAGAGAAGAATAAGTAGATATTTAAATAATAATTAGGCTAAGTAATACGCTAGTACTTAATTAGTTAGGAGTTAGGCTAAGGTATTCTAACTCTATACTATATAATAAGATTCTAAATTACTAGATAGAACGTACTCTTTATATAGGCTAGCTAGATATCTAGATAAAGCTACTTAATAAGGAGCGCTAAGATATACGTAGCTAGTAAGGTACTTAAGAGCTAGTTAGAACTAGAGAGAATTACTAGCAGGCCTATTAGTAAAAAGAAGATATTAAGTATTAAGATAGAGGCACCTATAATAATCTACGAGGTAGAAGAGATTTAAGATAGTAAAGATAATAAATAGATAATAGCGTTAATAATAGCGTTATAAAGTAAACTTAAGTATTACTAAAGAGTTCTACTTTAGCTCTGTAGTTATATTAGCTAACTTTACTTAAATTATTCTATTCTATAAAGTAAATATTAAACCTTAACGTATTAATTAGCCTAATAAGCTATTTTGGCTAATAAGCTACCCTATACTAATAATATATAACTACTAAAATTTAACTACGAATAACTCTACTACTATAAGCCTAATTAATAATATAATTAATACTATTAAATTGCGAGAGCCTAGTGCTTTATTTTCGTATTGCGATATTATAAAATAGTTTAGAGTTAACTAATTAATATTATCGCGCTAACACTAAGGCAAATCTAAGTCTATAGCCTAAGAAGTATAATAATAGTAGTTACTTAACCTATAATAAAAGGTAGAGGTTATAGATTATATAGAAAGATACACAAGAGGTAGTTTACTACCTATATAGTAGATAATAAAAAATTTCGCGTTAGCTATTATAAAATAGAATATAGAAGAAGAGTATAAGGTAGATATTAGATATAGAAGAGTAGACTAGTTAGATAACTCTTAGATTTAGAAGTAGAGATAATAGTAGATAACCTCTCTAAGAAGGGAGAGAGTCTACTCTATATAGTAAAAGAAGGAGAGTCTAAGCCTATAGTAGCTAGCGTATATACTAGGCCTAATTAGGACTAATCTATACGCTAAGCCTATATAGAACTAGTGCGTAAGAAAGAGGGTTCTATTCTTACACGTGCCCCGCTAAAAAAAAGAACTTAGCCTTATCTCTAAGGCTAGTAATAGTAAAAGAAAGTAACTAAAACTAAAGAAATAGTAAAGACTATAATAAAAAACTATCTAAAAGCTTCTAAAAGTTAGATATAGCTCCTAAAATCCTCTATAGTAGCTATCTTATTAAATCTAGTATTTAGATTTATATAGAGCTGCGTATATCTACACGATTTACTATATAAAATATAAGTTTCTAATACTATTTCTAGCTAGAGATCTCTTAACCTATAATATTTAAGTACCTTACGTTTCTATATACTATATAGACCTAGTAGTAGTATAACTACTAAGTACCTATAGTTAAAATATATTAAGATTATAGCTTATTATTAGGCTCGTAGGCGTAGGCTTATAGGCGTAGGCTTATAGGTGTAGCTTATAGGCGTAGGCGTAGGCTTATAAGCGTAAAGATAGCTTATAGGCCTAGGCTTATAGGCGTAGGGAGTCTATAGCGTACTAAGCTTAGTAGTATATATTTAAGCAGCTTCTAAGCGTCTCTAAGGTACTTTTTATAGTTACACTATATATAACTATAAGGTTTTACGCTAAATTATTGCTAAAGAGGAAATTATTAGAAGATTAATTATAATCTTTAGAGAGTGGTTGCTAGTTAGTAGGTATAGCTAGGCCTAGTAGGCGGAGTTTCTCTAAGTAGCGCTAGTAGAATAGAAAAGTATTATAGTAGTCTAAATAGTTCTTAGCGTTATACTACTCTACTTTTAGATAATCCGTCTATTTAATCTTATATTACTAGTAATTCTTTACGCGTTCTTTAGTACCTAGTTATATATTAATAAACTTATTAACTAGCTATTTAGTATAGCTATTCTTTTTCTTATCTATAATTTAAACTTCTACTAGTATAGGTAGTACTTAATCTAGAAGTCCTTTATTATTAGCGGGTCTAAGTAGATATAGGTAGAAGATAGAGAATACTCTAGCTAATACTATAGCGTTAGGTAGTTCTAATTTATATACTTATCTATTATATATAGTGCGGGTAATAGTATATAGTCCTACTTATTAGTAGTTAAGCTTCTTTATCCTGCTAAGGGTACTCTAATTAACTATAGATACTTAGACTTTATTACTTACTTAGTATAGAGGTATAGCGTAGTAGAAGGTATTTACTTATATAGATTACTTCTATTATACCTAGCGTAGCTATTCTTTTAGGTAGATAATAAAGTCTATATTAGAGTTTATTATTTTATTAGCCTAGATAATTTAGTCCCTAGTAGATTATAGTAAGTCTATTTTAATATTCTCCTAGAGGTAAATGCTACTTTAGGGGTAATAACCTAAGTTAGTAAAAAATAAAGTTATTTCTATACTTAAATTAATAGTATCGTTTACTTAGAATTTAGCGATAAAAAGCTAAGCTACTTAGTTATCTTATACGTAGTTAATAAACTAGCGTAGAAATATTTTAAAGAATTAGTTTACACGTTCTATTTAGCTATTAGTTTCTAGGTAGTATATAGTTAATAACTTTCTTTTAATATAGAGCCTCTTATAGAGTCGCTTCTAAAAAGAGGTAATAAAATTAGAGCTGCAGTCTAACGTAATACTAATAGGTAGACTATAGTACTAAAAGATATCTATAAAATAACTAGCTATTTCTACTACTATCTAACCTTATATTAGATAGAAGTAGTAACGTTTAGTAAAGTAGTTAACTACTACTAGAATATTTCTATATTTATAGTTTTTATACTAAGATAGAGGGAGGTTCTAGATATAGTCTACTATTAGGTTACTCTATTAGAAGTATAGAATTAGTAGTAGCTATAAGTATCTATATTTACTATCCTAAGAGGACTTAGTGCGCTTATATACTATATAAGCTTATAGTATATTATAATAGATTATAGTATTTTAGGCTAGTAGTAGCGCTTATATATTAGATATAGCGTTACGCGGAGGCCCTTATAGCCTGTAATCTTATAATTATAGTATAGGTTAAAGATTCTTTAACGCAAATAGGTGTTATTAGAGATATATAGCCGCGTATAATCTATAAATAAACGCTAGTTATCTTCTTCGCCTAAAGACGTAAAGTCTACTATACTTATATAGTATCTATTCTTATAGAACTACTTAGAAAGCTTAGAGTTACTAGCGTTAATAGCTATAAACGCTTTAATAGCTATAGAGTTGTTTTAGTAAGCTATTATAAGTAGTTCTTCTATAGGTCTAGGGTCTTACTTGTAAGGGGGTAACGTTAGGTCTAGTTTACTATTAGGTAGATTAGAATCTAGCTCTAATAGTGCTAAAGAGTCTAGATTATATACTAATCTAAAGAGAAATCTATAGAGACGCTGCTATTTAAGCTGAATTTTATTAGGCTAAGAGTCTAAAGACGTAAATAGTATATAAAGTGCTATTTAAATCGCTAGTTATATACCTAGAGAGAAGACTTTAGGACTAAAGATAATCTTTATATTTACGAACTAGAGGTCTAAGAGATCTATAGGCTTGTCTTATAGGCGCCTACTAAGAGCGTCTACTTCTCTATTTTATTTCTCTAGGGCGTATAAGATCTTAAAATTAAATTAAGATAGAAAAATAGACTAGTAGGCTTATTAGCGCGTAAATAATTTTAAACTTATAAAGTACTCTAGATTCTTATAGTCTATAATAACGCTAACCTAGTAGCTAGAGCCTATAAGCTCTAGTTCCTATTCCTTAAATACTTAAATAATACTTATAAGTTTAAGGTTATAAATATTGTAGTTATATTTTATAGTAGAGTACTTCTTTAAGAAGAAGGCGATAGGTTATAGAATACTTTATACGTTTAGTTATTTTATTACTCTACTATATACCTATTCTAAGAAATCTATAAAAATTAAGATAGGCTTCTCTAAGTTAAAGTGCTATAGTATAATATTTTAGTAAAAAGCGTTTTTTTAATACTTAGAACGCTATATTATAGTTAGAGTTCTATTTTAGTAGCTTATACGTTATATAGGCTTTACCTTAGCTATTTTTATTAAAATATCTTTTACGTAGATCTACTTTATAAGGGAAAGGCTATAGTAAAGTAGCTCTTAATAAATTATTAATAAAATCTAGTATAGCTAAGGAACGCTAGTAATTCTTTTATAGAGTTTAGTTTATCTTATTTATAGATAGCTAATACCTTATCTAGATCTATTTTAATTCCCTATCTATTATAATTATACCTAAGAACTTTACCTTCGTGTAGTAAAATTTAGACTTATAAGGGTTAATATAGAAACCTTAGTCTTTAAGCTAAAATAAAACTTTCTTAATATAGAAAATGTAAGCTAATTTAGATTTAAAGTAGACTAAGACATTATTAAGGTAAGTAGTATAAAACTAATTTAGGTACTTAAATAGAGTACTATTAATTATACGCTAAAAGGAAGCGGGTATATTATAGAGGCTAAATAGTATAACTTTATACTAATACGTACTATAGTAGGTAGTGAAAGCTATAAGCTATTTAGACCCTAGTTTTATATAAATTCTATAGAAAGCGTATATAATATCGAACTTTAAGAAGATAGTAGCCTTATTTAGCTTAACTAGAGTTTCTTAAAAAAAGAGAATAGAGTATTAGTCTTTAACTATAGCCTTATTTAAGTCTTAGTAATCTACGCATATATATAAGCTACCTTCTAGTTTAGTAATAATAAGTAGTAAGTATAGGCTAGAGAGTTATAGTATTTAATAAAGCCTTTATTTTCTATATCTTTAATATAGAGTCTAATAGCCTCTAGCTACTAGCCTAAAAATAGCCTAGGCTAGTAATTTAGAATTTTAGCGTCTAGTTTTAGCTTTATATTATAGTTAAATTTAGAATATTTAGAGAGCTTTCCTATAGTAGCTTTATTAATATAGAAATATAGCTAGAGTATTCCTAGAATAGCTAGAGTATAAGAATTTTTTTAAGAGTAGTTTCTAGAATTTTAGTTATAAACTTTTTAAAATCTTTATCTACTACTACTCGTCTAACTCTAGGGCGGCCTAGTTTCTCTAAGAGTTAAAATAAATTATATATAGAGTATAGCCTTAGCGTTTTACTATAACCTTAATAACTCTTTAGAATACTTTCTTTACTTCTAGTAAGCCTAGAGGTATTAGGGGAGGCTTAAGGTTATTGCTTTCTATAGTAGATTTAGTAGGGGTTTTAGGCTTTGCTATACTATTAAGATAGATAATAGTTAGAGTAGATCTAGTAAGCTAGTAGTAACTTTAGTAGTAGTTATTAGGAAATTTAATTCTCTTATTATAATAGTCTAGGGTTAGCTAGTAGAGTTACCTCTATTAAAAGCCTAAGACTAGATTAAAAGAGCTATATATATTAACTATATAGGCTACTATACGCTCTAGATAATTATCTAATCTAAGATAGAACTTAACGCGTTTTATAATAGTTTCGACTAGTACCCTTTTATATCCTTTATACGTAACTAGTATAGATAGATTAATAGACTATATTATTTAAACCTATTATAGAAAGTATTAGAAGATGAAATTAGAGTTAGCTCTATTATCTACTAATATATAATATATATAGAGAACGTTATTCTAAGGTCTAATAAAAAAGTAAAATATAAATTAAGAGATTTTTCTACGTAAGTGCTACCTTTATCTAAGTAGAGATATTTCTAAGAAAGGTCCTAGCGTTATATAAGGTAAGTCTAGTAAAGAAGTCTACTAAGGCTTTTTTCTAAGGCTAGGTAGAGACTTTAGAGAGTAGCTTAGTCTCTAAAGTTACTCTTCCTCTAATAAGTTAGTGCTATAATAGCCTAACTCCTTAATATTATTATAATCTAATCTAGATTTATCTAGGTATATAGTTATATACTAGTTATTTTCTAAGGGCTTAGACTTTAAGAACTTTTTTAACTCTAGATATTCTTATATAAAATATCTAGGCTTACTATAGATATAATACGTAAGTATTTTAGCTATTAGTAAGTCCTATAGGGCGCTTTTTAGCGTATATACTATTTCTTTTAGGCGTCCTATACCTTTAGATTTATAGCTTTCTTTTACTAGTTTTTAAGAGCGATATAAGGTTATCTAAGGGTAAGAGTAGTTTTATTATTTAGCTAAAAACTCTAGAAAGTCTATAAAGTCTAATTAAGCTACTAGGTCTAAAATAGTATTAAGTAGACTATAGTAGCCTAGACTATCTCTTATAGCGGACGAAGCGAACGCTATCTTATTATAAAGATGTATAGAAAGCTTACTATAGAGCTTATAAGCCTAAATTATATAGCTAAGTTAGAGCTATAAAGCTAAGGCTTTAAATTTTATATAGAAGTAGCTTTAGGCCTCTCTTTCTATTTTATATATAGAGTTAGGAAAGTAGAGATAGATTAGGTTATAAATAGCCTTATTCGCTATAACTTATAGATTAGAATCTCTAAAAACATTCTAGAGAGTAACTATATACTTAATATTTAATTTATATCTATAGCTAAATTTATTTATCTTATTAGTTAAGATTATTACGGCTAAGCTAATAAGAGAGAAGAGACTATTTACTTATAATTCTAGGTACTAAAAGTGCTTACCTTTTAAACGCTAGAACGTAAGTAGCTATATTATAAAGTAGTATAGCTTATTAAATTCTAATTTAAATACCTTAAGCTATACTGTAATAGGTTAGAGCCTAGTTAGTGAATACTCGATAATATCTCGGTCACGTGCGTGAGACGCATAGATTAACTACTTGCGTCCGAATAACGCTCAGACTATCTGCATAGTCTATAGGTAGAAGGTTATTCTAAGCCGCTCTTTGAATAACCTTTAGTACGAGATAGCTTATAGTTCTCTTCCCTATTAAATATAACTCTAGTATACCTGTGTAATAGCTTCCTAAGCGTAGCCCCTTATATTTTATATTTAATCCTAATTAATAGAGCCTTGCTATAAGACTCTGTTAACTCGTGGCGCGTTAATTCTCTTAACTGCTACTTTAACGTGCGAGTGGGGTAACCTGCTATACGGGATTAGTGTTACTTAAAGGCACAATAGGCCCTTAGATAATAAGTAGGTAGAAGCTATTATAAGATAGCTAGCCTAGGACTACAGCCTTATAGGACGCTTAGTTAAACGCGCTACTAGCCTTGCGAGACGTCTAGAGTAAACGAATATTAGTTAGCTTAGTAGACTCTAAGCTATATTACTAAATATTATTTAGGAAAGCTCTACCTAATACCTTAATAGTACTAAGGTATAGGTCCTACTACCTATAAAAGACTTTATAAGAAGGTAAGCGAGAGCGGTAGAAGCTCTATTAGTCTTTAAAGGATTAAAGAATAGGTAATAACCTCTTACTATAGTAGAGTAAGCGTTGTTAGAAGTCCTATTAGTCCTCTATAGAAGAGGCATAGGCTATAATACTTAGCTAAAGAAATAGCTAAGAGGAAATTATAAGCGTAAGGATTAGTTCTAAAAGTCGCGACTTATAATAACTACTAAGAGTCGTTTAGAAAAGCCTTATTATAGAGAATAAGTAAGAGATAAGCCCTACTAGTTCCTTACTAAAGAGGAGTAGGCTATAAGGAGATTACCTATACAAGTTAATTAAAGAACGATTAGAAGCCCTACTAGTCCTTACTATAGAGGAGTAGGCTATAGACGTAGAAGCTTATAAGAAGCCCTCTACTATTTAGAATAGAAGATAACTTTCTTAACCTTAACGCTAATAAGCTATCTATATACGCCTTAGCTAAGTACCTCGCCGGAGTACCTAATAACTAAATATACTAGAAGATTGTATAGATACTTAGGAATAATAGGTAGAAGGAAGCCGCTATAGCCCTAATAATAAATAAGGTTATAAGATAAATAAAGGAAGTAAGAGAAGCTAGAGAATTACTATAGGAGCTACTAAAAGTCCCTTAGGACCCTATAGTAGTAATAATAGCCTAACTAGTCTAGCTACTATCCTCTATTACAGCTTATTTAGATACGATAGAATAATAGAAACTTAGCCTAGCTCCCTAGACTTATATACCTAAGACCTAGCTAGACACAACTACCTATTTAGAGAGGTCGTAGAAGAAGAGGCTTCCCAACCTAGAATGTTTTAACAGAGACTATTCGAACTACCTAGATTAGAAATATAAGTATAAAGGTAAACTAGAGTATAACTTATACTTATACCCCTCCTAGGATACTAAGAAGCGATATATCCTTAGTTAGACTAAAGAGAAAGTAACCTAGGTTCTCTTACTATAGCTACTAGAAAACTAGCTAAGCACTATAAAGGAGTTATAGGAACACCTAGACACTTAATTTCTTAACGTGTACTATTAAAAACGGGCTCTAAATAAGCTTTAATACCTAAAGTAAGACTAACAGCTAGTTAGAGATTATATCTCTAAGTTTAACTAGCTACGCGTAGAAGCTAGCTAAGACTTTAGCAAGTCTATTCTCTAAGAGATATTTAGCGAAGGGCTTAGTATAGAGCTCTAACGCCTTATACTACGTATCTTTAAGAATATTAGTTTTAAGGAGTATATAGAGAAAGCTATTAAAATCTTAAATAACCTCTATCGTATTAATCTTAATAGTAGGTCCTAAGAGAGGATATCTTAGCGCGCCTATAGTATAAGCTACTAGAAGGATACTTAGATACTATTACTACCTAAGAAGATAGACTAGGAGCTAATAAAGGCTAGTAAAGCGAGCACGAGAACTAATAGGCTAAGCGCTAATTAGGTTAAGTACTACGCCTGTAGTAAAAAAGAATATATATCTAAGTATTATAGGAGGAGTTCTAAAGCAAGGAGCACTAAAGTAAACTAAGTAGCACGAAGAGAGCTACTACTAGATAGTAAAATTCCCCTAAAGAATATAGATAAAGGCGAGTTAGACGACTTAGGAAAAGAGTAGCTCTAGACTAGAGTCTTAGTCTAGAGCCTTAGAAGATAGATTAGTAGATAAGTAGTAAATAGAACTAATTTTAGTAGAAGTATATAAACACCCCTCCCCTTATAGCGCACTTAATCGTGAACTCTATCTATAACGCTACCGTGTTAATTAATAGTAGGTGTTTATGCTACGCGTTAGTTAGTAAAAAATTCGCTCGCCGAAGCCGTTTAGAGCGCTTCTCGATTACCCCTTAGATAATAGAAGGGATTAATAGGAAGATATCGGAGATAGATAAGGTCTCTAGGTTCGAGTTTAATATATATAGCTACTAAGAGGTTACTTATGCGTACGTACTTAATAGTATAGATAAAGAAGTGGTCCTAGGAAAAGGGTAGATAGACTACTAAGACGTCTTAATTGCTCTAGCAAAAAGGAGCCTATTTATATACTTAAGAGGTATTTAAGTAAGGTGCGATAAAGGTATTATAACCTAGAGCACTATATATTAGGTAAGCGCATTTACGTTTATAGGTCTTATAAGGAGATCTAAAGACCTAAAGAAGAGAGTATAGATATTTACTATCTCTATTATAGATATTAATAAGGCGTTAGCACTAAAGAAAGTAGTAGATATAAGGTTACTATTACTAAAATAGTATTAGAGCTATTTTAAGCTCTTTAACCTAAAAGAAGCGTTAAAACTTCCCCTATACTAAGGTCTAGGAGTAGACTATAAGATTAAGCTAGAGTTAAAAGACGGTTAATAGCTATAGCCGCTATAGGGCTTACTATATAGTATATTAAGGGGCGAGTTACTAGTGCTCTAAAGGGAGCTTATAGCTCTCCTAGAAAAAGGATTTATCCGCGTAAGCAGCTTGCTAGCCTCTTTACTAGTTCTATTTATAAAGAAGCTAGGAGGAGGACTTTAATTATATATTAACTACCGCGCGCTTAACGCTATTACTAGAAAGGATAGATACTCTCTACTACTTATCTAAGAGACACTTAATAATATAAGTAGGGCTAAGTAGTTTATAAAGCTAGATATTATTACCGCCTTTTAAATTCGTGTAGTAGAAGTAACAAATAGAAGATAGCTTTTAGAATACGCTTTAGTCTATTTAAGTAGTTAGTTACCCTATTTAGTATAGTAAACTCTCTAAGTACCTTCTAGCGGTATATTAATTAGATATTAAGAGAGTACCTAGACGAGTTCTATTTAGTATATCTTAACGACGTATTGATCTATACTAACGGTAGCCTATAATAATACTAGGACTATGTCTAAAAGGTCCTTAGTAAGCTCTAGAACGCAGGACTCTATATAAATATTAAGAAATGCGAATTTAAAGTAAAATCTACTAAGTACTTAGGTTTTATTATTAACGTAGAGAAAAGTATCTCTATAGACCTAGATAAGGTTAAAGCTATTAAAGAGTAGGAAGCACCTAAGATAGTAAAAGGCGTACAATTATTTCTTAGGTTTACTAACTTCTACTAAAAGTTTATTAGAGACTTTGCAAAGATCGCTACCCTCTTAACCTATCTAATAGGCGATGTAAGCTTTACCTAGGGAAAAGACGAGCAGGCCGCGTTTAATAAGCTAAAGGAGATCTTTATAATAGAATCTATCCTAGCGACGTTCAACTCTAAGTAAGATATAGTCTTAGAATATAACTCTTCTAGCTATATAATAGGAGGAGTGCTATCCTAGTACGACAAAGAAGGGATACTACGCCCTTACGCGTACTTCTTAAGAAAGAATAACGCTTATAAATATAACTACGAGATACACGATAAGGAACTACTAGCTATAATACGATGCCTAGAAGAATAGGACGCTAAACTCCGCTTAGTAAAGAGCTTTAAGGTAATTACTAACTATAAGAACCTAGAGTACTTTATAAAGCTAAAGATATTAAGTAAATGTTAAATCTACTAAGCTGCGTCGTTAAGCCGATTTAACATAGAGATACTATACTAACTAGAGAAGTAAATATAAGAGCTAATACGCTCTTAAGAAGAGAATAAGACCTACTAAAAGATGTAAGAGATAAACGCTTATAAAAGCGTATTATTTAAATCTTAAAACTAACGTCCCGCTACTATAAGAAAGTAAGCGAGGACGAAGAGGACTTAACTAAGAGCTAGATTATATTAGTAAAGATTCGTATAAGACGAATAGGAAGCTATCCTAGCCTAACTAAAGAATAGTTAGACTAATAAGACGCCGCCGCTAATAAGAGTAGTATAGACTAGTTAGAACTTAAGAAGCTATAGCTAGAAGCTCTAAGAAATAATTAATAGTACTAGTAAGTAGTATAAGCAGTACTAAAGCAGAAACGAAGGTTCCCACTAAGCTTAGGTGTAAAATACTCTATCTTAGAGTATACGATTAGCGATTAGAGAGAATTACTGTATTAAAGCAGGAGATAGGTGCTGAATAATAAGAAACTATGTACCTAAATAATTAGAGAAGTCTATAATTCTCTCTTAGCTAAATATCTAGGTAGAGAGATTACCTATAAGATAGTCGCCTAAGATTTCTTCTAGCTAAGTATATTAGATAATATTAGACGTTATATAAGGAACTATAACGTTTATAAGAGAATAAAGCTATAGTAAGAAGGCACCTAAGGATTTCTTAAACTACTACTAATACTAGATTAGATATAGAAAGATATCTATAGACTTTATTAAAGGACTACTAATAAGCAGAGGCATAAGCTACCTTATAGTTATTATAGATTACTTAAGCAAGGGAGCTATCTTTATTCTACTACCTAATATTAAGACAAAGATAGTAGTCTAAGCCTTCCTTAGCTAAGTAGTAGCTTACTATTAGTTACCTAACGTAATTACGTTAAATAAAGAGAGCTAGTTTATTAGCGTACTTTAGGAACGCCTTTGTAAGGTCTTAAAAATTAATTAATGGTTATCTATAGCGTTTCACCTATAGACTAATAGCACTATAGAACGAATAAATAGTATATAGGAAGCGTACGTCTAAGCATTTATTAGCTAGTTATAGAACAACTAGGCTATATACTACCCTATAGCTTAGATCGCTATTAATAGAAGGGACGTAACGTTAATAGAAGTATCCCTATTCTTCTTATAATATAGTTATAACGTAGACCCTCTCTAGTTAAAGGCTCTACTAAGTATAAGTTAAAGAAAATATACTACTAAAGAACGTTTAGACCGTAAGAAGGTAGAGACTATTATAGCTAAGTTCTAAGACGTGTTCGACCTAGTATAAGCTAGTATAGCTAAAGCCTAAGCAGAATAAAAGAAGTAAATAAATTAACACTATAAAAAGGCTAGAAACTATAAGGTTAGCGATAAGGTTTAGCTAAAGCTTAATAAATAGTATAGAATAGGACGTTAGTTATAAAAGCTTAATTAGAAGAGTGCTAAATATATAGTAATAGAGGTAATTAATAGCTACTTAGTTAAGCTAGATACCCCTCTAGGCTACTACCTAGTCTTTTATATTAATAGACTACGCCTTGCTAACTTAGACTCTCTACTAAGCTAGGTACAAGACGACTATTAGCCGCTGCTGTTATAAGTAGGTAACGAGAACGAGTAGTTTATAGAGGAGATTATAAGTAAGAAGTAGAAACGCCGAGGACGTAGTTAGCGCCTTTACTATAAAGTAAAATAGGTTAGATACGCCCTAATAGATCTTTAGCTAGCAGAATTACTAGAGGAAATAGAAGCTCTAGATTAATAGGAGGCCTATACAAAGGACGCTTAGAATAAAGAGGGACGCTTACTAGAAGGTTTTCGCCGAGAGACCCCCTAAGGGAGGAGAGGAAGGGGGTATTATAATAGGCTAGAGCCTAGTTAGTAAACACTTAATAATATCTTAGTTACGTGCGTAAGACGCATAGATTAACTACTTGCGTTCGAATAACGCTTAGACTATCCGTATAGTCTATAGGCAGAAGGTTATTCTAAGCTGCTCTCTAAATAACCTTTAGCACGAGATAGCTTGTAGTTCTCTTCTCTATTAAATATAACTCTAGTATACCTATGCAATAGCTCCCCGAGCGTAGCCCCTTACAATACTACGTTATTATTGTTACTTTAGGCGTATATAGAAAGTAACTCTACAGCTTAAGACTATTACTATAGTAGAGTAGAGATTAGAATAAGTCCCTATTTACTAGAATAGAACTTATTATTAAGTATTTTTAAGAGGCTCTAGTAGTATAACTATATACTAAACTTATTTAGTATAGTCTTATTATAGAGTGCTTTATAGTCTAAGATACGCGTAGGTATAAATAGGCCTATTAATTATTTAGAGAGAGTAGCTATAAGTAGTTAGCTAAAGGGTAGAGAACTATCTAAAAGGTAGTCTTTTAGTTCTATATTAGCTTTATTTATAAGAGCTTAATACTTAGCTAGTAGAAGAGTATAGGAACTCTTCTACTATTAAGCTAATTCTACTTAGTAGTTTAGATCTTTAGTATAGTTATCTACTTACTTATAAGCTATACTAAGAGCTTCTCTAAAGTTCTAAGTATTATTATATCTCTTTTTCTATACCTAAATTAGATTATAGTATAGCTAGTTAGCTAGAGTACGTAAGGTAAATAATTATAGCGTTAATTTATCTAAGCCTAAGGTTTCTAGAGTTAGAACTATTTAGTTATCTTTCTTATAAAGTAGCTAGAATAAAGTAGTATATAGCTCTTTATTCTATTAGAATAGGTAAGCTAGAAGATCTTCTATAGTAAACTTATTTATCTATAATAATTAGTAGTTCTTTAGGCTCTATTCGTGTAGTTCTACTACGCGTAGCTTATCTTTTAAACTAAATAGTTTATTAGTAGTATTAGAGAAAGTAAATAACTAATCTTTTTTATATAAGGTATTAGGCTTAGATTCTTTAGAGTCTACTTCTAACTATAATACTAGCTAGAGAGGTGCCTTAGACGCTAACTAAGTATTATACTTATATTTATAAAATTTAGGGCTAAGGCGGGAAATAGGCTTATCTATCTCTATAGTAGAGGAGGTAGTTATAGAAGAAGATAGAGGTTTTTTAGTAGACTTAGAGAGTACCTTATTAAGAATTCTAGCTAATATTTTAGTAAACTAAAAGTTAAGAGAATCTTTATTAACTTTATATAATATATTATATTTATTAAATAAGATTAGAGAGAGTAACCTATATAAAAGTAAGGAGTAGCCTAAACTAAATATAATTTTATAGTATATAAGAGTATTTACTATTCTAAGGCGGGGTATAAGCCTCTAAGCTAAAGAATAAGTACTTAGAGTAGGTAGTATTTAGCCTAATTACTAAAAGTAGGTAGTATATACTAAATATCTAGTAGTTTTTTCTAGAGAGTCTATCTCTCTAAGGCGTTTAATCTAAATTTGCGCGACGCTAGCACGCTATAGCGGGGGGTAGTAAAAGGCTATATTCTTAGGCTATTACGTAGTTAAAGGCTATTAATAGTATAAAAGTTAGAGAGCGAGAAGATAGTAATAGTTAGAGATAGCTATAAAAAATTCTAGACGTTATAGTTATAGATAAGGATAAAGTTAAGGCTAAATAGGTTAAATAGATACTATACTTACTATAAGTTAAAAATAAGCTACTTTACTATAAAAATAAGAGCCTCTATATAGCGCTTAATACTAGGATAAAGTATAAGCTTAAGAGTAAAGCGCTAAACTTATAGTAAAGTAATTAGTAATATAGTAGTAGTATTTTCTAGAGTCCTTATAAGATTAAAGAAGCTCGCGAGCGTAAAGTTATAAAATAATAGGAAACTAAGTAACTATAACTTTAAAAAGATACTAAGAGAGAGCTAAGAGTAGCCTTATTAAGATATAAAAAGCTTATAGTAGATAAGGTAAAAGCTAAGCGTTAGTAGGTAAAAACTAAGCGTAATAAGGCTAAAAAAGCTAGAGCTATAGAGCTTGCCGCTTGTTAGGCTACTAAATAGTAATAACGTAATACTATAACTTTATAAAATTCTTAAGATATATATAAAATATCTAAGAGAATAGCCTTATATAAGCCTATTAAAAAAAAAATAAGGTGTTATAGTATTATTATTACTAAAAGTAAGGCTATAGCTATACTAATAGCGCTACCGCCGCTACCTAAAACTATAACACGCGGCCGTATAATTAAGTTACTATAAAAATTTAAATAGTATAAAATATCTATAAGCTTTAATAGAATATAACTCTAAGAATCTTATAATAATAATATATACTTGCTATTACGCAGCCTTATTTTTTAAAGTGCCTAAATTTAGTTTAGTAGCTTATTAGCTAAAGTAGCTTATTAAGCTAATTAATATATTAGTACCTATAGTCTATTATACTACACATCTTATTAATAGTGTCCTCTAATATTGTAAATATTAATACCTAAACTTTATCTATATTCTACTTACCTACTTTATCTTTATTTATTCTAAAAATTTAATATATAATTTAGATATACTTTATATATAATCTGCTAGCGTTATAGCCGTTTTTAACCTTAGAAATAGTAAATAAATTTACGCTAAAAAAGCGAATAAATATAGTTAAGTGTCTATGCTTACGCTAAAATTTATATAGGTAAAGCGAATAACTATACTATATTTGTTTGTAGAATTAATAGGAGGTAGTATATAGTTAGTAGATAATAATATAAAGTTTAAGTAAGTATTTAAATAGCTACGCGAATAGCTCTATAGTAGAGAGTAGTAAGAATATAGATAGGCGCTATATAACTTATCTATTAGCCTAGTATTTACTCTATCCCTCTATAAAGATTAATATATAGTTATTATTCTTATTTTACCTTAATTACGTTCCTAGCTCTGCTAACACTAGTTAGCGAGGGCGTTATAGTATATCTATACGCAGCCTAACTTTTAGTGCTGTAGTATAACTATATTAGAACTCTAATAATACTAAGACCTCTTTACGCATAGCCTCTATCTAAACTTCTACTCTCTACTTTATTTCTAATAGATTAGTTAAATATATACTAGTTAGTAGTACTAGATAAAGCTATAAAGTAGTTTAATAGTAGTTATTAGAGCTTTTCTCTAGCTAGCGAAGTAGATTTCGCTTATAACTATATATATAAGCTACTAAATAAAGACTACTAAAAGCTATTTTTTTACTAGGCTATAGTCTTAGGCTTATAGTATAATACGCTATTCTATCTATATAGTACTAGCTAGCTTATCTCTAACGATACTAGTATCTATAAGTCTATCTTTATTACCTACTTAGTCCTATTAGCTATCTAGCTACTACGCGAGATACTTGCTAATAACGCTCTATCTAATAATACTTAGAATTATCTTATCTACGTGGCTAAGTCGCTTACGTAGAATAGAAGAGAAGAGCTACTATCTATATAGAAGCCTTTAGCTTCCTTTTTAGAACTAGCCTCTATCTTATCTCTATAATAGAAAAAGTAACTACCTCTATTTACGCTAGCCTCTATACTAAAGCGCGCTTAAATAACTACTAATAAGACGCTTCTAGCTAGTCTTTAGCTATCTAAGCCTAGCGAATTAGATAACTAACTAAAAGACCCCCCTCTATATATTATAGCTATCTCTAATAATAATTACTATACTAAGCAAGAATATAGTAAGAAACTTATACTTTTATATATAAAGAAGCGGCTTAATCTTAGCCTAGTAGTACCTAGCGATAAAGCTAATACTAAGAAGAAAGCTACCTATACCTCTATTACGTAAAAGAATAAGTTAGTTATTACTTAGATTATTAAGTAGCTAGTTTTAGAGAAGATAGACTTCTATAGTTCTATCTAAACGCTCTATCTTATAGCCTATACCTTTCTAGAGAAAGCGTGCGTACTTAGTAACTAGTTCTCTTAGTACTATACTACCTAGTTTCTATAAGCTTAGTAAGAATATAGCTTACTCTTTAGAGATAGTAGTAAGCTTACTAGTAGCTAGAGTAAGATATATATAGAAGCTAAGTACTTATAACTTCTTAGTATACGCGATAATACTAATAGAGAGTTCTACTTTACTTAGAATATATATATATATTATAAAGTAGAGCTAGCAGCCGTCTATATTAAGTCTTAATAGGTATTAGCCTTTCTAGATTAAGTATATTCTAAAAAAATAGCGTAGATCTAGTATAATAACTTTATATTTAGTAATAATAGAACGCGAAACTAGTATAGAAAGAGTCTAGTCTATATAAAAGTAATTATAGCGCTAGTAGAGTTAGTTAGCCTTAATACTATAAAGAAAGATAAGTAGGTATTTAAATAATAATTAGGCTAAGTAATACGCTAGTACTTAATTAGTTAGAAGTTAGGCTAAAGTATTCTAACTCTAATACTATATAATAAGATTCTAAATTACTAGATAGAACGCACTCTTTATATAGGCTAACTAGATATCTAGATAAAGCTACTTAATAAAGAGCGCTAAGATATATACGTAGCTAGTAAGGTACTTAAGAGCTAGTTAGAACTAGAGGGAATTACTAGCGGGCCTATTAGTAAGAAGAAGATATTAAGTATTAAAGTAGAGGCACCTGTAATAATCTATAAGGTAGAAGAGATTTAAGATAGTAAAGATAATAAGATAGATAATAGTATTAATAATAGCGTTATAAAGCGAACTTAAGTATTACTAAAGAGTTCTACTCTAGCTCTATAGTTATATTAGCTAACTTTACTTAATTATTCTATTCTATAGAGTAAATATTAAACCTTAATATATTAATTAGCCTAATAAGCTACTTTAGCTAATAAGCTACTCTAACACTAAATATATATATAACTACTAAATTTTAACTATAAATAACTCTACTACTATAAGCTTAATTAATAATATAATTAATACTATTAAATTATAAGAACCTAGTGCTTTATTTTTATATCGCGATATTATAAAATAGTTTAGAGTTAACTAATTAACGTTATTACGCCGACACTAAGGCAAATCTAAGTCTATAGCCTAAGAAGTATAATAATAGTAGTTACTTAACCTATAATAAGAAGCAGAGATTATAGATTATATAGAAAGATATATAAGAGGTAGTTTACTATCTATATAGTAGATAATAAAAAATTTTATATTAGCTATTATAAAATAGAATATAGAAGAAGAGTATAAGATAGATATTAGGTATAGAAAAATAGACTAGTTAGATAACTCTTAGATTTAGAAGTAGAGATAATAGTAGACAACCTCTCTAAGAAGAGAGAGAGTCTACTCTATATAGTAAAAGAAGGAGAGTCTAAGCCTATAGTAGCTAGCGTATATACTAGGCCTAATTAGGACTAATCTATACGCTAAGCCTATATAGAACTAGTGCGTAAGAAAGAGGGTTCTATTCTTATACGTGCCCCTCTAAAAAAAAGAACTTAGCCTTATCTCTAAGGCTAGTAATAGTAAAAGAAAGTAACTAAAACTAAAGAAATAGTAAAGACTATAATAAAAAACTATCTAGAAGCTTCTAAAAGTTAAATATAGCTCTTAGAATTCTCTATAGTAGCTATCTTATTAAATCTAATATTTAGGTTTATATAGAGCTACGTATATCTACGCGATTTACTATATAAAATATAGGTTTCTAACGCTGTTTCTAGCTAAGGATCCTCTAACCTATAATATTTAAGTACCTTATATTCCTATACTATATAGACCTAGTAGTAGTATAACTACGAAGTATCTATAGTTAAAATATATTAAGATTATAGCTTATTATTAGGCTCGTAGGCGTAGGCTTATAAGCGTAGGCTTATAGGCGTAGCTTATAGGCGTAGGCGTAGGCTTATAAGCGTAAAGGTAGCTTATAGGCCTAAGCTTATAGATATAGAGAGCCTATAGCGTACTAAGCTTAGTAGTATATATTTAGGTAACTTCTAAGCGTCTCTAAGGTACTTTTTATAGTTATACTATATATAACTATAAAGTTTTACACTAAATTATCGCTAGAGAGAAAGTTATTAGAGGATTAATTATAATCTTTAAAGAGCGATTACTAGTTAGTAGGTATAGCTAGGCCTAGTAGGTAGAGTTTCTTTAAGTAGCGCTAGTAAAATAGAAAAGTATTATAGTAGTCTAAATAGTTCTTAGCGTTATACTACTCTACTTTTAAGTAATTTATCTATTTAATCTTATATTACTAGCGATCCTTTACGCGTTCTTTAGTACTTAGTTATATATTAATAAACTTATTAACTAGCTATTTAGTATAGCTATCCTCTTTCTTATTTATAATTTAAACTTCTACTAGTATAGATAGTACTTAATCTAGAAGTCCTTTATTATTAGTAGGTCTAAGTAGACGTAGGTAGAAGATAGAGAATACTCTAGCTAATACTATAGCGTTAGGTAGTTCTAATTTGTATACTTATCTATTATATATAGTGCGGGTAATAGTATAGTTCTATTTATTAGTAGTTAAGCTTTTTTATCCTACTAGAGGTACTCTAATTAACTATAGATACCTAGACTTTATTACCTACTTAGTATAAAGGTATAGCGTAGTAGAAGGTATTTACTTACGTAAATTACTTCTATTATACTTAGTGTAGCTATTCTTTTAGGTAAGTAATAAGGTCTATATTAGAGTTTATTATTTTATTAGCCTAGATAATTTAGTCTCTAGTAGATTATAGTAAGTCTATTTTAATATTCTTTTAGAAGTAAATACTACTTTAAGAGTAATAACCTAAGTTAGTAAAAAATAGAGTTATTTCTATACTTAAATTAATAGTATTATTTACTTAGAATTTAGTAATAGAAAGCTAAGCTACCTAGTTATCTTATACGTAGTTAATAAACTAGCGTAGGAATGTTTTAAGAGATTAGTTTATACGTTCTATTTAGCTATTAGTTTCTAAGTAGTATATAGTTAATAACTTTCTTTTAATATAAAGCCTCTTATAAAGTTACTTCTAAAAAGAGGTAATAAAATTAGAGCTATAGTCTAATATAATACTAATAGGTAAACTATAGTACTAAAAGATATCTATAAAATAACTAGCTATTTCTACTACTATCTAACCTTATATTAGATAGAAGTAGCGACGTTTAGTAAAGTAGTTAACTACTACTAGAATATTCCTATATTCGCGGTTTTTGTGCTAAGATAGAGAGAGGTCCTAAATATAGTCTACTATTAGGTTACTCTATTAGGAGTGTAGAATTAGTAGCGGCTATAAGTATTTATATTTACTATTCTAAGAGGACTTAGTGCGCTTATATACTATATAAGCTTTATAGTATATTATAATAGATTATAGTATTCTAGGCTAGTAGTAGCGCTTATATATTAGATATAGTATTACGTAGGGGCCCTTATAGCCCGCGATCTCGTAATTATAGTATAGGTTAAAGATTCTTTAACGTAAATAGGCGTTATTAGAAATATATAGCCGCGTATAATCTATAAATAAACGCTAGTTATCTCTTTCGCTTAAAGATATAAGGTCTACTATACTTATATAGTATTTATTCTTATAGAACTACTTAGAAAGCTTAGAGTTACTAGTATTAATAGCTATAAACGCTTTAATAGCTATAGAGTTATTTTAGTAGACTATTATAAGTAGTTCTTCTATAAGTCTAAGGTCTTACTTATAGAGAGGTAATATTAGGTCTAGTTTACTATTAGGTAGATTAGAATCTAGCTCTAATAGTGCTAAAGAGTCTAAGTTATATACTAATCTAAAGAGAAATCTATAAAGACGCTACTATTTAGGCTGAATTTTATTAGGCTAAGAGTCTAAAGACGTAGATAGTATATAATATACTATTTAAATTACTAGTTATATACCTAGAGAGAGGACTTTAGGACTAAGAATAATCTTTATATCTACGAACTAGGGGTCTAAGAGATCTATAGGCTTATCTTATAGGCGCCTACTAAGGGCGTCTACTTCTCTATTTTATTTCTCTAAGGCGTATAAGATCTTAAAATTAAATTAAGATAGAAAAATAGACTAGTAGGCTTATTAGCGCGTAAGTAATTTTAAACTTATAAAGTACTTTAGGTTCTTATAGTCTATAATAACGCTAACTTAGTAGCTAGAGCCTATAAGCTTTAGTTTCTATTTCTTAAATACCTAAATAATACCTATAAGTTTAAAGTTATAAATATTATAGTTATATTCTATAGTAGAGTACTTCTTTAAGAAAAAGGTAATAAGTTATAGAATACTTTATACGTTTAGTTATTTTATTACCCCGCTATATACCTATTTTAAGAAATCTATAAAAATTAAGATAAGCTTCTCTAGGTTAAAGTGCTATAGTATAATATTCTAGTAAAAAGCGTTTTTTAATACTTAGAACGCTATATTATAGTTAGAGTTCTATTTTAGTAGCTTATATATTATATAGGCTTTACCTTAGCTATTTTTATTAGAAATAACTTTTACGCGGATCTGCTTTATAAAAGGAAGAGCTATAGTAGAGTAGCCCTTAATAAATTATTAATAGAATCTAGTATAGCTAAGAAACGCTAGTAATTCTTTTATAGAGTTTAGTTTATTCTATTTATAGATAGCTAATACTTTATCTAGATCTATTTTAATTTCTTTATCTATTATAATTATACGTAAGAACTTTACCTTTATATAGTAAAATTTAGACTTATAGAGGTTAATATAGAAACCTTAGTCTTTAAGCTAAGATAAAACTTTCTTAACGTAAGAAACGTAGGCTAATTTAGATTTAGAGTAGACTAGGATATTATTAAAGTAAGTAGTATAGAACTAATTTAGATACTTAAATAGAGTACTATTAATTATACGCTAAAAGAAAACGGGTATATTATAGAGGCTAAATAGTATAACTTTATACTAATATATACTATAGTAGGTAGTAAAAGCTACGCTGGCAAATGGGTTGGGGTTAGGTTAGGGTTAAGTTACTAAGACTTAGGTTGGGGTTAGGTACGCTAGTAAACAGGTTAGGGTTAGGTTTAGGTTAGGTTGCTAAGACTTAGAACCCTAACCTAACCCTAACCTTAACCTAGATTTTGACGCTACTACTAGGTTAGGGTTAGGTTAGGGTTGTACGGACTATAGGTTAGAGTTAGATTAGGTCTCTTAATTTTAAATTTTTATTTTTTACCTATATAGAATTTTTTCTACTTTATAATTAGAATTGTATATTAAATTTATTATAGTAATTAATTATAGTATAGAAGGAAACACTTTTTATTATAAGTATATAGAAGTTCGGGAATATAGCTACTAGGTTCTTATTTCGCCTTAAGAAAGAAAGCATATAGATACTAGTTATAGTATTAACGTGTAAGTTAGGAATCCTTCACCTAGATAGTAACGCGCTTTGCATAAATAGCATTAATATTACAGTCTATTAATATTAGTATATTATATAAATTGTATATTAGAGATACTATACTTTTAAGGTAACTAATAAGAAAGGCCTTATATAACTTCTAAAGCGCTTTAAGTGCAGAAGCCTAGAAGCGTATATCTAGCTTGTAGTATACCGCGAGCTCGCGAACTAGTTAAGAAAATAGTAGTTTAAGTAGTAGGAGTTCATAACCTTTCTAGTATTAGCGGATCTCGCGTAGCGCTATAGCTATATCGTATTAGATACTAGCTATAATAAATAGCTATAATAACTTACTACTAGCCTTAAACTTATACCTCTTAGAGGGTACCTTTAGTAAGGTCTTACGCGTAGACTTTATAGTAGGCTTATAGTTTGCTTTAGCTGTAAGGTTCTTTATAGGTCCTTTACTACTAGTAACTAGCTTAGGTAGTCTTATACGCGCTATTATTTAGAGCTGTAGTAGCGCTGATCTAGTGTCGTAAGTAATAAAACGCTGTGATAAATAGTAAGTTATAGTAGATAGTAGGGTTAAGTAAATAGAGTAGAAGGTTTAGGAGTTTACTCTAAATTCTCGAAATTTTCTATTTCCGCGCTAATTTTAGGCAGTAGCGTATAGACTTCTTAGCCTACTTAGATAGAACACACCCTAGTATATTTAATTTTGCAGCTATATTAAAGATTTTTTAATATAATAGACGTGATAAATCTCTATATTAAAACTAGAGCTTATATAGCTTTGCATCTTAATATTAACGTAAATAATAATGTGTTAAGCCTATTTTAGTAATTTTGGTATTTTCGCGCTAGCGTAGGTAGCAGCGTAAGAATATTCTAGAATATTTAGATACTTTCTACCTACTTGTTTAACCTCTTATACCTACAATTAATACTAGACAACCTACTACTTTATTATATACTATAATTATAATATACGCTATATTAGCTGTTAAAGAAGAGCCGAACGATAGGCTAGAAGGCCTAGTACCGCGTATTAAGGTTGAGCTACCGCTAGGTTTTAAGCCTGACGAGTGGGAGAAGCTTACTAATATAATAATTATAACTATTTATTATAGTATTTACTAATAAGTATAGGGATTTATATATAAAAAAGACGAAATTAACGCTATACTTAACTAGCGTAGTGCTAGCAGATCGCGAAAAAGTAGACTGCTTAACTTAACTGTTCCCTATAAGGGTCCCCTTAGTAGTAGCTCGCGCGTAGTAGCATAAAGGGAGCGTAAGGCTTAGTTTAATAAAGAGGAGAAAGTACTTAAGAGTATAAGATTAGTAGACTACGTAGCTAAGTACTAGCTTAAGAAATAGTACCTATTAGATCTAGACTATATATCTGTAAGTAAGAGAAGATAAGAAGAGATTCTTCTAGCAGCCTACGAGAGCCTAGCTAGTAGGCGTTTTAAATAAATAAAGAGCGGTAGGTTAATATAGTTATTTATTATAATCTTCTACTAATATATTCTAGCGGAATGGCTTAAGACGAACCTAACACTAGTTTATAAGAAATGGCATAATATTACAAAAGAGATAGATATAAGGAAATATAAGAAAATATTAGAAGGCATACTAAGTACTAAAGAAGGGGAGCCTCGCAAAGAATTGTAAGGTAGGGGCATATAAAGAGTCTTTAGTCTAGGTAGTACTCTATAGAATATCTTACGCAATACCTACTTAAAAGGCCTACTTAAGCTTAATACTAATATATTTAAGAGTAGCGAGGCTAAGAAAGAGTTTAAGGAGTTTATAGAGGGACTTACTACTAAAGAGTTGTAACTTATAATAGATAATAAGTAGTAGTAAGTTTAATACAGCCTTTTATTATATACCTACTAATAGAATAAGGCGAGAGGAATTAATAAGCGTTTTTAACCTACTAGGTAACGCCGATATTAAGCTAGAAGGCGATATGCTATACGTGAAAGGTAATAATAGCGATAAGTATGAAGAGGAGGTAGACAATAACTCTAATATTAACGAATATTTTAGATTACTAGAGAATAAGTACAAAGATAACAAGTAGTAGGCTATAGCTTAAAAAGAGGCTTAACTATTAGAGGAGAGCGAGTTTAAAGGATTCTTAGATTTAGAGTAACTATTAGAGTCTAATATATAGATCTTTATACTAGTCTAAAAGTTGCTTAGTATATAATAGCTTAGTATTATTATAGCTAATTAACATAGTCTATATTATATTATAAGATTACTCGTATATTATAATCTATAAGAATTGCTAATTATAGGCTATATAATCTTGTAGATCCTTCTGCTTACTATAAAGGATTAATTTAAAGTTTTTACTAATACTACGCTAGGGTTTCAGGGGAAGTTATATACGTTATTAAAGAATAGAACTAAAGAGACTAGTAGGAAACTTTAAGTCCTATTCCTAAAATCTACTATTCTTATTATTATTTACTACTATTACTATTTACTATAGATTTAGCATCGTAGTTAATTAAATATACACCTAATAATCCTATTATATTACTAGAAGAACTTTACTACTTTAAAATAAAAGCTTTATAGGTAGTTACTAAGGGGGGGAAAAGATTACTATAATTAGTAAAATACCTAACAAGGGGTGCTTAGGAGGGTGAGGAGAGAAATAGGATTATAGTAAAATAGAAGGAGTAGTAGGAGAGTACTAGCTAGGCGAAGAGTATTAAAACTAATAACTTATAATAGGACTCTACTACTTAGTATAGTGTAGTATAGTAATATTTTAGAGAGGTAGCTAAGCTAATAATAGGTTACCTATATATATTTTGTTATAACTGTGGTCTTGCATTATAGTATCTATATATACGCAGTATAGGGTGTAAATACCTCTCTACCTACCTAAAGTCGAAATCTTATTAAGTAATTCTTACGCCTACCTATATTAAGGTATCTTTAGCGCCCCCCTCCCTCTCCTACCTTTAGCAGAGAAACCGAGCGATCTTAATACTACTTTACTTAACTACTACTTTTAAGAAGGAGCTTATTCGAGTAGTAATTAATAGTAACTAGTTATTCTAAATAGTTAAGCGACTATCTTTTTATTAGTTTTTTTAGTTTCTTTAGCTAGATACTATAATAATTAGCTATTATAAATTCTAGAAGATGTTTTAGAGCTAACACGACAAAGTAAAAAGTTCTATATTATAGAATCTTAGGAAATTAATAAAGATATTAATCGCCTTAGATGCGTAGTCTATAGTAAACTATCTTAGCTTTCTTGTAGTAAAAGGTTACTATATTAACTAAGACTAGAAACTTTAAGAAAAGCTACTTAACTTTCTCTCTATGCGTGGCAGGTATATAGGTACTTCTATGGCAGACGAGGTACTATATGTTCTCTTAGATATAAATACTAAATCTTAGCTTTTAGCTGTTACCTATAATAACGCTAGTAATAATAGTGTACTTACTCGCACTATCTAATTAAAACTTTAAGAAGTTAGTATTTACTAGAGTTCCTAGGAAAATATAATTCTATACCTCGCCTATATTATTAATCTTATTATATAAGATATTATCTAGCACTTAAAGCTTTTAGTAATAATAGAGGTTAGAG
Source organism: Pyrenophora teres f. maculata (assembly GCA_014334815.1). Classification (NCBI taxonomy): domain Eukaryota; kingdom Fungi; phylum Ascomycota; class Dothideomycetes; order Pleosporales; family Pleosporaceae; genus Pyrenophora; species Pyrenophora teres. Next base: position 2,332,575 of record CP060576.1, on the reverse strand, counting down.
TAAGAGAAAGCTTTTAGCGGCGGTATATATAAGATATTAGGACGAATATGTCTATTCCTAACTCTCTTTGTAAGGTAAGAACGCTTTTATTATAGTTATTTATTACATACTAAATATATACTAGCTTAGAGCTATCTATATCGCTATTAACGTATCTCTTTAACGCTACGAACGTTTTATCGCTATATAATAGAATCTACTACTAAAGGAGCAGCTATCTATTATCCGCGACGTGAAGACTAGATAGAACTTAATATATAATATATTAGAGCGCGCTCTTAAGCTATAAAAGTACATTAATAAATAGCTTAAATAAGAGATCCTATTATAACTAGGTAGTAGCTTAGATAGCTCTTTAGAGGACAACCTTATAGCTAAGGTAGATTTTTAAGATCTAAAACGTCTCTAGTTATCTTTAATTAAGTAGCACTATCTCGAGCTTATTACTAAAATGCTTAAACGATTTAAAGACGCAACTAGCTTTCTAAGCTAAAATAAGAAACCTTAGATCTAGTATATTTAGCTTATATATAACTAGCTATTTAACTTCTTAGATAAGATAATAGAGGACTTAGATAAGGACTAAGAGAACTATAAGAATAGAGAATAGCTAGTAGTTATACGAGATATAGCTAAGAGGGGTCGCTTAAAACTTAGCAAATACTACTTAAGAATAGATAGAGACTAAGGATTCTTGTTTAATTACGCTACTATTCTTAATCTAACTTAGAAACTTATAGTATATAAGGTATAGTTATTATAGCTATTTATTATAGCTACTTACTAACTAGACTCTTAGGACGAATTATAGAAGCTATAGTATAAGTATCTCTATTAAAGATAATTCTTTGCCTATCTTAAACGCTATAATTCTATAGAGTAGAGAGAGTAAGCCCTAAGGTCTAGTGTATTCTAGAGAAGGTTACTTAGAAATAAGTAGTTCTGAAAGCTAGCCTCTAAACCCTAATTACTATTAATAAGCTTTTCCTTCTAAGGCTCTTTACTACTAGAACTAGATAAGGTAATAAGCTTAACCTGCTAAAAAGGAGAGTCCTACTTTAGTACTACCTATATAATAGCTAGTAACTCTTTCGATATTCTAGACTAGTAGAAGTTAAATAAGTCTATCTATCTATAACTATCCTAGGTTACGAAGGATGTTTTTATAATACTAATTGCTTAAGTAGGGGTTAAGAGAGTATTTAATGTTGCTAAGGATATAATTAGTAATTAGAGGTATCGACTTTCTGCGCGGATAATATAGCAGATTATAGTTTTTAAGGATATAATATCCTATAAGAAAGAAGAGGAAGACCTATTACTTTCTTAGATAGTAGGTATTAAAGAGCTATATAACAAAGTTAATAATCTATTTAAGCTTCTAGCTTTAGTAGAGATTAACTATAATATAGAGGAGGATAGTATAGAAGAAGTAGATGCAGAGGATAAGTTAGTACTTCTACTACGAAAGCGCCAACGTCCTACGCGTTACTATAATTAATAGCTGTAATAATAGATCCTAATTCTCTTCTAATTTAGTATATTTATTTACTTTATATAAGGATATTATCTAAGTAACTGTAATATAGAAGAAAAGTATTTTAAAATTCTTACCTATAAAATTTATATAACTTAACCCTAACCTAGGTAGCTAAACTCTAACCTAACTCTAACCTATTATCTATACAGATCTAACCCTAACCTAACCTATAGTCTATGCAGACCTAACTCTAACCTAACCTATAGTCTATGCAGACCCAACCCCAACCTAACCCGTGGTCCGTGCGACTCTAACCTAACCCTAACCCGTGGTCCGTGCGACCCTAACCTAACCCTAACCCACGCGCAGGTACCCCGTACCTATTCGCTAGCGTAGTAAAAGCTATAAGCTATTTAGACCCTAGTTTTATATAAATCCTATAGAAAGCGTATATAATATTAAACTTTAAGAAGATAGTAGTCTTATTTAGCTTAGCTAGAGTTTCCTAAAAGAAGAGAATAGGGTATTAGTCTTTAACTATAGCCTTATTTAAGTTTTAGTAATCTACGTATACGCGTAAGCCGCCTCTTAGTTTAGTAATAATAAGTAGCAAGTTATAGGCTAGAGAGTTATAGTATTTAATAAAGCCTTTATTTTCTATATCTTTAATATAGAGTCTAATAGCCTTTAGCTACTAGCCTAAGAATAGCCTAAGCTAGTAATTTAGAATTTTAGCGTCTAGTTTTAGCTTTATATTATAGTTAAATTTAGAATATTTAGAGAGCTTTTCTATAGTAGCTTTATTAATATAGAAATATAGCTAGAGTATTTTTAGAATAGCTAAGTATAAAAATTTCTTTAAAAGTAGTTTTTAGAATCTTAGTTATAAACTTCTTAAAATCTTTATCTACTACTACTTATCTAACTCTAGAGTAGCCTAGTTCCTCTAGAAGTTAAAGTAAAATTATATATAAAGTATAGTTTTAGTATTTTACTATAACCTTAATAACTCTCTAAGATACTTTCTTTACTTCTAGTAAGTCTAGAGGTATTAGAAGAGGCTTAGAGTTATTACTTTTTATAGTAGGTTTAGCGGGGGTCTTAGGCTTTACTATACTATTAAGATAAATAATAGTAGAGTAGATCTAGTAAGCTAGTAGTAAATTTAGTAGTAGTTATTAGAAAATTTAATTCTCTTATTATAATAGTCTAGGGTTAGCTAGTAGAGTTACCTCTATTAAAAGCTTAGGACTAGGTTAAAGAGCTATATATATTAACTATATAGGCTACTATACGCTCTAGATAATTATTTAATCTAAGATAGAACTTAACGCGTTCTATAATAGTTTTAACTAGTACCTCTTTATATTCTTTATATATAACTAGTATAGATAGATTAATAGACTATATTATTTAAACCTATTATAAGAAGTATTAGAAGACGAAATTAGAGTTAGCTCTATTATCTACTAATATATAATATATATAGAGAACGTTATTCTAAGGCCTAATAAAAGAGTAAAATATAAATTATAAGAGATCTTTCTATATAGGTGCTACCTTTATCTAAGTAGAGATGTTTCTAAGAAAGGTCCTAGCGTTATATAGAGTAAGTCTAGTAAAAGAGTCTACTAGAGCTTCTTTCTAAGGCTAGATAGAGACTTTAGAGGGTAGCCTAGTCTCTAAGGTTACTCTTCCTCTAATAAGTTAGTACTATAATAGTTTAACTCCTTAATATTATTATAATCTAACCTAGATTTATCTAAGTATATAGTTATATACTAGTTATTCTTTAAGAGCCTAGACTTTAAGAACTTTTTTAACTCTAGATATTCTTATATAAAATATCTAGGCTTACTATAAATATAATATATAAGTATTTAACTATTAGTAGGTCTTATAGAGCGCTTTTTATATATATTATTTTTTTTAGATATTCTATACTTTTAGGTTTATAGCTTTCTTCCGCTAGTTTCTAAGGGTAATATAGAGTTATCTAAGGGCGAGAGTAGTTTTATTATTTAGCTAAAAACTCTAGAAAGTCTATAAAGTCTAATTAAGCTACTAGGTCTAAAATAGCGTTAAGTAGACTATAGTAGCCTAGACTATCTCTTATAGTAGACGAAGTAAATACTATCTTATTATAAAGATATAGAAAGCTTACTATAGAGCTTATAAGCTTAGATTATATAACTAAGTTAGAGCTATAAAGCTAAGGCTTTAAATTTTATATAGAAGTAGCTTTAGGCCTCTCTTTTTATTTTATATATAGAGTTAGAAAAGTAGGGATAGGTTAAGTTATAAATAGCCTTATTATAAGGACTAGTACTTACTAAACTAATAGACTAGACTAGGTCTAGTCTAATAGCGCCTAGTAGCTAGCCTTACTATCTCTACTATATATACTAAGCTAGACTAAGGACTACTACTTAGTTATCCTTCCCTTTTTAGGCTGTATTAGCGTAGCGGTCTAGCTCTATATTCTTACACGATAACTAAGTAACCCTAGGTTCGATTCTCGTAAGTTTCGAATTTAGAAAGCCGAGCTCTTTATTATACTTAGAGAGGTCTGCTACGTAATAGCCTTCGCCTACGCAACAGCCTTATATCTCCTTAATAGGTATAGTAAAGTAATCTAGTTATTTGCGGCCTATTTAGAGACTTTATTAGATTATATTAGACTATATTAGGTTTAGTGCGTAACCCGCCTAAAAGACTTATAGAGACTTATAAAGACTTAAAGAGACTATTAGGCTTAGATAGTAACTAGACGTTACTGCTTAAGGCTATTATATATAACTTAGAGATTTATAGTTTATTACTCTATCTAGAGGACTAGATTATTCTTCTTTAAAGGAGGGGATAGTATAAGGACTAGTGCTTACTAGACTAATAGACTAAACTAGGTCTAGTCTAATAGCGCCTAGTAGCTAGCCTTACTATCTCTACTATATATACTAAGCTAGACTAAGGACTACTACTTAGTTATCCTTCTCTTTTTAGGCTATATTAGCGTAGCGGTCTAGCTCTATGTTCTTATACTTATCTACTATAACTTATAGATTAGAATTTCTAAAAATATTTTAGAGAGTAACTATATACTTAATATCTAATTTATATCTATAGCTAAATTTATTTATTCTATTAGTTAAGATTATTACGGCTAAGCTATTAATAAAAAAGAAGAGACTATTTACTTATAATTCTAGGTACTAAAAGTACTTACCTTTTAAACGCTAGAACGTAAGTAGCTATATTATAAAGTAGTATAGCTTATTAGATTCTAATTTAAATACCTTAGGCTATATTACGTTATTATTATTACTTTAAGTATATATAGAAAGTAACTTTATAGCTTAGAACTATTATTATAGTAGAGTAGAGATTAGAATAAGTCTTTATTTACTAGAATAGAACTTATTATTAAGTATCTTTAAGGGCTCTAGTAGTATAACTATATACTAAACTCGTTTAGTATAGTCTTATTATAAAGTACTTCGCGGTCTAAGATACGCGTAAGTATAAATAGGCCTATTAATTATTTAAAGAGAGCAGCTATAGGTAGTTAGCTAAAGGGTAGAGAACTATCTAAAAGATAGTCTTTTAGTTCTATATTAGCTTTATTTATAAGAGCTTAATACTTAGCTAGTAGAAGAGTAGAGAACTTTTCTACTATTAAGCTAATTCTACTTAGTAGTTTAGGTCTTTAGTATAGTTATCTACTTACTTATAAGCTATACTAAGAGCTTCTCTAAAGTTCTAGGCGTTATTATATCTTTTTTTCTATACCTAAATTAGATTATAGTATAGCTAGTTAGCTAAGGTACGTAAGATAGATAATTATAGCGTTAATTTATCTAAGCCTAAGGTTTCTAGAGTTAGAACTATTTAGTTATCTTTCTTATAAAGTAGCTAGAATAGAGTAGTATATAGCTTTTTATTCTATTAGAATAGATAAGCTAGAAGATCCTTTATAGTAAACTTATTTATCTATAATAACTAGTAGTTCTCTAGGCTCTATTCGCGTAGTTCTACTACGCGTAGCTTACCTTTTAAACTAGATAGTTTATTAGTAGTATTAGAGAAAGTAAATAACTAATCTTTTTTATATAGTATTAGGCTTAGATTTTTTAGAGTCTACTTCTAATTATAATACTAGCTAGGGGGTACCTTAGATACTAACTAAGTATTATACTTATATTTATAAAATTTAGAGCTAAGATAGAAAGTAGGCTTATCTATCTCTATAGTAGGAGAAGTAGTTATAGAAGAAAGTAGAGGTTCTTTAGTAGACTTAGAGAGTATCTTATTAAGAATTCTAGCTAATATCTTAGTAGACTAAAGGTTAAAAGGATCTTTATTAACTTTATATAATATATTACGTTTATTAAATAAGATTAGAGATAGTAACCTATATAAAGGTAAGGAGTAGCCTAAACTAGGTGTAATTTATAGTAAGTATATAAGAGTATTTACTATTCTAAGGTAAGATATAAGCCTCTAAGCTAGAGAATAAGTACTTAGAGTAGATAGTATTTAGCCTAATTACTAAAGATAAGTAGTATACGCTAAATATCTAGTAGTTTTTTCTAGAGAGTTTATCTCTCTAGAGCGTTTAATCTAAATTTATATGACGCTAGCGTACTATAGTAAAGAGTAGTAAAAAGCTATATCTTTAGGCTATTATATAGTTAAAGGCTATTAAGAGTATAAAAGTTAGAGAGCGAGGAGATAGTAATAGTTAGAGATAGCTACGAAAAATTCTAGACGTTATAGTTATAGATAAGAATAAAGTTAAGGCTAAATAGGTTAAATAGGCACTATACTTACTATAAGTTAAAAATAAGCTACTTTACTATAAAATAAGAGCCTTTATATAGCGCTTAATACTAAGATAAAGTATAAGCTTAAAAGTAAAGCGCTAGACTTATAGTAAAGTAATTAGTAATATAGTAGTAGTATTTTCTAAAGTCCTTATAAGATTAAAGAAGCTTATAAGCGTAAAGTTATAAAATAATAGGAAACTAAGTAACTATAACTCTAAAAAGATACTAAGAGAGAGCTAAAAGTAGCCTTATTAAGATATAAAAAGCTTATAGTAGATAAGGTAAAAGCTAAGTATTAGTAGGTAAAAACTAAGCGTAATAAGGCTAAAAAAGCTAAGGCTATAAAGCTCGCCGCTTATTAAGCTACTAAATAGTAATAATATAACGCTATAACTTTATAAAATTTCTAAGATATATATAAAATATCTAGGAGAATAGCCTTACGTAAGCCTATTAAAAAAAAATAAGGCGTTATAGTATTATTATTACTAAAAGTAAGGCTATAGCTATACTAATAGCGCCGCCGCCGCCGCCTAAAACTATAATACGCGGCCGCATAATTAAGTTACTATAAAAATTAAATAGTATAAAATATCTATAAGCTTTAATAGAATATAACTCTAAGAAATTTTATAATAATAATATATACTCGCTATTACGTAGCCTTATTTTTTAAAGTACCTAAATTTAGTTTAGTAGCTTATTAGCTAAAGTAGCTTATTAGGCTAATTAATATATTAGTATCTATAGTCTATTATACTATACACCTTATTAATAGTGTCCTCTAATATCGCGAATATTAATACCTAAACTTTATCTATATTCTACTTACCTACTTTATCTTTATTTATTCTAAAAATTTAATATATAATTTAGACATACTTTATATATAATCCGCTAGCGTTATAGCTATTTTTAACCTTAGAAATAGCGAACAAATTTACACTAAAAAAGTAAATAAATATAGTTAAGTATCCGTGCTTACGCTAAAATTTATATAGGCAAAGCGAATAACTACACTACATTTATTTGTAGAATTAATAGGAGCTTCTTTCTTCTAAGCTTTACTTACTTAGCTTAGATATCTATATTACGAAACTCTTTTAGCTCTTTTTAGTCTACTCCTATATTCTTATATTCTTTCTATTTTTAAACTTCCTAGATATTGCTATTATAAAAGCTTATTAGATAATACGTAATAGTAGCGCTTAGCTCTCCTAAGAGTAAGCTAGAAGTTTAAGTTATAAATTAGTTACTATATATAGTAGAGCGAATGCCTATAGAACGTGTACTTAATATAAGTATTAGAAATTATATTAAGTAGTATATATATATATTATATATCTCTAAGTAATATTCGTCGCGCTTTAGTATCTCTATATCTAAGTATCCTTCGGCTTCTATTATCTCTATTTCCTCTACTATAGCATTATAGTAGAAGTAGATAATAAAGTACGCCTTTTATAAGAATTATATAAATAACTAAGCTAGAATATTACTTAGAGAAACCTTACGATATCTAAGAGTATAAATAAATAAAGGATTAAGAGACTAACCTTTAAGAAGAGAGATAAAGTTTTCCTATTAAGATAAAACTTAAAAACTAAATAGCTATATAGAAAATTAGAGAACCTCTAAGTAAGACTATTTAAAATTCTAAAGATAATTAGCTTAGTTAACTATAAACTCTAGCTACTACTAAGTATATATTTACCTTATCTTTTATAAGAAACTACTAGAACTAGTACTACTAAATACTAAGTTAGTAATAGACGTTAAACTTAAGAATAATAAGTATAAAGTTAAAGAGATTAAGGACCTATAAAAAGATAGTTATTAGTAAAAGTACTTAGTTAAATAGTAAAGATAGCTAGAGAGCTATAATATATAAGAACTAGAATAGAATCTTATAAACTATAAGAAATTAGTATAAGAGTACTACTAAAAGTATCTAAAGTAGTAGGGACTAGATCTCTAAGAAGAAAAGAAAGATTAAAAGAAAGATTAAGAAGGTTAAGTTTAGCCTATAACTAGCTTAAATTAGCTAAAGGTTTAGATAGTAGTAGTTTAATAGTAGGAAAGTCTATACTAGAGGTAGTACTCTTCTTAGCCTTCTAAGTTACCTTCTCCTAGAAGTCTAAAATAGTAAGATTATAATAAGTAAATAAATACTCTTAGTTCTTTACTTATAGAAGCTTAATCTTACTCTAGGTAAGATAAGCCTTTAACTTAGTAACCTCTAACTCTCTTTTATAATATTCTTACTAAACTTTTCTTTACTCTTTCTTAGAAATAAATAAGCTATACTTAGTACTAACTAAAATATACCTAGTATAATAACTAGAGAATATTTTAATAAAGTAGTAAAGCTTCTTCTCTTTATACTACTTATAGCGAAAATCTATCTCTAAGCTCTTCTACTCTACGCGTATAGTACGCGCCTACTTTTAATTAGTTAATAAGTAAGGATAAGAGGTATAGGATTTCTAAATCTTAGGTATAGTTAGAAAGGTATAAAAGGAAAAGAGTATATAATATAATAAGTATACTAAAGCCTTATATATAGCCTACGTTATAGATTATAGTATAGAAAAATAAAACTCTAAGGTATTAAGATAATAGCCCTAAGAGGAGAGATAGTGTTATAAATAAATACTAGATATCTCCTCTAGTTAAAGAGTATAAAGTTAAAGGCTAACTATTATATAATAAAGAGGTTATAATTAACGCGAGGTACTTAAGTTATATAATCTAGTATCTTGCTAAAACTTAATATTAGAAGATACTAAGACCTTAGTAGATATTATGTATTAGAGATACTAGCGATATCTAAGATACTATAAGCTTAGCCTAAGGTAATAGATAAAGTAATAAGTATATAGTTATAGAGAATTCTCTTAATATACTTTTTATAGTTAACTCTTATAAGTTCTTCTCTTACCTAGATTAATACTTAGTTATTCTATTACTTATATAGAATTAGATTATTATTACTAAATACCTACTATCTCTATTATATCGCTAGATAACTAACGCGGACTTAATAACGTTAGTCTTACCTACTTTAGTACGGACTAGGATTATAGAGTAGTATAACCCCTTATATTAATATAGGTCTAGGTTTTAATTTATATTCTAAGATAAATATTATCTAAATATATATCTAAGGTTTAAATATTTTAACCTAGATCTAGAGTTAAAATAGAATTTTAACCTAGATTTAGAGTTAAAATAGGATTTTAACCTAGATTTAGAGTTAAAATAGGATTTTAACCTAAATCTAGAGTTAAAATAGAATTTTAATCTAGATCTAAGGCTAAAATAGAGTAATCTAAAATATATAGTATTATAGACTATATAGGGGTATAAAGAAAAGTTTCTATAATATCTCCTCTCTAAAGTCTAACTAACGCTTATATTTTTATCTTTAATACTTATTATCCTTACTCTTAGACTAATTATCCTCGCTTCTAAACTAGTTATCTTTACTTCTAGACTAGTTATTCTTACTTCTAGACTAGTTATCTTTACTTTTAAACTAGTTATTCTTACTTCTAGACTAATTATCTTTACTTCTAGACTAATTATTTTTACCTCTAGCTTAATTATCCTTACTCTTAGACTAATTATTTTTACTTCTAGACTAATTATTCTTACTTCTAGACTAGTTATTCTTACTTCTAGACTAGTTATTCTTATATCTAGACTAATTATTCTTATATCTAGACTAATTATTTTTATATCTAGACTAGTTATCTTTACTTCTAGACTAGTTATCTTTACTTCTAGACTAGTTATCTTTACTTCTAGACTAATTAGTCTTATATCTAGACTAATTATTTTTATATCTAGACTAATTATTCTTATATCTAGACTAATTATTCTTATATCTAGTTTAGTTATCCTTACGTCTATTCTAATTATTCTTACGCCTAGACTAATTATTCTTATATCTAGACTAATTATTTTTACGTCTAGACTAGTTATTTTACTTTTAGACTAATTATTCTTACTTCTAGACTAATTATTCTTACTTCTAGACTAATTATCTTTACTTCTAGACTAGTTATCTTTACTTCTAGACTAGTTATTCTTACTTCTAGACTAGTTATCCTTACTTCTAGACTAGTTATCCTTAGTATTAGTCTAATTAGTATATATACTAAGAATATTATATAATACTTTAACCTATTATAGATTAGTATATATTCTACTAGTTATCTCTACTAGCCTTTTTAGAATTAGCTTAGTTAGGCACGGGCTAGAAATCGTAGAATAATAGGTCCTTATTCTTAAACCTAACCTAGTTAGGTTACTATTTTAGGCTATTCTACGCCTTATAGTATTCTAATTCTTAGTATCTAATTACCTTTTAGATCTCTTATAACTCTTTTACTTTACTTACTTCTTTCTTCTTAGCCTTACTTACTTAGCTTAGATCTCTATATTATAAAACTCTTTTAGCTTTTTCTAATCTACTTTTATATTCTTATATTCTTTCTATTCTTAAACTTTCTAGATATTACTATTACGAAAGCTTATTAGATAATACGTAATAGTAGCGCTTAGCTCTTCTAAGAGTAAGCTAGGAGTTTAAGTTATAAATTAGTCGCTATATATAGTAGAGTAAATGCCTATAGAAACGTATACTTAATATAAGTATTAGAAATTATATTAGGTAGTATATATGTGTTATATCTATCTAAGTAATATTCGTCGCGCCCTAGTATCTCTATATCTAAGCGTTCTTCGGCTTCTATTATCTCTATTTCCTCTACTATAGTAGTTAGATAATTAACTTTAGTATTTCTTGGGTAGTCTACTTAATAGGTGTTGTTAGATTTTCTTAGTATATTTCGCTAGTCTCTATTTTATTATCTAGTATACTTAGGGTCTAGAGGTCTTCTAGTAGCTAGATAATAATAGTATTACTATCTAGAGCTATTTTAGCCTCTCTATTATTTTATTATTACTATTTCTTAGCTTAGTCTATATAATTTACTCTAAAAGTTTAGACGCGTCGCGTTTAGAGTACTAGACTTTTTATATCTCTATAACTACGCGGCTATATAGCTTAGGAGTAGTCGGAATCTATTTCTTTTAATAGATATAGTTAGTTTTTAATAGAGTTTTATATATTTAGAAAAACTCGAAGTTGTTATATTATCTTTTGTGCTCTAGTAGTCTAAAATACTAAGTAATCTATATAAATTTAGGTCATAATTAAGGCTTATAAAGGAATCCTTTATAATATTACTAATAAGCGCTTAAGAAGGCTTCTTAAAGCTTATTAAAAGAGCTAAGGAGATACTATATAAAATTATTCTTATTAAGGCTTATATATAAGAGCTTAAAGAGTAAGTAGTAGAGTTAATAAGGCGTAGAGGGCGTAAAAGGAAGCGAATTTAGATAGGTAGTATAATAGAGTTTAGTATAGGCGTATTATAGGTAGCTAAAAGTACTTCTACTACTTATATAACGTCTAAGAAGAGTAGTAGTAGAGGTAGTTAAGAAAGGACCTAGCTAGCTTAATAATACTATAGTAACTATAAAGGGACTATATATAACGCTTATACGTATTAGAAAGATATAGAAGAAGATTCTAAATCTAATATAGCTACGTCGCACGAAAGATCTATAGAGAGTATAGAGTAATTTTATATTTCGTACGTGGTGTTCGCGATGCCAAGAAAAAGTGGCCGGCTCGGTGGTCTGGCCGGCTCGGTGGTGGAATACGTTATATATTTAGCTTATTATTCACGTAGCTTCTCGAAGCATCTAAAGTGCCGAGGACGCTCCGAAGGTTCTACCGAGGATCACCATAGCATCTGGGCTCTAGCCCGTTACATCCATCCTGCCCACGATTCTCGATCTTCTCATCCAGTCTAAATCCATGGGCCAAGATGATATAGCTATTGCGTCAGCTCTAATCAAGCAATATGAAGGCCAGTCACTCCTTCGTCGATGCAGAAACTTGCACAATGGTCGACAGGACTGGAACTTTGCCACCCTCCCACCCTCTCCCCTGGAGGAGTACTTGTATCGATTTCGTCTGGGGCGTTCCCTTACCGCGTCGCTATGCCTTTAGTTGCAGGACTTGAATACCAGTTTACAAACCTGAAAACGGACCCCGAGGAGGTTCATCCCCTTGTTGCGTGGTCCTTGGATGAACTTCATACAGCAGTACATAGCAAGTATGGCTCTGAAGTTGCCGATTGGTTTAGTAAGGCTATAGAAATTGGAGAATGGTGGCTTTAGGAACAGGACCGCCTGTGGAATGTTCACCGCAAGTAGCTATTCGATGCGCTAGACAAGTGTCAAAACGAAACCAATCTCCCTAATCTGCAAAAGGGAACGGATGTGCAATTGTTGGTTACCTTGCGGTTTGTGCCAGATGTTGAGCACGAGTCTCGGCTAGCATTGAGGCTTGAAGTAGAGGCTAGCGATGAGGGCGTCAATCAGTTTGTGGCTGGCCAGATACATCGACTGCCTATATGCATTTAACGCGACATTACACTGCAAGACTCAGTGCAGAAAAGAATAGTAGATAGACCCCTGCACGCGATAAACACACATGCATGCACCTTAATTAAAGTAACATAAACGGGAGACGCATTGATGTTTAGATTAGCGCGGTCCAGACACTTCTTAGCTTGTAGCAACTACGTTTGAAAACGATAATTTGTATATTATGCGGGGTCCATTTCCACGCTAGTTACACTAGGGCTAGATGGGGGTTTCACTAATTATAAAGGACATGTAATCCATGTATAGCGTGATATGACAAATAAGCAAAGTTACCTTAGAAATTAATGCTTGGAAGACATCTAGACTGCTAGCTCTTACATCCAAGAGCTGGCATTGACATGTAATTTTAGGGTTCATGAACGCCCAGAAAGATTGTAGAAATGAGAGGCGGTGTGTTAGATTGGAGCACTATGGCAGAGGAGGGCAGCGTACAGATGCCGGGTGCGCTAGTACGACCCAGCAACTGTGACAGCCAACTAGAGCACAGAGGCTCTTGGCACCCCCTGGGTACACCTGGTGCGACACAGACACGTAGACAGAACACACCACATAATCAACATCATCAATTATCACCTTTTATCCAGAGTTCTATCAACAGTGAATATCTAACACGATGCACCACAACTAACCTCTAAACCGACCAACGAGAAGAAAGGCTTACAAAAATAGTCGGCTTTTATACTACTTACCACTCGTACCCCTCGGAATATAGATCTAGGAAACAGATCGAGCGCAGGATAGTATCTAACATATGGGGAGCTATTCCATAGCGCACTAGACGAGTCACTGCGTACTATATAAAGCTAATACCTAGAGACGAGGCTTATAAGCACTGTGCTAAATGTGGCTTAGCTTTATGTCATGATCCCTCCTTGCTAGGATATCAGAGGTCACTCACGATGGTTGATGCTTGATAAATCTACTCTATTCGAATGCGCTATGAAGTAGTTCAAGCCACTGCGTATACTGTTAATTGGTGTCTGTATCGTTAAATTAGAGGGGTAAAAAACTCTTCATTTCAACTTCTACTTATATACTACGTATTATGACACTGCATGCTATTATCACTTTCGAAATAAAACAATCTATACGATACCCTCTTTCCTATCAAATCAATACTTTTTCTATCATGAAGTCGACTTTTTACTTTGCGGCTGTAGCCCTTTTCGCCCCATCTGTGCTCGGCCACTGTCTTTTGACTGGCAATGGCAGTGCCGGTGCACCCTGCAAGAACACCTACGCCGTAAGTAGCCTGAATAGTCAATAGAAGATTCGAACATTGTACTAAAACTCCCCTAATAGTGCGATAACGGATCCGTGCCTCCAGGAGTTTGCGGTAAGTACCTACCGAATTAAAGGTGTTCGTTGAATGGGTCGTTAATTGAACTGTGACTATAGTCCTAATCAGAAATGGGGGTACTTCCTACTGCTGCAACTAGTTCTACGGAAAAGGATCCCCGACTTCGATATATAAAAAGGACAAGAGAGAGAACATAGAGTGCTAGATATAGGTTCTTCAGCGGGGCATTCGGCAAAAATAGAGTAGGCTATCTCTGTAATTTAACAGCTTACTTGTATTCATACACTTTTATATATGTGATAGAACTTATGCCACTAATGGTTCTGTATGATACGCTCTCGATACATCTGCATGTTAGTACTAGTAGGCTCTACTATAATAATCTAAACCTTCTTCTTGCATAGAGGTTATATGTAACTATGTTTCTAGACTAATAAATCAACATCCTCGCTACCAATAGATAGTTTAAAACTCTTCTAGTACTTATTAGACGCGCATCTTGTTGCTACGATCGTGGCTTATGCGTGTAATAAATGTTGTAGTGTTGCAGTTTGTCACGTGTTCTGACATTAGGTATTCGGCGCAGGGGAAGGTATTTAAGTGCACCTCTATACAGTAGGACTTAAGAAGGAATTAACACTCTCCTTTATAACCCTAGTTGTTTTCTGGTCATCTTCTTTCTCTCCTCTCTCTTCTGACTGCGGATCGGCAGCATCTCTTCTGACTATTGAGACTATCCCTCTACTATAACTTCTGACTTCTAAAAAAGACCTAGAAGCATAGAGCTCGTAACTTAACTTGCTTATCTAGGAAGATTTTATATAACATATCTATCAGCATTATATAGAGATAGATGTGAAGGCATTAATTCATTTACTTATTTATACTAAACGATTGACTCCCTCTGACAATAAGTAACTAAACCTTACAATAAAAGTAGTTGTATTCCGTTCCTTCATCTGTAGGGTGCTGAACTTCATAGCTGAACGGGGAAATGGGGAAATTGGGAGCAGCGGAGCAACTAGAGAGACGAGGAAGCCACATCTTATTAAAGCCCCCTTTACGCTAATTAGATTCGGCTCACAGCAGGTTAGTCTCAAGGGAGCGAGGCTAGAACTGACTCTAGTCAGAATGCGCATAAGCGCCCACCACTCTCTCTAGACGCAGCCGAAATGAGCACTGTGGCCTTACTTTAGACCATAAGAAGAGACGCACCTTTTTCTAACAAGCGCTGGACCGTGTTAGAAAGACTACTATCGTTCTAGAATAAGAATAATTATGCCAATTGCACTTTAGCAGCCGAAGCACGGATAATTGTCGAGTTGAATCAGACAATGCACATCGGGCAGCCTTAGTATCAGCCTAAAGGGTCGCCATCCTTGCGCACGCATGTATGAATTCAAGTTTAAGGATGCGCCGCGAGAGTGACGGGAGACACTCGTTCTGCATTATTTAAAGGGGATAGACTACTTTAGATTTTCCGATCGATACAGCTAAAACGCTCTACAATACTACAACTCGCAGCCCTGCGTGTGTTCCGTCGTATATAGGAAGGAGCGGTACATTTCCCTACTATACGTAGCCATGCATTATCTATTTCCACTATAGAAAATACTCTAAAGCCTATTTGTGCGACTTCCCCTACTTCTATCATGACATGATAGTTCTCAAAAGAAGCCACATAATCGTCCCACCTCTAGGCGCAGTAGCAGTGGCCGTAACCTTCGAGGCTAGGGTGGTCATGGCTGCAATCTGCGGCACCGTTCGGGGCGACGCCGCAATTGTTCTCTGCCCAGAGCCGACAGTTTTTGTAAGTTTGACACTAATTAGGCAGTTAGCACTTTCTCTTCATCTCTTAGGTCCCTTAGGTCATCCACATACAAGATTATTACTACTACTCCGAGCCGATATAGACTGAGCTGATGCTATAGTCATTAACGTGGCTAGTATGGCAAATAGATATATGGAGTACATTATTGATGTTGGTTTGGGTATGAGAGACGTGAGTTTTAGTATAATAATGTAAGCTTAGGTATAATAGACGTGGGTTTGGTAAAGTGTTGTAGGCTTGAGTGCAATCGATGTGGTTCTTGGTATAAAACACTTGTGTACGTTCTATCAAACTAAACTGGTGGGTTGGAGTAGAACTTAGACTCTTCGAAGCTCAGGAACACAGGGCAAGCAGGGATTAAAGCGCGTCTAACATCTTATCTGCACGAAGCCAGGGGTATAGGGCCGGTCGGAGTTGTCGTAAGCGTTCGTGAGCATTGTCATCAGGTTTATGTCTTACGTCAGACCGAATTGTACATCAGCGCCATTGCAAGAGCGTCAGCCTTCTCCGAGCTCTCCGAAGGTGACGCGTCACCCTGCACCTAAGCCCCCGCAAACTCGCTTCGTGTTGATCTGTGACCGTGGAAGACGGTAGAAAAAGACCGTAAAAGGCCCTACAGGATGACAGGAAAACACCGGAAAAAAGTCTCTCACCAGGCATAGTGATAGTATATAAGTATCCGTTATAACCTTCGATTTCTTCTAAAACCACGACCCTAGTTTCCTACCCGCAGCCTTGCCAAACATTGATAGTGCCACAACTCCACCAAACTTCTATAAAGTACTACTCCTTACCCGCCATAATGTAAGCCTACAATCCTTGAGAACCTTATACGACCTCCCACACTAAACCACTCTCTAGGCACCTCCCATCTACCGCCCTTATTCTCGCCGCCCCCCTCTTGGCCCTCGCTAAAGACTGTGCCATCTACTACGACTACTTGCTTCCTGAGGACAGTGGACTGAATCCCAACATCAATACCGACCGCGATTTCAACGCTAGGATTTGGTGTTCCCAATTTCGCGGTACAATAGCAAATAATGAAGTCGCCCTAGTCAACCGACAGGAACCGAACAGGTGCAGTATATGTCGGGGCCTGCCTGAGGATCTCGTTGCACCTACTTTCGATATTCCAGACAAAAATGGCGGAGGGACAATGCGTTATACTGTCGCATGTGCAACTTTTCCGAGCATGTCGTGCGTCTCGGCTTAGGTGGACGGATAGTAAGAACAGGACGGGCGATATTCATAAGGAACGCTAGTAGCGAAGAGTTGGGTTACAGAATCACTGTATCCTACTACTATAATACTACGCATCTTTACAAAACTACCGACCGCTGTGAAAATTTCAAGATTGTACTTATTTGTCCCGTTTGTCGACATGGTCTCATTTGCTAACGTGTAGCAAGATAAAGTTAAAAGGTATAAGAATCGGGACACTGCTAATGATATACGTAGTGTAGGTAGTGATATTGTAAAACAATTATATTACAGAGTTCCTAAAGGGCTCTATAGAATGCGTGTAGGTAAGGACTGTATGGACTACCTATTATCTAGCTCGTGCGTAATAATAGAAGCCGCCGGTAACTATCGTGGATTTGATCAAGTCGAGCGACGAGACTTAACCATGATGAGGAGGCTTGATCAACGGCCTTAGGTTACCGCAGTTGGCATCGATACGGCCGGTGATCTTGCATGGCGCGCCGTTTTTAAAACAGGCGTTATACTATTTTGTTAGCGGTTTTACTTTAATCAATGTTATGCTAGGTTTCCTTACCTTCGAACATGGTACACTCTGACCATTTCCAACACATCTTCCAGGGCGAGTCGCAGGATCGATCGTCGGATAGCCGTTTTTGTCGAGATCCTGTTTGCATGTCTAGAGATTTGTCAACACGGAGATCTGGATTGATATAAGAATACATAGATGTAAAAGTACTTACAAACTGGGCGTAAGAGCCTAGGATAAGTGAGACAAGCGGGATCAAGGTGCTAAGCTTCATCTTGGCGAATAATAGTTGTGGTTGTAGTTGATGTGAGTTTGTTGTAAGTGGTAGTTGAGAAGGCTCTGTTCCCAACACTGATTTATGTGAAAATTGTAACCCCCTTTCGCAGTACGCGATTAAACCTTACTATGTATTCTGTGCGTGTTCCATATTTCGTTAGTTTACACGGAGGGAACCGAACACCTTAGCTTATTATGGGAGAGTCATTCGTCACTATTCTTACGTTGGATACTGAATGGAGAGCAGCGGAGTAACCAGAGAGACAAGGAATCCACATCTCACCAAAACCCCCTTTGCGCTACTTGGGTTCCGTACTCTTTGATAGGCTGAGCTACGTTGAGCTACACAGGCGTTCCATTAGCGCCCGAGCGCCTGTCAGCAGACCAAATTACCGGTCTTATGCCAGGATCCGAATGGGGAGCGGCGGATAGACGAGTGCCACATCTTACCAAAGCCCCCTTTGCGCTACTCATGTTCGAACCACAGCAGGCCAGTCCAGAGGGAGCGGAGACCACCCAATGCACGGTAACATTGAAGTTTGTGCCCTTACATGTGCCTTTCCAAGCGTGCCGTTGTTCTCTGTTGTGAGGCCATTGTCCAAGTTCCTTGGAAAGCTTATCTGTGGGCTCAATAGCTCAATAGTGGTATCAGCTCTCACTGCATCTCGGCAAAGTGCATGAAGTCAATGGGATAGCAACACAGGGACTGGCGCGGCCGAGGTGTTCACCATGTCCTCACTTCCGACCGCAAGATGAGACACACCTTGTCCTAAACAGCGCGGAAGCGTGTTAGAAATACAAAAGACTACTCTTGGTCTAGAATCAGAGTTACTATGCCAAATGCGCTTTTGCAGCCGAATCAGAGATGGGTGTCGAGTAGAATGAGATTTTGCACATCGGGCAGCCTTGGCATCAGCCTAAAGGATCCCCATCCTTGCGTATGCGTGTACGACAGATTTAGGTTTGAGGATGCTTGGCAAGAGTACGAGAGTAACGCGGAGGCACTCGTTCCGCGTTACTGACATGGAATATGTAGACTACATTCCTTTGCTGTACGTAGCCTTGCATCATCTGCTTTGAACCATGTGCAGCAGCCATTGCTGACCGCACGACCGCCGCGTACATGGGCTACAAAGGGGATGTCGCTAGTCAATGATAAGAGGCTGACAGTTGCATGGAGGTAGCGATCGCCGCACCGGATCGCCTGCGCAACCCCCCACGAAACTGCCGTGGGTGCCATGTACTGTATTCCTACCTGTGTATCTGATCGTCACTTTGGGGGTCGTCCTATACTGCTGTGCGACTCTCTACCTACGAGCCCACTGACCAGGTTTGCCATGGTTCTCAAAGGCGCAGTGGAGGGAATTCAGTTTACGGGCCGTCTGCCGATTACCGAGCCCACTGACCACGTTGCGCATGCGTACTTTATTCGCCGTTGAGAAGTGCCGACCTGGCTGCCTGGGAACTCAACCCTTGCGACGGTCGCCGATCAGCTCACCAAACAATCGACAGTGCCTAAACGAAGCATAGTAGGGCAAGTCTATCTCTGCTGACCTAGATTCCAAGACAAGCTAGCCTACTTAACGAGGTACATATAGGCCTGCGACTTAACTCACTCCCTTCTACGTCCCCTCCTCCTCTCTCCGTCATATTTTTGCACTCTGATTCAGAGTAGGTATAAAGGTAGAATGCAGTTCTAGTAGAGCAAGTGGCGCTACATGTAGAGTGGATTGATTGTTTTTTCGTTCTTTTCGCTACGGTGTTATTCTTAAGGTGAGGGAATTTGCTCTTACGCTCCGGGCCTATTGCTCCCTGGCGTTTGCTAACTAATCTCGATTTAACTGCCTAAATCAGATTTCGAGGTTAGTCACTGACCCCCTCCCACATCGACTTAAGATAGTACCACATATAGCAAGGACGTTCCAAGGTTGAACCCTCTCTCCAAATACCCACTTTGTTTGCTTTCGTCCCCCATCATCAATCTACCCACTACATAACACACCCTATCATTACCCATCATCACAACCGGCATGTTGCTAAAACATGTCCTCCTTCCCGTTAGCTTAGCTACTGTACTGGCAGAAGCTCGCGAGACCTGCTATTATTATACAAGAACCGTCTTTCCCACAGACCCCGGCAAGCCCATCTGCCACCGTCGTATAGCTTATGTATATGAGTCTCTACCCCGATATCGGGGCCTCCACTGACTTGGCCATTTAGGGAAAAGTAAAAAACTACATACGAGCAAAAGTGTCTCGTAAGCATCTCAACTAACTTGCATAGGCCATTTGGGAGTTCCATTGGGAAGACATTCCGGCAATCGTAGGCGACACTTGCAGCCGCGATCGTCATGTTTTTAATTACGAGAAATCTTACCTCGGACGGCCTTGCTACTTGAACGGGCCTCAGAACCAGTGGGCTGTGGACCTTAAAGTACGTCTCTTACCTACTATGGTTAAACCTGCCGTACATGCACAGCTAACCTTACAGATTGCCTGTTGTCCGGCCCCATAGTGAGAGCTAGTGCCCAGGTGTTGCCCAGGTGCTTCTCTGGGGCCGGGGGTTTGTACCGGTTGCGGCTCTGGGGAGTTCTTAATGAACCATGCGATTAGCCATAAATAGAGATGGTCATGTTATTCGAGATCGATGCAGGGATCTCCCGGGTTAGCGTACACGGATCGTTTTTGGTGTGGAAACATGCCCGGGTTTACTCGATCTTTCCGCACAGCTTCTAGGCTTCGTGTACAGTAGCAAGGGTATGTGCTACTATGTCGTCAAATGCAAACTTTTCTAAAAACTCCGGCCTATCCGAGAGGTTTTTCTGGTGACGTGGTCTTACCTTGGCGTAGCATAGTAATCATTCGTGATCTGCCTGACATTTGGATGATGTCGGAGATACTGAAGCAGGGATACTAGCGATCGGAGATATTACCAATCGGAGGTACCAGCGACCTGGCTTCCGGATTCCGCCGCCTTCCGCTCAAGCCTCCCAGCTCTGACACCATTCCAGGGCTCCACCATGCAAGCACCGTAGAGCCATACCTCCTATCCCACTTCCCACCGCCCAACCCATCAACAACCTACTTGTCGCGCAAGGAAAAAAAAGAAGCGGCTCAATCTAGACAACAAACAAAGGGGTGGTTGCATGGAACCGCACGCTAAGAGGCTGTAGTACTACTATCAGCCTCGCCATCTCCATCCGCGCCTCTGGAATCTCCCGCTCTAGACAGCAGATCTGTGCGCTGAACATGCGGTGGAGGAGGAGGAGGAAACAGAGGGCGGAGAGGATTGTGTAGGTGTGGTTTAGAGAGTGTGTTCATGTTTGTATTTGTGCGTGGAGAAGGGGAGGTGGGGGTGATGGCATTTTGTTAGGGGGGGCTTGGTGTTGAGGTTGAGGTCAAGGGGAAAATAAGCGTTTGCCTGGAGATTAGTTGTTTGAGAAGGAAAGACGGTGGAGGGAGAAAGAAACAAAACAAAATGATAGGGGATGTGGTTCTGGGGAAAGGCATCAAGAAAGATGTTTGCAAAACTCTCAATGCTTCATGTCGCGAACCTGTCTTCCCATGAAAAATCCACCACCTACAACCTCCTACAGATATCCTCAATAATCTCCTCCGTCCTGGCCTTGCCTCCCATATCCGGGCTCAACAGCTTGGCCTCCTCCAAGTTTGCATCCACCGCCTTGTAAATGCTCGCCGCCGCCGCCTCCTCGCCGATGAATTCGAGCATGAGTGCCGTAGACCGAATCGTCGCAATGGGGTTCGCGATACCCTGGCCCTCGATATCGGGCGCTGAACCGTGGCATGGCTCGCCGATGACAAAGTCCTTGCCTACGTTGGCAGAGGGCACGAGACCAAGCGAGCCGACGAGGGCGGCGGCACCATCGGATAGGATGTCGCCGTAGAGGTTGGGGGCGACAATGACATCGTAGTCTTGTGGTTGGCGGAAGAGCTTGTAGACCATGGAGTCGACGATTTGCTCTTCCACGCCCACCATTTGGTACTTTGAGTCTTGCAGGGCGCGACGGGCGGTTTCGCGGAAAAGGCCGTCGGTTTGCGAGAGCACGTTTGACTTGTGGGTGATGGTGACGAGGGGCTTGGAGTGGATAGAGGCGCTGCCTGCGTCGCGCACACGCTGGCGACGCAAGGCAATTTCGCCAGCCATGGCGGCGATGTTGAACGACGCGGTTTCCGAGATGCGCTTGATTGCTTCGGCGATCTTGGTGCCGTCGGGCGCGTTGTATGTCTTCTCCTCCTTGACGTACAGATCCTCGGTGTTTTCGCGCACAATGACGAGGTCCACGTCTCGTAGTCCTCCCCGCACGCTCTTGACGGGTCGCACGTTGGCATACAGCTTCATCTTCTTGCGCAGCGCCACAATGGGGCTGGAGTAGCCCTTGGTCTGCACCGTGGGCGAGCTGACAGCTCCGAAAAGGGCGCCATCGCAGTCCGACTTGAGTCCTTCGACCGTCTTATCGGGGAGGGCAGCGCCCGTCTTCTGGAACGTCTCCCATCCGGCCTCGTGGTGTGAAAAGGAGAACTTGAGCCCGAATGACGAGGGGAGTGCCTCGAGGATGCGACGACCGGCGGGGATGACTTCACGGCCGATGCCGTCACCTGGGATGAGACCTGCATTGTAGAATATTAGCCATTGACGTTTTTGGGTAATTGTTGGTGCTCAATTGAATGAACATCAGTCTTCCTTGGCCTTCTTACCTATCCGCAGTGTGCGTGCGGCCATTTTGGAGCTGTGGTGAGAAGTGTCAGACTCGCAAAGTGATTTTTGGTCTTCCTGCAGCTTTCGCGCCGAACATCGGATCCCCGTCTGAGCTTCCCGCGCTAACCCCTTCTGGCTGCACCCCACGCGGAGATGGCGATCAGATCACTGCAGTCACACAAGGGTTGTAGTCTAAAAGTACATTAGCCATATAAGCTAGCAAGACCTTCTAGCATCATGAGTCTATCACAATCCGTCCCGATCCCAATGTATACCGTCTATACAGCACTTGCAAAACATCGTGCTATGCCCGTATCCCCATCATCAAGAGTGAACGACCTCCTAGTCCAGTTCGTTGTCCTCATCCTCGTTCTCCTTGTCTCCCCCCTTTCCATGGACCTCTTCAAACTTCTCTTTCGGGTCCTCGGCGCCCTCTTTCTTCGCTTGTTTCGTCGGCAGCAACTCTATCACCACGACAAAGAGCTCCTTGTTCGTTTCGCGGTTCTTCAGCACATATCTAAGTGTGTGCGTTCTGGTTAGTGAATGTTCCCGTCAGCCCCAGCTCCAATCCAAAGAAACGTTGTAAGTGCAGTCATAGCATGAGTGGATGGGGATACATACCGCAGTGGTTGTCCGTCCCAGTGACCGAGGATAGAGATGTTGGGCAGCCCGTAGCCAATCTTGAGCGCAAACTCATTAAAGTCGAGATATGGGTTGAAGAAGTCGCACTTGTATTCCCGTCCTGCCTCGAACGTAAAGTCTTTCCGCCGTTGCTCGTTGAGGAAGTGCTTTTGTCGCGCAGCCGCCT
Source organism: Pyrenophora teres f. maculata (assembly GCA_014334815.1). NCBI lineage: Eukaryota > Fungi > Ascomycota > Dothideomycetes > Pleosporales > Pleosporaceae > Pyrenophora > Pyrenophora teres. The sequence goes on along the minus strand of CP060576.1, from coordinate 2,309,081 downwards.
TGTCGGGGACGCCCTTCTCTTTCCGAATCTCCACTCCATCCCCATCCGCGCCTTCAGTGTAGACTATAGCCTCGCCTTCAGATCCGCTGGTTTCCACGTCGCCCTCGGTTTGCGCCTTTCCTTCCAAGTCTTCTTCTGTCGACTTTTCCGCGTCGCCTTTTGCGCCGATCCTCAGCACATTGATGCTACTCAGCAACGCACCGTACAGGTACGGTTCATCAGCATACACATCCCCATCTAGCCCCGGATCGATCCACCACTTGACAATCCCAAACGCCTTGTCGAACAGCGGCGGCAGACGGTCACGAATCGGGTGGTCAAAGTCGTTGCCAAACACCAGCTTGTCGCCCGCGATATCAGCCTTGGGTGTAAAGGAAAACGATATCGAGTAGCGGTCGTACGGGTGTTCGGGCGTGGAGAAGTAGGGCGATGTTGACGGCGAGTTTTCTGGGAGTCCTACGCTCGCTTTGTCAGTTGGTGGGAAAAGAGATGTGGGTGCAGGCAAGACATACCTCTGTAGTCCTTGATCCTCATGTGTACTGTCGCATCAATCAAGTCTGACTGTATCCGTACGGGCTTCTCCGTATTAACCAACACATCTTCATGCGTCGAGGTGTCATAAGTTGCCCCCGCCGTTACGCGCAGCATGTACTGCTCGTGGTGCGCCATCTCTTCGTCTTTGATATGGTTTGTCGTATGCGCAAATGATGAGATTGTTAATAGTGTGCTTGTAACTTGGATATCTGGTATGCGTGGTAAACAATGCGTGTTGGTGGGTTGGTGGGGTTCCCCGGCGCGCCTCCTGCTACTGCCCAAATTTTTGGTCATGGCCGATGACGTTCGAGGCCGCGGAGGCAGGGATTGCATACGCTAAGATGAAGCAGGTATGGCGTTGTGTGGCGCACGCGGGCGCTGATCATGGACGAGCATCTTAGCCGGCATGTATTGTTTGATGCGAATGATCCATATCTATTCAAATACACTATATAGTTCTTGAAAACATGACCACCCGGCCAGTCTTAACCCATTTCACGTCACCCTCGTGAAAGCATCGACATCTACCCGCTGATAAAATGATACGTGGCCAAATGTCTCCCAATACTGCGCAATGCGATCATGGTTGATGAGAATGAGCTGCGACGACATGTAGTCATCTTACACAACGTTAGCAACGGCGACATGGCACTACGTGGTACGGGCGAACTCACCATCTCTGAAACCTGTAGCCGCAATATGCCCAACGCTCTTAACAATCCTAGCTCCCTTGAAAATCTCCTCGGTAGCAACCCTGAGTAGACCACTTGGACCAATGTCTGGTGCGATGAACGTGTATTCGCCTCTGGGTATGTTTGGGTCGCCCGTTAGTTTGACAGCTTCAATGCGACCGCGGTAGATTGTATCGTCCTCTTTAGTCGGACCCGCCGAGGTTGGGGACTCGAGGTCCTGTTCGTGGTAGGCTTGTTGAAGGGTAGCAACGCTGTCTTCCAGGTCACTAGCATTCTCCATCTCTTCATCACCGCCTTCCGAAGCCGCGGTGTTAGTCGGCGCCGTCGTCCACGATCCACCGCTGCTGACACTGCCTTCTCGCTCCCTGGTTCGCATCACCCACTCTGCTCGTTCAGGCAGAGGCTTGGGATTATCGGGCTGCATAATGACAAGAAACTCGCATCCATGCCCAGCATAGTCGCCGCACCAAATCCCCTGCCACGGCTTCTGTGGCGTCGGGGTGTAGCACTCCTCTGGCAATGTCGCCCAAGTCGTAATGTCCTCGCCAATGCGCATCCTCATACCAAGAGATTCTGTCGAGAACTGCATCCACTTGCGCAACCTAAAAGTTGATGTCGAGAGCTCATCCATTTGTGCTGGCTTCTGGCCAGGCTGTCTAAATCCCGACGGAACATTGTCATTGCGCGTGCGGTGGACACTAGGCAGTGTGAGAGGCGGCCATACCGGCGTTGAATTTGTCGTGATATCTTTTGGCCAAGGCCGAGTGAGCATGAGCCGCGAGAATACACCAGCATTCTGCCCTGGCCTCTCCCAGAATAAGCTCATCGGTATCTCTTTTAGTAGCCGGTATCCCATGTCCCCAACAGCGTCTTCATAGGCGTCCCAGTTGAGCCGGACCACAGGCGCGTTTAGATCAAGCTGTACACGTGGACTAAAGGTGTGGATGATGGCCTCAGGATGATTAGCCCAGGACAAAGCCATGGGAATCTGTCGTTCTGCAACAAGTGCATAGGCTTCGATTGCATTCAGTCTATGGTCGTATCGTGCGACAAGTAACTTTCCCGTATTTGGCGTATCCGAAAACCAGATTTTGTTTCTTGCAATAAACCAGTATGGATGGTGCTGTCGAAACAATTCTCGCCATGTCAAACGAGCAGGCTTGATGACATCGGGACGGGGAATCTCGGCTTCGACAAATGACTGCCAGAGATTGTCCTGGATAGTGTGTTCGTGTAGCACTTTGTTCACGAGGCCCACTGACAGCACGTCGGAGAGACTGAGGTACCCGAGAATTTGATGAAGCAGCTCCGAAGGAAGGGTAAGTAGAGGCGGGGTAGTTAGCTGTGGCCCCGGGCTTGGTGTTTCGAGGAAGCGCAGTTCCATGTTGCAGTGTTGCAACATGGCGAACGTCTTGGTCTGCTGTGGGATGAAAGGAGAGAAGGGTCGACTCGCGCGTGTTCAAGCTTGGGTGGCGGAAGCTTAAGCGGGGTACGACAGCGGCTGTCAATACACTTATACCCAGCGAGCAAATGGAATTAACCTTTATCGGCAATAATAATACAGGGTTGATTCTCTAATGAGCTGCGGACCAGATGGTGCCCTGCCCTGCAGTTCTTCTCCGTCTGACGTTGGCCGTGCCACCTACCGATCTTCGCCTAGTCGCACTAACTTGGGAAAGGTTGCCGTGACCCAGCAGCGAATACGACGACTATGCACGATCAAGCTGCTGTCGCGGATCTGGGGCCGCAGAGTGTCTGCTTCTTTAGGCTATCGATATACCGGTATGTTGCAGTGGCCGAGTTTTGCGATGTCGGACATGCGCTGCAAGGATTGGGGGGATTGGGATAATACGATGACGAAAGGCAGATAGCACCTGGGTATTCGATGATGACAGAAGATGTGATATGATGTTATGTACGCGACGAGAGATGGCATCCAGATGGCATCGAGATGGTGTGAGTGATGGGTTGCCGAGGTGCACTGTTACCTACTACGCCAACATGACGCCAATGCGCACAGACATCCCGATGTCGCCCTCAACCTCACCTCTTCCACCAACATAGCATGTAGTCTGGAAAACATGTACACGACCAGCAAAGGCCATTCAAACATCACTCGAGGTAGGAAGGAGAAGACAGTATCGGTAATGGCGCCCAACAACTAAGCTTGACGCATCTCGTATTCGTATGCTCACTTTCCATCTATCCATCTACTGAAGTAGTCCATCTCACTTTCCATCTATCTCGCCCTCACACATGCTCGCCTTCACAATATCTCCTTCATGCAACCCCCCTACTTGCCCAAAGCTGCCGCAGACTTCGTGATGCCCGTGGGCTTTGCAACAGCAGCCGCCTCCATGGCCTGGGCGAAGGTTGTGATGCGCAAAGTTGCTGCAGGCTTCGTGATACCCGTAGGCTTTCCGCCAGTCGCCTCCATATGCCGAGCAATAGCTGCGCTTCGCTTGCGATCCCTCTCCGCTTTCTTCTTCTCCAGCTCCGTCCTCCTCGTCTCCGACTCCATCATCCTCGCCTTCTTCCTGTCCAGCTCCTTCTCTTCCGCCACTGCCTTCTTCAGCTCCTGCTCGAGAAACTCGCGGCGATCTCGAGCCTTTGCAAGCTCTCGATCGATGGGCAGCAGGGACTGGATGCTGGTCTTGTGCACGCGGGCGACTCGATGCTGGACCGTGGCACCTGTGCGGGCGACTTGGTGTTGACTCTTGATTGTTGGTCGCATGATTTGCTGCTGGCTCTTGGCTCGGGAGCGGGCGAGTCGACGCGCCTTGATCTCCGCCTGCAAGCGCTCGTCTGCCGCCTCCACAGCGCCTGCACCGTATGTGTAGACGCGCTCGAAGGATGGTATGGGCTGCGAGGTGCCATTCATGACAGCGTTTGCCATGTCGGCGACGCCGGCGGAGGAATACATCCTTGATGTTGAGAAAGTTTCTGTTGTGTAGGGGTAGGCTTAGAGATCTTGGTGTGGTATCGTCGTGGACGTTTGATAGTTTGGATAGTATGTAGACTTGGTGGGTTGTCAAGAGGAAGTTGTGGGTTGTGGGTTAGGAAGACTGTGGTTTGCAGCTGGGAAGGGTTTGTCAGTGCTGGCGAATAAAAGATTTTCGGAACAATATCGCAGCGGTTAAACATTAGGCAGCAGACAGTACCGGCGGTATACAATAGCACGCGGGGGATGGTAGTGAAAGAGGACCCCTGCATGTCTCACGCCGATCAAGGCACGCGTAGCTTTCACTTCCGGGTGAATCTTTGAACGCAACTCACGCATACCAAAGGATTCCGTGCGCTCACAGGACTGGACATACTGCTTCAGGTCTCAGCCTACCAAACTGGAGAACTACAGATCCCATGATTTGATGGAGAATCCACGGAGCTATACAGCCTTGCGTCTCTTGTATTCAAGACACTGCAACATGGTTACCAGATGGCAATTTCTCACTTCAAAACCATCATGAGACACGCATCATAAGGCAAATGGTTACTATTTAATATTTACAGCGTATTCACAGACCCATCAATCATCCTCTGGTAAACCTCCGAAGAGTTCGGCTTCAAGTTCCCACTCATCTTCCTTCTCCTCCTCCTGAGAAGGAGTATCTTCCGTCAGACCCTGGAGAAGCATCGCCTCGAGGTTGCCTTCCTCCTCTTCCTCCGCAACAGCATCCTCTGGTAAACCTCCGAAGAGTTCGGCTTCAAGGTCCCACTCCTCTTCCTCCTCCTCCTCCTCAGGAGTATCCTCTGTCAGACCCTGGAGAAGCATCGCCTCGAGGTCGTCTTCTTCCTCCTCCTCCTCCTCCTCCTCCTCCTCCAGACCCTCGCGGATTGCCCTCGCAAGCTCTTCGTCTTCGGCGCTGGGATCCTGCACCAAGGTCTCTCCAGATTGCGAGGCGTGCGACTCGGTATTGTTGTCGACGCCGTTCCTCGACCTTCGCGGATTTCTGGACCTGGCGGCACGAGCCTCTGCAGCCCGCCGTTGCCTCTGAGCCTGCTTCTCTGCAGCCTCGACTGCCCGCCGTTGCCTCTTAGCCTCCTCCTCTGCTTTGAAGACGTCCCACGCCGCCAGCTTCTTCCACCAGGGATCTTCGTCGCCACGTAGCTGCGCGTTTGGATCCTTGACGATGTACCAACTGTCAATCGTCTCCTTGCACAGCTCGTAGCGTTCCAAATCGGCGGCTATATCCGCTTCGCGTTTGGCTTTCTTCGCCGCTTGCGCTTCGTCGAGCTCTTGGTCGACTTCTGCTGCCCGCTTCGTACCCCGGGTTTGTGGTGGGGGTGTGGGCAGTGCCAGTTCCGGCACGGCAGGCGACTCCTCCTCGATGACGATGGGAGTGTCGTGGCTGGAGCCAGAACGAGTGTCTGACGTGGAACCCCGCGCTGAAGGCGTCACTGTACCCTCTGTCGATGCAGGCTGGAGGTCATTCTCCGCCGTGATCTTTGCCTGCTTCGCCACCAGAGCAGCATACTCCTTCTTCCGCTCCCTGGGACTCCCATGCTGGTTGTCCTTCCAGCTCCCATACCAGGCCCTCTCCCTCGCCTCAATCTCTGCGCACTTCTCCAAGACAATGTCAAAGGCTGCGCGGTACTCGCCCGAGTCGGGACCGTGCTCGAGCATCAGAGCGGCATATGCGCAGAAATCGACATATACCTCGCCTCGCTGCTGGGGCGTGAAGCATCGGATGTCCCATACCGCCTCGGGGACATAGATGAGGCGGGCCAACCTCATGTCAAACCTGTGCCGGGAACCGATGGCCGGCGCGGTGAGGATAGTGCCTTTGTCCATGGACAATTTGGCACTATTGAGCCATTTCCTAGCAGCCTCTGCATGCGGCCAGGCTTGTTGGTATGGTGGCTGGACGCGCTGCTGCTGCTGCTGCTGCTGCTGTGGCCGTGGCCGTGGCTGTGGCTGTGGCTGATGTTGGTTCTGCAGCTGGTATGGCTGCTGCTGCTGCTGTTGTTGTTGCTGTTGTTGTTGCGGCTGTTGTTGTTGTTGCGGCTGTTGTTGTTGTTGCTGTTGTTGTTGCTGTTGTTGCAGCCTTTGGCGGTATTGCTGCTGCTGCTGCTGCATACGGAGAGACTGTGACCGTATGTGCTGTTGCATGACCTGTTCCGAGGGCCTGGCAACTACAGGATCGATTGCTTGCGCCTGTAGAGCAGGATGCGCACTCCCGGCAACTACAGGAGTGAACGCCATGTAGGCAGGGACGGTTGGCGCATTCCATGTAGCCTCCACGCTGGGGAAAGGGGCGACTACCTGCGCGGGTACTGAGGCTGTCTGGCGCCCACCAGAACTCATGCCTCGTGAGCCGAGGGCATCTATGACAGATGCGGCATCTCTAAAATGTGTCGTCTCGGCACGCTGTTGTGCCTCTTCTTGTGTAGTCTTGTTCATGTCAGTAATGTGAAAGCCGTGTGACTGACTGGCAGGACTTACGTTGAAGCCATCAAGCTCAGGAAAATTCAAATCGGGAGGCGATGTCATGTCCAAGTCAAAGCCACTAGCACGCAGTGCCTCATCGATGTCAAACTCAGGGCAATCCATTTTTGAGTTATGGTGTTGTTGGTGGGTAAGATGGGAGTTGTTGGGTGAGATGGGAATCAGTGAAAGTAAAGTCTTGCAAGAGAAGAGATGTGAAGGAAAGGAAAGGAAAGACAGACTGAAGATATATCACCAGCAGTTCTCTTCCGCTCGGTAGCGAAGGCTTTTTATATCAGACTATTATCACGGCATATTTTCTAAACTTGCTCTTGATCAGTCTTACCATGGTTCGCATCATGATATAGCGATGCGTTGGAGTCACTCGCAAGCAACATGAAAAACATGAACACTGATTGTGAAAAAGGAACCCATGGTTCCCCTTCAACACGAACCATTTCAACATCACTGTTATAACAACATTATCTGCCAGTGAGCGGTTCTCGCGAAGACACCAGCGAACGCATTCAGTGGAGCGAGCAGCTACCTACACACGGAGGGAGATGCCGAGCAAACCAGCAGCAAAGTCTACGTCACAAGACCATGCTCGATCAAAACCGCACACCAGGAAGCACCGCAAAAGACGATGACAATCTCTCACTGCAAGAAACATCTACGGGGTTATCTCGTCACTCATGTAGATATCTCGCCGCACCTTGACATCCCAGCAAGCAGATATGCCACTTCTTACACACACACATAGCACCTGCACCACCCCACTTCCGACACCTCGCAGCTAAGCACCCAGCTAAATAACCATAGGTCACCTCCGTACCACGCAAACACACCACCACCTAACCAGGGTCTGCCAAAAATCCTTCAATCCAGACGTTCCCTCGCAACCATGGTTCTACAGCCGTGTACCTACAGCCGCTACGCCATCACGAATCGCTATTCTCGATTTCTGTGGGGGGAGGTTTCGAATTTTGGCGTATGGCGGTGGCGGCGAAGCGCACGGTGCGGGCCGTGCCGTGCGGTAGGCGCATCTAGACTAGCGTATGCTGTAATATGCGCGTACGTATTCCAAGCGCGCCGTCATCACTTATCCATGGATGCGAAGACACCGAGGCGGCTATTTTTATCGACGCTAGCACGGAAGAGTGCTTGACAGGTAGGAGGTGTGTATGCGCGATGGACGGTTCACCGAGGGAGGTGTGCACAGGCTGTTTGTATTGCTAGGGCACATGCTTTCGTTCTTGTGTGGCGGTTGTGCGGGACGGAGAGGGCGTGTTGAGATTGCGCGGGCTGGCTGGTTACTTGTATGCCTGGTCTCTCGCGCCGCTGGTGTTTTTTATGGCTGCGGGCGATGCACGGCGTGGTTTTTTTTGCGCACGCGCGGTATCGCGGAGAGAAGAGGGGGGGTGGGAGGTTGTGGCTTGCGGGTTGGTTGTTGCAAGGTGCTGTAGGAACTGCTTGCGCTGTATTGGGAAATGGGGGGGTCAAGGGGGAGGTTTGTATATGGGATGGCTACTGTGAAGATAGTGAGCTTTTCTAATCACTCTTGACGTGCGCTTCCTCTCAGATAATCGGGATCCCACCCGATCCTCTGCTATTGGGACAAAGGGCTGGTCGATGCCGTGGTGGGTGGGTTAAGCAATATGTTGCAATAGAAACAGAAATATTGTAGCCTCATAATTATAGGCCGTCATGAACTCGACTGGCTATATCTACCTTCCTCTACTCTAACTGCGACTGTGCCATTATCGCCATCCCATGTATCCACTCTCATATGTGTCGTTCTCTATAAAACATAGCCGTTTGCCCAATCATGACATACCCTACCGCACCGCGTACCGCATGATTCTCACCCGACACATATTGAAAACAGTGTCCTTCAGGAACGCCGAATACACTCCTGACGCCCGAGAACTCACCGAAGATGGTGTAGTGGGTGGACAACAAGTCGCGCATATGTGCTATTCGAGCAGCGTTGTCGGGATCTTCACGGTGAACTTCGATAGCCGTAGACTCACTCCAGTGAGGGATGTGCGAGGAAGAGGAATGCGTCGGAACGTACGTTGGCGGCCAGGTAGCAGAAGGAATATTGGGCCTTGGTTCCGACTCAGGTGTTTGTCCGACGAGTGATGCATCGTAGGCCAACCAGCTGTCTATATATACCCCAGGATGGTATACTGGCGTAGATTCCCCTGGAGTTGCTCGCTGTTCTGCCGTTTGCGTTTGAATCTCAACGTCTGGAGGTGTCTGGCCCGACTGGTCGCGACCACCCGTCACATTAGCCCTCCCATCCTCCCACTGCCACCCCCACTCCACCACCTCCATCCCGCTTGACGGAGAGTCTGGCGCAAATATCTCGTCCTCGATCTCTTCTTGCGACAACTCTCCAATTTGCTGAATCGTCAACGGCACGTGCTGGTATACCCTCTTCCGACAGGATGGGCACGCGTCGCGCTGCGGACTTGTGCTCTCGGCCCACTCGATGAGGCATCTGCGGTGAAATATATGGTGGCAGCCTCTAATAATCACCATGTCGTAGGATTCATCGTTGAAGTCTTCTTGGCAGACGACGCAGATTCCTATATCTGCGTACTGGGGCGCGCCGGGCAAGATGCGCAAAGGCTGGAGATGATCGCGGAAGAACTGGGTACGAGTAGGTAGCGGCATTATAGGATATCGCAAATGGTTCTCCTGACTATATTGTCGAACGTTTTGTCGTCGTCGTGGTAAGGTGGGCGCGCGGAGATTTTTCGGTGTTGGTGGCTGCGGACAGATTGGTTTGGTGATGGGACTGCAAGTCCAAGCTGCCCCACCAGGCCACCACGCTCACTTTTCTATCGCATGCGGGAAAATTCTTTGAGATAAAATCTGGTGAAATGTTGGAGAATGTTGTTCTGACGCTGGATATAACTTTCAGGAAGTCCGCTGTTTGCTGTGGTCACCCACTGCGTTGTCACGAACGCAGACTGCGCATCAGGGCCGCTCAATCGGACAAATCAAGACGTCCTAAAAACAGGCGCGTGCGTTCAAAAAGCTGGCTTGGAATTTTAAGTCGCTATCAGGGCGAGTGTAGCGGCACGATTCAATTTCTGCCATCTTGAACCGGGCTGCGTCACACTGTTGGACTAAACCATTGACACTGTGAGTGCAAAATCTGCTACCAATTGCTTAATCATAGTACTTCACATATCGCGCAGGCGCCTTCCTGCAGTACCGTACTCTGAACCTTAGCGCATGCCGACACCATGACGAGGGCCTGCACAAGAGGTACTATTCACCCGTTGAGGAACAGTTTCTGTCGTCCACTCGAAATATGAACCACCTATTTCTAGGAGAGACAAAGGATGATAGATGGAATAACGATCATGTCTCAGATTGTCGCAAGTGACCTGACTGTAATTTTGATTGTCCCACTGCACTGTTGCAACTTTGAAACAAGAGTCTTGAGCGAGTCATGGGTGACTTTCTCCATGAAAGATGTCGGCATTAACATTGAAATTCAATGTTCTTATATCTGATTGACATGGCATCTTGAGGAATATCACATTGATACTTCGCCACAATGTACCGATGTTCTGCCGACTCCACGTCGTCTACCTCGATAGAGACTAACCCACGAGAAGTGCTAAACTTAGATCCACAGCTGATTGTTAACATGGTTCATAGCGCCCTGATACCAAAATTCTTTAAGCATACACTACCCAAGGACTTTGCTGCACTCGAAAGTTTTGGTTCTAGGCTAGCACAACGCGTGAAATGCGATGTACATGCCTTGATCTCGGAAGCGGGCCTCGATCCAACAACTGACTGGGAGCACACTGTTTTCATACCAATCATCGCTGACTTCGATATCACGGAAAACCTAGGAGTGCCAAAAGAGGATGCCGAGTATATCTTGCTTCTTGCAGCTCTGCTCATACTAGCATTCGAGCTTCTGATCCTATGTGGTAAGAACAAAGCGGAGAGGACGCGCAATTTTCTCGCTCAAGCTTTTGACAAGTATCTTGTAGAGCCGGAGATTGTCCGTGAGATAGATCGGACTCTGGAGGCGAAACGACGCAGGCTAGCTGGAAAGCTCGCTGATATACGGGTACTGAAATCGATTCATGACATGCGCATTCTGATGCCTGATATCGAAAGATGTACTACATTGTGGAGGGCGAGTATGGCACCCCGGACAGTCGCGATTCCCCTGGATAGCGGTCCCGAAATCATTGAGCAACCCACAGCGCCGTCGAAAGCAAGCGTAGACACTAGCGTGTCGGCCAAGGAAGAAGATGACAGAGCTCTTAAAGTACCCGGACACGTACCAATCTGGCGGAACAACACAGTTCATGTCTCCAGATGGAGCGCATCCACTGCATCGACAATCCAGCCCGGGAAAACCCTCTCAATCATCCAAGACGAGCATCCCGCAGACACTTCCCCCGAAGTGCACGTCAAAGTCTACCTCAAACCCAGCAGTAGTTGGAACTTCCACTCCTTCACATCTATCGACTACAGCGGCGGCCACGCAACCATCAAATCCTCCATAGGTCTCGAGGCGCAGCTCCAAGCCGGTTGTTCCATCTTCCCAAACTCCTTGTATCCCGATGCCATGGTCCTCAAGCGGAGCGAGTTCACTACCGATGGATTCGTATCGGATGTAATTATCCCTCCGTCCTACTCATATCACGTCGTCAAGGTGGATGATGTTCGCGAGAAGATGGATGCGACGGGTTGGACGATTATTGAGACGACGGATGCTATTCTTGAAGTTGGCAGTGGACGTTATCTCATCAAGCGCAAGGATTTTGAGAGCAGTGTTATTATTGAGAACATGTGCTCGTAAAAGTCCGTGCTTGATGCGTTTTGGTGGGATATGCTGGGTGGCGCCGGCGTTGGCGTTGGTGGCGATGCAGAACTGGAGTGGAAATTGAATAGAGTTCATGTGGCAACATAGGCCCTTTCTTAAAATACTATGTGTAGAGTGGAGTACTTTCTTGTGGAAGAACTGTGATTTTAGGTAATGGCGACCTGGTATTGCTGTGCTTTGAGGTGAGGTTCATGCCCAGGTGGTGTTGATGTTATTGCGCTAGCTCCTCTTAGACCGGAGAACAACACGACAGGCTGGTAGAGAAGATGACAACCACCACACATCCACATCAGGCTTCGTTTCTCGTTTCTATAATACAACATGGAAGGCGTCGTGTAAAATCATAGATATGGCTGAGTGTCTCGACGTGTCCACCCTCGCGTAAGCACCAATGCGCCTGCACTATCTGCGGCTGAATATTGGCGTCACTGGGCGCAGGACGAGATATGTGAGTTGATGCATCTGGCGTTTGGCGGCCGAAAAGGATTCTGTACTACATGACTAGGTACTGCAGTGATCAGTCGCATCGGCATTGTAGGGATCGGCAGAAAGCTGAAGATGCATGAGGTTCCGGCTAGAGCTCGCTTGCTTGGTGGCGTCCATCGAACACACATGGATCATCGCATCGGATAGATTATGAGGCCCCGGCATTACACTCAAGTCCACAGTCATACTACAGAGCGCTCGGATAGCCCTTCGGTCACATTCCCTTCCCGTCTCGACAATATCACATCGGGTAACAGCATTAGTTGAGTGTTGCGCATCTCACGGTGCGATCATGATTCAAAACTCTCCGCGCGTACAGTTTGGAAGATAACTGGATATATTGAAACTATACGCTCCAAGGTAGAAAAAAGTAAATACATGGCCTGATACTCCTTCGCGACTTTGATCTACACCAACTCTGGTACCATGGTACAGTCGACCGGAGGCGCCCAAAACCACCGCACCTAACAGACACGAGAAATGAAAACGATGCATCAAATTCGCGATTTCAGAGAACCCCTAGCCTGAATATACATGGCTTCCTCTGTAGAATGTGTCCGATTACTTAGGCGCGACGTTTTCCCACACGTTTCACATATCCGCCCACTTCCTTCAGCTCATCCCTCATCTCACTCTTCTCAAAATGTCTAGGCAATGGTGCCTGCATAGATCGCATATATCTCTATTTGCATGTTTAGCAAGATTTCAAGGTCATGAAGCATCGCGACTTACATCAAGGTCCGGCACTTCTTTGCTTTCGTCTTCGTATCGTCGTTCGCGCCTGTCCGGACTATCTTCGCGCCAAGAAGGATCGTCAACTATCACTATAGGTTTGCGCTTGTGCCTTTTTGGACGAGGTTTTCGCGGATGAGGTTTTGGCGGTGGTTTTGAGTGGATACAGCCCATGTTCCAAGTCCTGTCAGGGAATAGATTGATATATGTTTCTGGTATATTGTGTAGGTTTGAGCAAGTTCTCATGGGAAGACGCCACTCTTATGGTAATGCCAATCCTCGCGGCATGTCACACGGTCCGCTTCAGCTGAAAGTGGGGGCGATGGCTTAGTTCCAGAGTTGTTACCTACGGGGCTGATCTTTTTGCGGGGTCATACATCTAGACGCGTTAGCTCCGCTTAAGCTTGGGATGATCGACTAACGCCACGACTAGGCTGAGCGAAGCTTGGACTATGTTCTTCCAGCCACGAGGCCTAGAACTTGTCATAAACATCTTCTTCGGCTCATATCGAATCTCCTTCCTCAATTCAAAGAAACTTTGGTTACCCTATCATTGGTGAGGCAGATATTGGTCCCGATGGCCATGTCTTTTGACGATTTACGCTACCACCAAGGACGCCTCGCTTCAGGGAGGCGAGTCTCTATCCCATTCAAGACATGGGATGTTTGGATTCTCGAAGTATGAAATTCCATGCCGCTTTCAGTGCTCACAGCCATACTGATTCTACGCAGAACAGGCACAGAACCGGTGCTACGGGATGTGGATGTCAACACGACGGAACTTTCGGATTGGCTCAACGAGAGATCAGCATTCGCAAAACCACAAGAGATTGGAGGTCAGACTGTGAAAGGCAGACTCAGATTGATATATCAGCAATGGTTGCCACATGACGAAATGGTTGAAACCAGTGACTTACCCATGTCTGAGCAGGACTTACAGAGCATCATTAGCACATTACGCCTACCTCGGTGCTATTTACTCGACTTCACTAGCAGAAAGGGCGTACCACTGAGACTCAAATCATCTGCATCGCCAACTTCATTGGGTAAAATTTCCTACTTTGTGATTATTAAGCCACTGATCATAACGAATCAAAACAGGACTTGTCTGGCAGAGCCCTCCTATACAAAATTACTTCATGACAATGGCCTTAAACTACGATCAATATACCAAAACCACTTGTGCTTATCTTGGATTTGAAACCGGCACCAAAAGAACGTCACCAGCTACTCCAGGGGACCAATTACTAGCCTCATTGACTTTCTTGCTTCACAAGGCAGACCATCCGATGCTGCTACCTGCTCTTGCATCTGGAGTATGGGTGGAGCGTTTTCAACTCAGCAATCATCGAACTTCAACAGCTCTCAGAAAGATCCAGGAAGACATTGGACTACTGGGCCCGTATCTGAACAAGAAGAAGCCTAGCCGCAAAAGGCAGTCGAATGGTTTCGTTAAGCAGTCGACTGGTATCGTTAAGCAGCCCGTGGACCTGGACTCTCTACACAGCAGAATACTATCGCAACATGCATACCTCACAAGCGGTGTATCCGAGTTTCTCACGGATTTATTCCCATCCACTATCAAAGCACTAGAAGCGTTCAAAACACTCCGATTTCCCCATTCAAATCAACCAAGCCAACAATCCAATGCGTTCAAAATGGAAAATGAGATCGAGGACTATGTGAAGCATATGCGTATTCGAGCAAATGGAGAGCTGCAACACCGAGATCGCATGCTCAGCCGTATGGATGTCTACTTTCAAGTGGTAAGCCGGCAGAATCCAGCATACAGCCTATGCAACATCCCATACTAACCACACACAGCTATACAGTCTCATGCAACAAGAAGTCGCACGAGAAACAAAAAGGGACTCCTCCGCCATGAAAAGTATCTCGCTCCTAACCATGATCTTCCTGCCAGCCACGGCGATTGCAGTGAGTCATTTCTCATGAAGATACCCCTCCACAATTGATACTAAGTTTTTCTAGACAGTCATCAGCCCATTCATAGATCTCGATGCCGACAAAACAAGGCTGGTCATGGCACCCCAGTTCTACGTTTTCTGGGCTGTTTCTGCCCCTGTAACAATCGCGGTTATAATAGCTTGGATTATGTGGCTACAGCGTGCAGAGATCGCTCGATTCATCTATGGTACTTTGAAAAAAGAAATGACGGGCGAGTATAAGTGCCCGCTACCGTATGTGTGCCGTGGTATGTCTACCATTGTACGCTTACTAAGGCCTCGGAAGAAATTTTCAACGTTGCAGCTGTTCTTATCTCGAACGACTTTCCCGCAGAGTAACAAATACTGATTGTTGTGGTTGTTACATGATCCTAATCACGTGATTAGGCTTTGCTACAGGATTGTGTTGGCGTCTATAATAAATCGACGAGAGACGTTCGCTAGAGGCCATGAATATCAAGCACAGCGCCTTGAGAGAGGTGAGGAAGGCTATTAGGGCAGTGGGCTGTATATATACCTCGCTACGCCTTCGTCCTTGTCGTCTTGTTATGCTCTATTACAACCGTTTGACATGAAGCGTGAGTAGTAACTCTGCGTATCCTTTTCTCTATAACAATGCTACCTGATATAGTAGTTACTTACAGGTTTTAAGGTGAAGACGTCGCATCGCTGGGAGAATACCTGGCCTGAAGGTTGGGGTTCCGTGGCAGTGGCTTCAATGGAGAGAGCTGAGCAAAGGGCTCCTGCGTTTTGAATGTGGTAATATTGATATTATCACATGTATTAATTTTCTGATGATTTCTTGGGATCTAGGCATGAAAGAAATATCCTATACTGCCACTCTCGGCCTCTGTTGTCTGGACACAAAATCTCGGGGCGCCCTTGGGTTTTCGCTTAATGTCCGCCTCCCTCTTGGGGCTTCAGCAGCGCGACAGTCTCTGGATTAGAATACCAAATACGCCTCTTGATCTGTCAGATACTCTAGTCTTAAATGTTACTTTCTACTTTAAGAAGTGCTGCATATGGTTTACAGATAGATTTGCACGAGCGCACCGGCAGTACGGATACAATTTCGGAGTATTTAAAAATCTCACATGATACGGGGAAGCACATGACTAAATCCTTACTTGGTCACATTAGCGCTGAGGCTGATCTTCTTCCACCTCACCTCACAACACAAACGCCATGCATCCTTCATCTCATAAAGCAGACCACGTGAACCCTCGAACTACATCTCCAGCTTGTCAATTAGATCATAGGGCCATGAAAAAGTTGCAAAAGGCTTTGACAGCTGATCCAGAAGTGGACCTGGCTTCTAAAATCTCTTCTTCGTATGCGACTCGGCTTGCTGATCAAAAGTCCGAAGGTCCGTAGGCTTTGCATCATCATGATTTAATTCCCAGAGTAAAATTTGACGCGCGCACCTTGCCGGTTGTTATGGCAAGGGCCCACCTTCAAAGCGCCTAAATGTGGATTAGAAGGACCCATCTTCACAGCACTCCAAAGTGGATATTTCGTTGTTTCCTGACGATGTTCGCCATTTTCTTGACGGAAATACCTCTACTACAGTCCTATTGCTATTCTCTACATCCGTTCAAGGTCTTATTAAAGCGATGATAATAAATTGCCGCTTACCCGCAGTATCCGCAAATTAGTCAAGTAAAGCGAAGTTGCCTAGAAGCCTAAGTTTAGTAACTATAAAATCCTCCTTAAGTGCAATCCTAGGTAAGAGTGGAGAAGCTCGGTAGAGCTCTCGTCAATATCATGTAAGCGATGGTTCTTCAATCCGGTACGCCAAGGATGGGTACCAAGATTTTTACACACAAGCCTAGGCTTGAACAACAAACAAGCGAGGGTCGATTCCAACGTTCGTCTCTTGGGTCTGTAGAGCCTTGCAACCTCTCTTACCATATTTGGTGAGGATAGAGATCAAATCGTGTTTCCGGAAGAAGGATGAGTCATGGAAGTCCTCCTCATCATCATATGGAAGCCCTGCCACCTTTAGGTAAGAATATAGCTCCAAGGCTTCATCTAGTTGCGTGTGAGGAATCATTTGATGACATTGCAGGCTTCGCAGTGTTGGGGAAGGCTGATGAGCTGTGGTGGAATGGGCGGACTCACCGCCACGCAACCTTAACGCCAAGAAGTTACTGAGTAATGCTGCCCCACCAACATCTCCTCACGATGTCGGCAATATCAACAAAAATGAGTCTATTTTTAGTTTGATACACTTGGAACAAAGTACGTACATAGCACACATTTTAGATTGCCTAGATCATTACTGTTAATATACAAGAGAAGTGGTCACCGCATTAACACCAACAACGCTTTACTTCACAACCACAAGCTAATCACGCACAGGTAGCACGTAGACAAAGTCTCGGTCGCTTTGTTAAATCATAAACACCAAGGCGAATTGAGAACCGAGAGAAGCACTAGTTATGATACCTACTGAGATGCGCTGCTACATAGCAGTCACGTGGGGTTACCGTCTACCTAATGAATCAACTAACTGGCGCAGGCTGCTTAGCGCCAACTTGTATCAAATGTGCTGCAACTTCGTGTTGGTTTGCACGCAAGTTGGTGATTGCGATAAAAATAGATTGGATTAACGGTGTTGCTGAAGTTGTTGTTGTGCGCAAGTTCCAACAGGAGTGCAGGGATACCTAAGTGCTTGCCCGTGCCGCGGTGTCGCATGGCGATGAACGCTTCCAACCCTTACTACGTATTAAGAGACGCACTTTGTATCCTCTCCGGAACTTCGGATAATAATAACTCTTACGCAAACTATGCCGTAGTTTATTGGTATGGGACTACCCCATTTGCTACTACTGGCTTAATCCTGCCATTATCAGTCGCGCCACACGTTACACGAAATCCCAGCCCGCCTTTGGCACTTCGTAAACTGCGTCAGATGGATGCTCAAATGCGATAAGGCACGTATCCCCATCGCAGTCTCCGTGATTTGGGGTTCGGCCACACCTAGCTGTGCTGGTAGAAACTACAGACTGAACCCCTGATAAGAATCGGGCTCCCACAAACTCATAAAAAATCGCTGGAGAGCCTGTAGGCCGACTTGGCGGCCGTACAGAGGATGCATTCGAGCTGACGAGGGCTTTGAATATAGCCAAATCCCGCCCTGAGTTGGGCGACACTGGCAAGCCGATCTGATGATCGGGACGAGGAAGTCAAGTGCGGCTTCGTCTGGCCTAAGACAACAGATGTGAGGAGCTGGAGATGCAGCGCTACGGCGCATTTGAAGTTGTTCAAGCTTAGGCGAACTTCGAGTAAGCATTGCGTAACTCGGAGACGGCCAACCGTGTCCTGGTCTCTCTAAAGTTCTACCCAGGGGAGTATCGATGGGTTCAATGGGCAAAGGGCGAAACACCCCGATGCCCCTCTTGATGAGGATAGAAAAAAGCAGGATCGCAAGTCCTCTACCTAGTCTGGCAGAGCGTCTCCCAGTCGAATCAATTGCCGTTCGAAGGGAAATCGCTCGTACAACTCCTAGTATGCACTCCTCCAACATAGGGCCTAGGTACTGCTGCGATGATAAACGTTGCGAGGACAGCTATAAGAACCCAACGCTACCTGCCGTCACTCCCCTCTCTCGGATTTCTATTTCCTTTCCAACTCTCCAAAGGACGCTGCTCATCGTTACGACCGTGGCTGTTCCACTCCTCTTATTGTCCTAGAACAGCAACGCCAGGGAGTTGCTATTTCAATCCGCTTTGCGAAAACCTGTATTGCGTGCTACTAGAGATACCTTCAAGGGAAGATGCGTAGACATGTAACGTCAGTGTGGGAAGCGTCGCGCAAGTGTCTGGTGGAGATGGTACCCGATCAGCCGGCAAGCGTTTTCCTCTGCGGCCGGCCCACCTTCATCTCGCCCACCTGCACCCCTAACAGATACGTCATGGTCTTTGCTGGCAATGCCATTACCTACCTAGGTATCTCAGCTGGGAGATGGGTTATTATATGGTCCACGTAGACAGACTTTTGATTTCATTCCAACGCCTATGTAGACATGTCTTGCTTACCGCCCCACATTTCGTGTTTTATCTTGAGAGTTGTACCATCCCTAGGGCGAATGTGGTTTCTAATAATCACGCAAAGGATGGAAAGTCTTCGTCTCGTACAGTGTGTTGGCGCTTGCGGTACCCAGATGATCGGCGAGTTAAATCGCCACACTCGGTCAAGGCTTTGAGGATCAAGTGAATCAAATCCAAACATTTCTTTTTCTCCTTGTTTGTCGTTACATCGGCAGTGCGCCATCGAATTGGCTCTAGACTAATACCGCCGATGGAAAACCCTCGGATCCATTTTCTCTTCCAAGGCGTTGAGATCGCAAAGGCAAGCTCACCAAGTGGCCGGCTCACCGGGATGGCCAGCTCACTGGGATGGCCGGCTCACGGGTGGTTTACGTAAGTCAAGGATGCTAATAATAACTAGCTATACTACCGCTAATCGGCCGAGCATGCCGATCTACAAAGTCGGTGTCGGTACCGAGGAACAGGATGTCATCCCGTGGTCGGACCGAGCTTCAACCCAACAGTAAGGACACATATTACACTCAATACACTCATTATTACGTCTTGGCTGTGCTTTCAGAATGATGCCTTGACGATGTTCTCAAAGCAGTTGTCTGGGTTGCACTGCTGCAAACACTGCCAGCTATGGGTACCCACCTTTACGACCGAAAAGCAACATTGTTATTGTGATCTTCCATTGTGCTTAACCGGATGCGCAATACGAATGTTTAGTTTCAAAGGCATATCCTCGGCACAAAAGTTTTCTGGAGACGGCATTACTGTGTCTATTTTGAGCGGCGTGTCGGCCGAGGCCCGTTACCCGTTAGAGTTCGATAGGGGCTGCGCTTTGCCTCTTTCGGCTACGTGCCAAGGGCTTCGGCCCTACACCGTGGCAATTATACGTCATTTCCCTCCACAGCCTTCTTGACGGTCATGGGCGGGGGGCGCGCCACAGCCGGTGCTCGCCATGCCGGGGTCATAGAACTGGGGATACGACAATTTGCCCTCGTACTCGGACTGCATGAAGTCATAGCGTTACACTTTAGATATTGGCGCTAAATGTAGGACACAAGGGGATGGGGAGGAAATACGAGAGGGCATTTGCATATATAAGACATGGGATTCTGCTCTCTTTAGGCCACCATCAAAACATCAACTCATCAACTCTACACTAATACTTAAACACTACAACTACCACTTCCACACTTCAACACCACCTCCACACCATCAACATGAAGTTCACCGCCGCCGCCGCCGCTGCCTCAATGGCCGCCCTCTCCGCCGCCCTTCCCCAGGGTCCTCCTGCCTTCCCTCGCCCTGGCCCCAACGACGTCTTCCGTCTGGTGTCTGTGGCTCCCAGCACCCCCGTCCAGAACAGCCCCGTCCAGGCCGCAGAAGGTGGCCTCGTCATCAACCGCCCCGATCAGTCCAACAAGACCTGCGCCGTCAACGGCGACCGCGAGAACGTCGTCAACGACATCAACTACGCCTCCTTCACACTCAACGAGGAGGACGGCACCGTCAACATCTACACCTTCAACCCCCCTCTCCAGCTGTACGTTGACCGCAGCGGCATGGGCCAGGGCAACGTCCGCTACACCACCGGTGTCCAGCCCATCGGCAAGAACCAGCAGCGTGGCCCCTTCAAGATCAACGACAGGGGTGACCTCGTCTTTGATGATCCTACTGGCGAAGTTGGCTTCCGGGCTTGCCCCGGCGCTAGGGGCGGAGGCTGGAAGATCTGGCTCTCTGATGTTGAGAAGCCTGCTGGCATGGAGGGATGTGTTCCCGTCTCCCTGAAGGCATCCAAGGAGGACCCGACCTACAAGTGCACTTACTCCTCTACTCCTATTTAAAGAAGAGTCGGTAGACATTTCTGGAGAGTGTATATATTGATAGTCTTGGAGACTGGGCTTGAGTTTTCTAATGTGTAAATATCGCATTTGAGCGTCTGCATTGAGTTTTGTTTATAATCCACTAGAATTAGATAAAATGGTTATACACTTCATTCCTTCTCACTGCACTTCTTGGTCTTTAACTGGTGAAAGTGGTTACGCTCAGGAAGTTATCGCACAGGTACACTGGAGTTGTGCTCGATGGAAACAACCTTACGAACGAAGCGACTACGCCTATTTACAGCAACACGCTTAATCACATTGTAAATTAGGATATTTTGAACTGTCCGTCGCGCGATTGCAAGACTCGAAGAGAGCACAATAGACGTGCTTGTAACAACCAAGGCAGCATAACAGGAACATACTCCCCACTTAGACAAGTGATCTAGTTCCAGTGTCCCATGGTCGTATGTGGAAAAAATGGTGGGTTTGAAAATTATAGCCGGGGTTGCCGGCGGATGATAGACGTGACCTTTACAACGCTCTCCGTCTTCACATCTCTCAGGTCCCGTGTTTGTCTACAACCCCCCCGAAAGGATGTTGCACCACATGACAACCATGCCTTTCCCACTCCTACCCTTACAGAGCCTAGATGTAAGGCTGTGCCTGACGCTATTATACATTACCTGACTACTATCTACACTCTACTGCCATTGATGGCTCTACCATCTAGTTCTGTGACATCATACCGGTCTACAGGAAGTTCCTGAGGTCCTGCTGGCGCCATACTATATGTAGGCAGTTTTACGTCTACCGTCTCCATGTCCTGTTCCCCTACCACCCCTGTTGCAACGCCTGGTGTTCGTCTCCGATACAAAATGAAGCCAATGATGGCGAGTATGGCAACACCTCCCACCGCACCCGCAGCTATCCCGCCAATTGCGCCACCCGATAGCGTTGACTCTTGGTTTTGTGGGGGAGATGTACCGGAAGACGTGGGCAAGGCTTCAGTCGTAGACGAGCCGTCCATAGAGTTAGCGCAAAACTCACCAACCATGTTGTTTTGTTTATCCACCGCGAAAATCTCGGGAGTCTTCGATTCGGTGTTGGCTTTCCAGACGGAGAACCGGCCAGCTTCTTGGTTGACCATTACGTAGGCGGAGTTCATGAATATTCGGCCAGCAAGGCCGTTACGGACAACAGGCTTTAGATGACTGGCGTAGCATATCCATTCAAGCTCGATGTTGTTACTGGCGTCTGGTTGTGCTGCTGCATCGCAATCCCCCAGGGTTAGCGTCAGTCTCATCAGTCCACCAATCGGCAAACGCCGCTTAGCGCCGCCTAGCGCCGACATGTGGCGTTTTCTGCAACTTTGTGGATGATCAGGAAATGGGTCGGTCTTTGCCTGCTTGTAATTCGTTGTTGGGCTCGAATTCGAGGATAATTGATAGGATACGCGCCTGGCTCACACCAACTCCCGTGTGCGTATCTCAATAAAGCTGAGCTGTGCCGCAATGCGACATCCCTAGATTGCGCGCCGTGACAACGGCTTCCTTCTCCTTGCAAAAGACGCACTTTGGGCTCTCTTAAAAGATGCTCTTGGTCGCGCGACCCAGTTGCTATTCACCTCATCTAAGAATATCATATCACCCGCGCACGTTACACTGACGCATCGAAGTCCCGATCGCAAGAATACTCAAAGCCTGTGCGCAAGGCAAATCCGGAACGAAGCCCTAACGCGAGTTGTCACATGTCCAATTCAAACACCTCTCTCTTCCCTGATCAGTTTGCCAACGATGCTGCGCTCATGCAGAAGACTTTATTTCATCGTGGTGGCAGTGATCGTGCTCTGCGCATGGTTCCTCTTTGACGCCCATTTCAATGATATCCAAGACAAATCCGTCAAGGCAAGCGCTGCTGAGAAGCCATGGCGACATGATGCAACAAAAGTAGAAGAAGAGCAAAAGACGCTGGAGCAGGAAATTGCGCATGGCGGGACGAAAGAGAACGCGTTACCAACCTCTACTACGACGCAGCATCAGAGCACCCTGACGCAAAGTACCGCAGTCGCGACACCTAGTCCATCCTTACCTGATCGTGTTGTGGTAATGGCAAAGCTTCCCGAAGACGACACAGACTGGGTGCATACCGACTTGCAAGACTGGCAATCAGCCATCTACAACATCGATACCGAAACACCGCACAATACATCGACCCTGGATCCGCTTACCAACAGCACTCTTCGTACCCTTCGCAACAAAGGAATGGAGGCAAATGCGTACCTCGCATACATTGTGCAAAACTACCATAACCTGCCTTCAACCATTGCGTTCATTCATCCGCATAAAGACGGGTACCCGCTCGCCTGGCACACGGACAACAGCGAACATTCCAACGTGGTCTCTTTACAAACTCTCAATATCAACTTCATCCAGAGCAACGGCTACGCGAATCTGCGTTGCGTTCCCGATCCCGGCTGTCCGCATGAAGTGATGCCGTTCCGAGACCCGCCTGAGGATCATCGAACAATCGAAGCCGCGATGCCCGATGCGTGGCGAGACTTGTTTAATAACAACAATGTACCGCACATACTGGCGACGCCGTGTTGCGCGCAATTTGCAGTGTCGAGCGAGCAAGTGCAGAAGCGGCCGTTGGACGAATACAAAAGGTATTACACTTGGTTGATGGAGACTCCACTCAAGGATGAGACCAGTGGACGGGTGTTTGAGTATCTTTGGCATATTCTGTTTGGTCAAGATCCGGTTTTAGTAAGTACTCCATGGCTTGTTTGGATCCGCAGCTGCTAACTTGCATAAGCTGCCCCGCATACGAGAAGTGTTATTGCGATGTTTACAACAAATGTTGAACATGTTCTGTTCCGTGGACAAGGTGAACAGAACAGCCTGAGTCAGCGACATTCTCGACCGTCTTGAGACATCCAAGTGGATATAAATCTGGGACGGGCCGAGATCTCGGCTATTATACGAAGTTGCCTCGCGGAATCAGCCCGAGGCTGACATGCATTGGCAAAGTCCGCGTCAGGACTTTGGATATTGACCCCAGGCCACGACTGTTGTTGGATTAGATGAAGAGCTTTGCCGATGCGCTCGAACAGAACACAAACATGCACACCGACGTCATAGAAGAAGCTTCGCCTCGTTAGCTTCGCTGGTGATCGTGTTACGGATGAGTTGGTTAGTTCGAAGAGCTGTAACCTGAATATCATGCAACACCAAAATCGGCATCCACGCAATCGAATATTCATCACCTAAAACCACCGTAACCGCGTAGCATAAGTCCCTCATCGACACCTACTTCTTGTTCCTTGCATTGCGGACTACTTCGTCTATTCCCCCTTGCAGTGGTCCTAAATGGCCACTCAAACGTTGGAATACGCGAGATGTAGTCAGGCTTAGTGGCTCGGCGTCTTGAAATGAAAGGGAGTTCCGGAAGTCTTAAAAAGTCTGGGGCTTGAAGAGAAGATAGGAAAAAGGAGCGCCGACATCTTAGCGGTAATGACGGCATCGGGCGTTCTATGCCCGTTCACCCGTCTCGCTTGTTGTACCCTTTGCAGCTAGTCACAATCTACTACCCGCATCGATGCATCCCTATTCCACCATGTCCATCGCCAAGCTGCAAGATTTACTTTTGACTTCCGGACATGCGCAAACGTTGGCTGTGTCTGCTCAATGCCGGCGTCGCTAGCGTGAATACATGACATCACTAGATATTTGCAAAACTGCTTCCCATTGGTTCGGACGATGCTTGGCGGACGAGTCTTTCTCCGCCTGCATGGACATCTAACAGAGTCCATGTATATGGATTGAAGAGACAAACCTGTTCTGTAGAGCTACCCGGAAAGAGTCATAACGTTTCGGCCTTTTCCTTGCCTGTTCACCGATAGTTGGTGCTCAGTTGGCGGGCTACGGCTTGGGTACAAGTGCAACACGATACGTTGCGTTGCTTGACTTTAACCATTACTCCTACATCCTCTCCAAAAATGACTTCCACCAACCAGCCCCTTCGCCAATCAGGCATCTATCGCAACCTCCCCACCTTCGACCCATCAGTCAAAGGCTTAAAGGCAATCGTCTGCGGTGCGACCGGTTTCTCCGGCTTCCACACCATAAGAGCACTGCTAGATACCCCCGACCGCTGGTCAAAGATCTATGCCCTCTCGCGGTCTCCATTAAGCGATGAAATCCTCGCATTGCTTACTTCCCAACAACGCTCCCGCATCCAGCACGTCTCCATCGACCTGACTTGCTCAGGCGCGCAAATCGCCCAAGCTCTCAAAGCTGCAGGTGTGCAGGCAGATCACGTCTTCTACTACGCCTACCTCTCCCCAAAATCTGGCAAGAGCGCCATGGACCCCAACACAGCAAGGGAACTAGTCGAAGCAAACGTGCCCCCATTTAACAACTTCCTGCAAGCACTTCCGGAAGCGGGTATCAAGCCGAGGCGCATTCTGCTACAGACTGGCGGCAAGAACTATGGCTGTCACATTGGGCGTGTGCGTACGCCGCTTGTTGAATCAGACCCACAGCCCAGACACCTGGGTCCGAATTTCTACTTTGACCAGGAAGATCTGCTCGAAGAGTTCTGCAGGGTGCATCCAGAGACAGGCTGGAATGTCGTGATGCCTGCTGCTGTGATTGGCGCAACGCAGTATGCTTCGATGAACACGTTTCTTTCGTTTGGTGTGTATGCTGCAGTACAGGCGCATAGGAAAGAACCGATCCAGTTTGGGGGTGATTACTATACCTGGGGCTACGACTATACCCACTCCTCGGCTCGGCTGACAGGGTTTCTCAGTGAGTGGGCTGTTCTCGAGGAGCAGTGCAGGAACCAGAGGTTCAACGCCCAAGATGGCGGGCTGCTCAGTTGGGATCGTTTTTTCCACGAGCTTGGGCGCTGGTATGGGATCGAGGATGTGAGGGGGCCGGAGGAAGATGAGGCCATGTATGAAGTGAAGACTTTTGCAGGCGGGAAGGACGCTCCTCTGGGCTATGGACCTCCTTTGACGCTGAGGTTGTCACATTCGCTTGTCGAATGGGCTGAACGTCCATCAACACCAAAGGCATGGGAGGAGATGATGAAAGAGTCGAACGGGCAATTGAAGAAGAATCTCTTCGAAGGTGACTTTCAAGATGTCTTCATGGGAGACTTTGCGTTCATACCTTTTGGAACACTGTCCATGAACAAGGCGAGGCGATTTGGCTTTTGTGGCTTTGTGGATACGCTTGAGAGTATCTTTGAGATGTTCCAGGAGATGGGGAAGCTGGGTGTACTGCCGCCCCTGCAGGTTGATTCTGCGATCCCGTTGGTCTAAGTTTGACTTTTCTTGGTGCAAGAGATGGACATCCATTAGTTCAATACGAAACTTTGCCGCAACATGGTGCTTGTACGGCTACTTATCTTTACTTTGGTCTTGGTTGCAGGTTTGTGGATATCATTCATGAGCACGAGCGCATTGGTTCTATACGAGTTGGTACTTTTCGCTTGTAGAAAAACAAAGTGCTGATAACACGCATTCAAGAACAAGCGACCAGAGCATTAATGCAAGTCTCGCGATGCAGTAAGAGCCATCGCCAGTATTTACTGTGACTCCGGCTTCCGTGCTCTAACTACCCAGGCCCTGAGTAGTGACTCGCACAGTGCGCGCACATGGAAGATATTCTCCCTCCTCCTAGAACTCCAATGTACCAAGTTCATACTCATTCTCTCTACATCCATCGGAAAGAAGCACTTGATTTTCTAGTCTGCGCATGGGAGAAGAGGCTGCGTCATTGTAGCTGGTTGAAAGCGGTGTACCATGTTGTCGCCCATATGAACCACTATTTTTTTAAGGCAGGCTAGACACAGGTAAATAAGAGAAGTACCCGTTCCTATGGGCTGCGACCAAGGTTCACGTAGGTATCTAACAATATAGCCGTTTCGGCTATGAGTGAATGCATAATAGCAATCATAAATATAGCCTGGTGAGCTGTTCCTCTGACTAGGGTATCCTTGTCTCATAGTCTTCACAACGCTGGTGCTGCGCAACCCGGAGCGGCCGTGTTGGCCTGACATAATCCAGAACGCTATGTAACGATCTCATCCTTGAAGCCATTCTCTGCAACTCCATGATGGTGTCGCATGATGTAGTCGACAAGGCGAAGACGCGGCGCTAGACCCTGCCGGAGCTGCGCGGTTTTCACGTTAGCTCCCCCACGTCTTTCCTCTTGACCGCCACAACGAGACATGACGGCAAGTATTGTTTGCACGTGTTGATGTTTAAGCTAAAGTGATATTGTTCAGAGAACCCTCCCTCATGTATTGATTCTTCTATTCTTGTCCGTTCCAGGAGAGCACGCGTGGACGGAATTAGCATCTGCCTAACCTGTTTCGGCTAGAATCCCGCGTTTCGGCCCTTTTCCATCGCAACTGTAACCTCGCTCATGATTCGAGATTCAGGCAAAAAGCATCGTGCATGCCTAGTTTTCCTGCGCCCATTGTGGCGCGCGCCTCAGTTCATGATCATGCAGGGAACTACCATAGTCCATGCTTGTATTCAGATCTAGTGTGACCACAGTAGCAGTCCGATGCATTGCACGGTGATGTCGAGGGAGATCACGTCCTATGCACTCATGTACGTAAAGCCTTAAGAAAATTGGAGCATACCACTGTATATAAGGAGTGAGCAGTCTTCAGTTTAGAACTCACCATCCAGCCATCTCACCATCGCTTCGATACCTAATAACCAATCTTTAATACCACTCTCACTACCTCATCAACAACCCCCCAACACCACCAACCGCAAACATGAAGTTCACCACCACCGCCGCCATTGCCATCGCCGCTGCCGTTGTCTCTGCTCTTCCCCAAGCCAACACTCAGTACCCCAAGATCAAGGACGGCGAAGTCTTCCACCTCATGAGCCTCCGCACCGGTACTCCTGTCCAGTTCGGCCAAATTCAAGCAGCAGACAGCTCCCTCTACATCAACGCAAAGGAACTGAACTTTGCATGCGGCAACACTGCTCCCAACTACGCACAATTCGAGCTCTCCAACGGTACCCTCAGCCTCCACACCGACAACCCCCCTCAGGTCCTGTACGTCGACCGCTCCGGCATGGGCCAGGGTGTCCTCAAATACACCACCGGTGCCGAGCCTCTCCCCAGGAACGCCGAACGTGAAGGATGGACCCTCAACGAGCAGAACCAGCTTACTTTTGGCACAAACGGCCTCCAGGCTTGCAGTGGTGCTGTCAACGGTGGCTACAAGGTCTGGCTCTCAGGCACGAAAAACCCCGCTGGCAACACTGACTGCACTCCCTTCTCTGCCCAGGCTCTCAAGGTGGAGGAGCCCCTCACCTGCATGTACTCCTCATAGAGTGCCCACCACCACCACCACCTACGCACGGTGTCCTGATGAAGTAACCCTTTCTTGTTTATTACTTAAAGATTCGATGGATATGACATAGATAATGGCCCCCCACACTCGCTTTATAGACCCACATACACCAAACCCACACACTCTTTTAGTTAGCATCTTTTGCGAAAGCATTTAGACGGAGTTCAATAGACTGCAGGCACTTTGCCTACCCCATACTACTTTTTCTTGCTGTGAATCTTTTATTTTCCATCCATTCTTGATGTACCTAACTGAAGCATCTTCCATTGAATGATCTTCACGGGAGCTCTACCGAGCTTCTTCACTCTTTTCTCTTTTCCACGCAATTCGCGCAATATTTTCAGATGAATATCTAGTAGTCTCATACAAGAAAGGGCATGTTTCACTGGAGCTGCTGCAATCGTTTTGCTACACGTTGTATGATATGAACAAATAGAACATGGCGTTTCGCGCGTATCTTGTAGGACCATGAGTTTAAAATTGTGACTCGACATTGGTTTCGAGTGAAAGAAGGCTAATTGTCACAATAAGAGGATGAGATGATGGGAATAGGGTGTCGGGGTGGCTGTGCAGAGATCCATGTGTGCTCGTGTGGCGTTACTGTCCCCGGTCATGTTTGCCGTTCAACTCCGGCTGCTCTACGTGGGTGGAAGTCTCGGTTCAGCACGAGGAAGTGATAGATAAGGCTTTACGGCTAAAGCATCATCATTGCTCTACTCCATAGAATATCATAGTCATCGATACTACACCCCCTCAGTCAAAGGGGGCGGTTGGTAACGAGATCGCAGCGAAGACCCTCTCTGTCTCTTCCAACCTTCCCAACTAACTCGCAACCTCTCCGCCCAAGGATGAACCTTACCAGTAAGGCGCTTGAAGCCCTCAAAAGCTTCCTGGACCACGGCATCGCACTCTGCATCCTCACCCAGCTCATGGTGCGCACGTGCCAGCTCTATAAGAGTCCCAATACGATCGTAATGTTACCGGCCCCACCCTTGCAATGCGATGCTTTGTCTTGCGGATACGTCGGCAAGTAATTCTCGCGCTTCTCTCCAGAGTCCCTGTCTGACACGCATACGGCCTATATGGTAGCGGCAGAACAATATGCCCATGTGGTCTTTTTTTCGAGATTTCGCTCGGCGATGGGTAAACCCTCATAAAACAGCTTCTGAGCACCGTCGTAGTTTCGCAGCTCCACCTTGACACGAGCTAGGTACAACATTGAGAGGAGGGTTAGAGGGTGCTCTGGGCCTAGCTTCTTTTTTAAGAGTTCGAGGATTTCGCTCATGCCTTGCTCGGCTTCTCTGTGGCTGTCTTGGTCGCCGTCCCAGAATGAAGCTGCGTAGAATTTCTGACGTGACTCCAAAGTGTCAACATGGTCAGGGCTTAGTATGCGCGCCCTAGCTTCCCTTCCCAAGTCCGTTTATAAAGACCTTTTGCTTGTTGGACTGCGTCGTGTCTACCAGTCAACAGGATTGCCATTGCATGAATGTTCAAAGCATCCAGCGTCTGTTTATCCTCCTTACCGCACAGCCTCTCGAGCCCAGGTACAGATCTGTCGCAAAGCGTTCTTGCCATGACCCTGCCTTGCTGCAATCTTGCATCGGCTAGTTTGATCGAAGCCACGTGTGTTTCTCGATGATCGGGACCGAAGATCCGCATGCAGTTGTTCAGGAAGCTTTTCCAGAAGGTTCGCCTGTTCATCGGCTTTCCCCAGAGCCCGCAGCGTTCAAGCCTAAAAGATAGTCATGCCTCTTGTTCTGACGTCCTCATAGCCTCTCATAGTTTCCAAAGCGCAATGGACATCACGCTGGAGCTTATCAGCCTTCCATATTGTCCCACGGTGACATATATCTTGCTGAACTTGGCAAACATCTGCAGCAAATGAGGTTTCGGCTCCCAATCCATGGCTGGATACCATTTGTTTCGTCCCAATCGGTTTTCCGTAATTCGCGTGTTCAGAGCGTCCTGTCGTTCAGTTACCGCATCGACGTGTGGCCGCAGTTGTCGCATGAGCTCCTCGTCTCCATCGCTATCTTCAGTCAACGTGATGCAGCTTGAGATTAGTGTCGCGGCTGCAATACACCAGACATAATTCTCTCCTGGGTTGCACTTGTAGCCTTCCCTTGCCCATCTTTGTATGAGAGGATGCATTGAACAGCTTTCCGTCTCCTCGTCATAGCTTACTAGAGAGTAGCTTCGCAGATACGTCATGGCTCTCAAAAATCGACCTTCATCGAGTTTACCGGTAGCTTTGGCTGCTCTGAGGACGTCTGGTAGTACTGTAGACGCAGGATGTCTGCTTGCTATACTGTAAGCCAATACATTATATCCATGGAGTACTGGCCGAGGTATTGGCTCCAGCTATGAGTTGTTGATGACATGAGTCTGGTGTCGCTCTCATTCTGGGCTCGCTCTTTTCTCGCATTTTCGGCGCATACTTTGAGAAACTTGAAACGAATCTTCTCACGGTGCATATACGCAAAAGTCTTCAATAGTTCGGGGGCATCTTTTGAGGCTATCTCGTCCTGTGTATCACATCTTTTGATAGCTTGGGTTCTTCTGTCCTTGATGGCAAGAAGACTCAAATCAAATTGGGCATCCACCCTTCCCTCCCTGTTATTGGGTGTCAGTTACGTTTAGCAACTCGATAGCCGTGACAAACCTTGCCTTTTCCGAGTTATCGCTCCACCCCGAGGATTTTCGTTCCGAAAGCTTGCCTCTCCACACTCTCTGCAGATACGTGAGGTAATTTTCCAACGTACAATAGCCTTGATGAATCGTGCTACAGGCGACGACAACAGCCAGAGCCAAATAGCCAAGTTCTTTGAGAATATCGCTCATGTGCTGCTTGTTTTCGGGGGATTTTGTGGCTTTTGCAACTCTGACCAATAGCTCGTTGCCATCACTCTCGTGCATGCCAGAAAATGCCATGGAGCCAATATTGTCGTATGTGCAATCTTTATTGCGTGTGGTTGTAAGCACATGTCCATTCGCTCCTTGGGGAAAGAAGTCGACGAGATCCACGTTTTGATTGTCTGCATTGTCAATAATTAACAGCCAGTCTTCATCCTGGTTTGATAGCCAATGCAGCGCTGCTTCGTGATTCTTGCCTACGCCCCCTTTCTCTGCCACGTCGGATATGAGCGAGCTTTTCAGACGATCTTCAGATGCGCCATCTATACAGAATACGCCCCAGTACCTACAAGCGTAGTCAAGCTGTCAGTATTGGCTTTAGATCCATAAAATCGTGCCTGGCGGAAATAAGAACGCACCTATTTCGAAACTCTTGAGCGTACTTGCCACAGAACTGCGTCTTCCCCGAACCTCCTACCCCATATACTACATATCGCTTTTGCTGATGACATTGAACCGGAGTCTTCGGCCAGAATGCCTCTTCAAGCTCGCTCAATTCGATATCCCGTCCAAGATAGTGCGACTCAACAGCTTTGGGTATGGCAAAGTGTTCGTTTCGCTTCACATTATGCGTCAACGCTTTTGCTGCCTCGTTTGACTTTTCGAGATTCGTGAGCTTGATCATGAAGTCTTCATATACAAAGTCCCTGGGCTTGTGTGAGTAGGCGGACACGAACCATTTGAATCGTCTGTAGTACGCACAATTTACCGATGTTGATGGATTGCATCCAGATCATTATCTTCTCTCTGTTGTTCGATATGCTTGATCGAAGGGTGTGTATAGCTGGCTCGACGTCTTTGTACTTGTTGCGTTTTTTGAATGATTTCCAAGCTCCCCGCTTCGGGTTGGCTCCGTAGACATCGCGCAACTTCAAATGGCAGAGCCGGATATCTGCGCTCATCGATTCCAAGGGCTTGCTTAGACCAACTAGTTGCTTCATCTGCTCTGCGTTTGAAGAAGGTCGCCTGTGGAGCCGACCCCGTAGTTGTTCGATGCTTTCAGAGAGCTCTTGTACACTCAAAAGCTCCTTCTGCAGCGCATCTATGTCATCGTGGACACTTTTGATGCTGTCTTTGAGGTCTTTTGCATTTACATACAGATGCTTGAGATTTGAGAGCAGAGCAATGCCAGCGGCGACAGTCGAGAAGGGTTCTGCCACGATGTGATTAAACACAGTATGCTATCACGAAGCTGCCTTAGGTGATGAATGCTATCAAGCCAATGCAGAAGATGACTCTCTGAGTGTTGAGTGTGTTTTAGCTTCACCTGGGTACTGCTAGCTGATGGCTGGCTGACGGGTCCAAGACAGCCCACCTATCGGCATGCCGGTGCGGCAGAGAATTTTCACACTGCATTTTCGTGTTGCCAGTAACTTACCGTTATGCCCTCCATCACTGTCAAGAATGTTCTTACTTGTTGGTACCGATTGATTATGGCGCTGGAAGGCTGGAACCAACGTAAGCGTTAGGAGATTACTCAGTCGGCATCAGGACGTCCTGACAAAAGTACGTGACGAGATTGCTTCCATAGTGGGAATCGGACCAGACGCTCGACAACCGACCCAGGACGAGCTGAAGAAGATGCCCTATCTGAACCTCGCTATAAAAGAGTCGTTGCGGCTATATCCCCCGATACCTGTCAATCAACGAGCTGCTTCATGCGATACTACCTTACCCGAGGGTGGGGGACCAGACGATCAATCGCCAGTTCTGGTGCGCCGGGGCGAATCTGTCGGATTCTCTGCATATGCCATACACAGGCGAAAAGACATCTATGGTCGAGATGCACTAGAGTATAGACCAGAACGCTGGCAGAGCGATGAGCTCCAGGGCATAGGTGATGCCTACATACCTTTTGGGGCTGGCGCCCGAGCGTGTCTTGGTCGGGAATTTGCAATGTTGGAAACCACATACATGATTGCGCGAACGATCCAGCGCTTCCCGTTCATCACCGTGCCCGAAGGCGAGACGATGGAGATAGGCAAGGAGAAGCAACTGTTGACGTTGGTGCTTGCCAGTGTAGAAGGGTGTCGTTTGCGTCTTAGCTAGATTGTCTATGAGGTCGAGTAGTCTATCGATGCTACAGAACTTGAGATTGTATATAAACGCTCTTCTACCTTTAATCAAATGCAATTTCGTCCTACACGGACACCATGGGCCGTTTGAGGGCTTCGTGCGACGTATGTGGGGAATTGTGGAATTAGCCGCAGTCAGTAAACATCACACAAGACCTGTGTCCCCTGATTAACAGTACTCAAATCGTCGATGGTCATACTCCGGTACGGTATGCCAAAGAGAACAGAGACATTATGTACCACGTTAGAGCACGCTCTTAATTCTCTTCTGTCGGTAACCCTAAGCGAGCTGAATCGTAGAACACCACATGATATCTTTACATATTACATATCCGCGCATGTTGGTAGTACTACAAGGCTTCCCAGCAAAATGCCATTCGCTTCCTGCGGGCAAGGTGAGTGAGTGCAGAAACAGGGTTCCAGCCCACGCCACATCGAGGCAAAGCAAGGGTCGCAAGCGACAAACACTGCACCCCCAGCTTCTCGACCTCTCTCTTCCTCAATAAGATCAAAACCTCTCGCCATCCATAGTAGGCAGGAAATACTAGGGGCAATAAAACACGCAAACCATCACATCGCGGAGCCAAGATGGAACCCACAATCAACCCGTACCATACCCAGCCCGACATTGTTGTGCTTGGAAACCTTATCCAAGACATCAAATGCGACATCAAAGGGCCACGACAAGCCCGCGACAGCAACGTCTCCCCCGAGACGCTCGAGCGAGTCGCACACGACAAACCCCAAACAGTCGACCACGACATCCAAACAATCAAGCTTCTGACTTCCTACAACGACCCCACAAGCAGCGCGTTCGCCCCCACAATCTTCACAACCTGGGACAACGCAGCCATTCCCCCCCTTCTAAACACGTACCTAGTGAAGCCCTACGCGCGCATCGCCATGAAAATTGTCCGCCACCCCACCGACATAGTCTTCCTCACCCACATACTCCTCTACCTCACAGTCAACCTAGCAAGCGCAATCCAGCTCTTCCGCACCTTCACCTACGCGCACGCGACTGCACATGTGGGATACACAGGCTGGTGTATTGGCTCCTTTACGCTGCTCATGCACAACCATATCCACAACAATGGCGTGTTGAAGAAGAGGTGGAAATGGCTCGACTTGGGTTTCCCCTACGTAATCGAACCGCTTATGGGTCATACGTGGGATTCCTACTACTATCACCATGTCAAGCATCACCATGTGGAGAGTAACGGTATGTTGGGAATCCGTTTTTTTTTGGGCAATCGACAGCCAGAAGTAAGTAAGGAACTGACGCTGGAGTTTTTTTTGGGGTGCGTTAGGCCCGGGCGATCTCTCATCTACGATACGGTATCAGCGCGATAGCGTGTCCCACTTCCTCCAGTACTACATGCGTTTTCTGCTCCTCGTGTGGCTGGAACTCCCTCTGTACTTTATCAAAAGGGGGCAGACCAACCTCGCCGTACGCGCCTTTGTCTCGGAAGTCGCGAGCTACATATTTCTCGTCGCCATGTACAAGGTCAACCGGAGAGCGGCCACATGGGTCTTCCTCGTGCCCTTTGCCATCCTACGCCTCGCGCTCATGGTGGGGAATTGGGGCCAACACGCGCTGGTGGATGAAGACGATCCAAACTCTGATTTCAGAACAAGCATCACCATGATCGATGTCATGGTACAATCTACCATTCCATTGCTATAATACTGGGAACCAAAGCTAACATAAACGCCAGAGTAATCGCGTCTGCTTCAACGACGGTTACCACACCGCCCACCACCTCAACCCGCGCCGCCATTGGCGCGACCAACCTGTGCATTTTGTCCGCTCAAAAGACGCGTATCGCGCGGGACGTGCACTGGTGTTTTACGACGTAGATTGGTTCATGATGACGCTGCGGCTGCTGATGAAGGATTACTTGTATCTTGCTGATCATCTGGTGCCGATTGGTGATCAGATTGGTATGAGTCGTGAGGAGCGGGCTGATATGCTTCGGGCCAAGACAAGGAGGTTCACGGAGGAGGATATTAAGAGGAAGTTTAAGTAGGAGTGTTGGAAGAATTGATACAAGATGAAGTTGGAGAAATGGATGGCTGATTAGACAAAAGTATCGATCTGAATATCTATCGTCTTAACCTCGGAATTCGCCGCACACGCACCCTTCAACGCATAAATACGCCCACTCTCCACTCTCCTACTCACCATCCACCAGCACCCCACCTCCTTCTCAAATCCCCCGGAAAGACAAACATCGACCTC
The DNA here is from genome assembly GCA_014334815.1 of Pyrenophora teres f. maculata. Lineage (NCBI taxonomy): Eukaryota > Fungi > Ascomycota > Dothideomycetes > Pleosporales > Pleosporaceae > Pyrenophora > Pyrenophora teres. Next base: position 2,273,887 of record CP060576.1, on the reverse strand, counting down.
CCACTGCCAAGCCAACAATCCCTCCCGACATCCCACGCGCACAGACTTGTTATTAAGCAAACGCGTTTGAATAGTTTGTTTGATTTGCTTAACTATAAGCAAATTAAATAAACTAAACGCTGCCTATAGAAATATATAAATAAATTAAATATATAATTAAAATTTATTTAGTTTATTTACTATTTAACTAATATTATATAGTAAGCTATTCTATAGATAATATCTTAAGGTACTTTAAGATTAACTTTAATAATATTTTTAAAATAGTAGAGGTAGTAATTTTATATAGTTTTCTTATATTATATCTAGCTTAGTTATTATATAACTATATAAGCGTCGCTAGCTATTAATAACTACTATTTTATATTCTATCTCTTATCTTCTATATACTATTAGCTATCTTTATAGCTATACTACTATCTCTATAGTATATTTTAGTATTTCTCGTTACTTAATACGCTAAAAATACTACTTTATAACCTAAAACGCGCTACTAAAGGTATCTCTAGCCTCTATAGCCTCTATAAGCGCGCTAAAATAGCTAAAAGTAGTATATTATAGCTTATTTTAATAGATAATTTATAGCCTAAGCTATCTATCTATATTTTACTATATAAAGCTTTAGCTATTATAGTAAGCTAAGCTACTAAAGACGCGCTATTTAAGTTATAGTTATATAACGCTATACTAGAAGCTACTATATAACTACTAGCTAAGAGTAGTAGGGCTACTATAAAGGCTATAAGTAAGGCTATTAAAGGCGAGAATAATACTAGCTTTAATAATAAGTTTATAGATAACTTTAATAGTATTAATTAGAAGTATTTACTATATTTTATAAAGCTACTATATACGTTAAAGTGTAATAAAAGTTAGGTATATTAGTATAGTTACTATATTACCTCTTTTTATAAGCCTTATTATATATTCTTTATTTATAAATACTATTATTATTATAAGATCTTTTACGCCTATCTAGAGGTTATAAGTTAACTAATAATACTATTAACTACTTCGCGTAGAAGCTACTTAGCTATAGCTATAATTATAAAGGTAACTAGATTTAATTATACTACTATAAGGCTAAATAACGCTTAAAATAATAACTAAGAGTAGTATTAATATACTTTAAGGCGTTGCTAATAAGCTTAGAAACTTTATATATAACGCTTTTAATACGCTACTATTATATAGCTTATTAATAATAACTACCCTCTTTATAAGTTTAAAACGCTATATTTAGATAGATAATAGAGTTTACTAACTTAAAAGTAGCTAATACGCTATAAGTAAGTTATAATAGTATAGCTAGCTTTATAATAAGACTATATTACTATATAGAGCTATAGGTTATTTAGATACTCTTATTAGCTATTAGTAAAATCTATAAGCTTTAATAGCTAAATAATAAAAAGTAGTAAGTATAGCTTCTTTAGAGTTATTACTTATTTACTAATACTAATAGTATTATTAGGAACTTACTTATTACGCTACCTTAGCTTATAGGCGCTTATATAGGTAAGAAAATAGCTAAAGTTATAGTAATATAATTAATATCTTTAGTATAATATGTAGCTAGCTTAGATACTTTATACTTAATAATATATACTAATAATACTACTATTACTAAACTTACTTAATACTTTAATTTATAGTAAGCTATTACTACCTCTACTATAGCCTTTATATACTTAACTTAGTTAAATAGATAATTATTTTAGCTTTAATAAGGACGCGTATAATAATAATTAGAATAAGTATAAAATAGAGGTAGCCTACTTATAAAAATAGTAGTAGTAAAGTCTACTTAGTATACTAATTAATATTATTAACTATATCTAAATACTATAATAATATAATCTTTTTACTAATTACTAGCGCTATATAACGCTAAGGCTTCTAACTAAAAGTAGAAAATACTTAAGCTAGTAAAGCTAGTTATTACGCGTTAAAATAGCTTTTATAATACTTTTATATACTATAAAACTCTATAACGCTATTAATAAGTACGCCTAAAGCTATATTAAAAGAATAATAGGCGCTAACGCGTATATATAGCTATAATAATAAGCTTACTAAAGTACTAGCTTAAATAAAATCTAATAGGCTTATAGCTAATAATTAGGTAGTAATAACTTAGTATATATTAGTATTAGAGCTACTAAAAGAGGCGATAAAATAGCTTAAAGCTTATAGTAAAGCTAGCTATTTTAGCGTAATATAAAGTTATACCTATCTTTAAAGCTATACTTACTATATATAAGTAGCTACTTAAAAACTATAAAAGTATTAACTATAATACTAATAGCGCGCTAGAAGATTTTTTTTATTAACTTATATATAGCTTAGGTAAAGCTTAACGTATATTATACTAAGCTTAATAAATTACCTATATACTTTACTACTATTTACCTCTACCTATACTATAAGAACTACTATAAAAATAGCTAGCGCGATAAACTAAGCTAGCTTAAAGTAAATAATACTAAGTTAAAATAACTTTAGGCGTTCTATAAGCTATAAATATAGCGCTAAAGTTACCTACTAGTATAGCTTTAAAGTAGTATTAATAACGCTATTAACGCGCTTATTAATATAGAGCCTTATAGTATTATTAAGGTAATAGAGATAGATAAGCTAAAGCGTTAGTAATAGTTTAAACTCTACTAGATATAAAAGTAGTTTAAATAAAGTAGTAATCTTATTAGCTATTAAATAAGCCTACGCTTAAAGTATCTTAACCTAGCATATATAGTAATTATATATTAATAATACTAGCTTTAAGTTATAAGTGCGAGTAGCTATTTAGCAAGCTTAGTAATTTATTAGAGCTAAAGTAATATAAAATTAGGTTATAACTACTTATAGTAATATAGTATATATAAAGCTAGCGCGACGCTAGCTTTAAGCCTCTATTTAATTATAACTTAGGTAATATAACTAACGCTAAAGTAGCTATAATATACGAAATATATAAGTAGAATAGTAAAGCTTAGTAATATATATAATATATAATTAGATTAGCACCTAAATAGTATTAAATCTATTAAACTTTTAAATAAACAGCCTCCTAAAACACTATTAAACTAAATAACTTAAATACAATCTTAAGTTTTATACAAATAAATTAAATTAGCGTCTAAAGTTTGTTTGATTTGCTTAATGACAAGTCTGCACGCGCATCTCACTCTCCATCCGTCACTCCGCCCCCACAGCCAGCACGAAAATCCCCTTCGGACCCAACACAATACGAGCGTCGACACACTCATACGCGTACGGTACCTGAGCGCTACTTGCGCCGGGGTCGCTAGCACGTGAGGCTGCGGAGAGTGATGCGTTACTACTAGCCTCGACTCAGCGAGGAGAAGCCACTGGCTATACTTCGGAGGGCGGATAGGATAAGCGAGTGTAATGCGAGATACCACCGACGATTCAACAGCACTGCTGCGTGAAAAACTCTAGGACGGAGCTGGACGATGAGGCGGAGGGGAACATGGAAAGGATGCGCATATATATACATATGTCAGCTATGTATTTCCGATCCATGTTCTCTTCGATTAGCTGAGCCTAACGGTCTGGTTGGCGTCTTAGATACGGCGACTAGGGAAATATTTCATGGATTGGTCGTGGTGCACCCGTCGTGTGTGTAGTCGAGGCTTACTCAGTGCGCCAGCCGCTAGTTAACGCTAGCCTTCGTGCCTAATGCGAACCAATGCGGCTGACGCCACGTGCAGCCGCTGCTGCCAAGGACGTATCTAGATTAGCGACTCGTTTGCTCATTGGCGGATGGTCAAGGCGGAAGGCCCGCCTTATCAAACATTGCAGTCGACGTACGTAAGTGCGTAGGTGTGAGGAGTCTCCGGCAACGCAAAATTGCTGGGAGAGAACTTTCCATACAGGTGTATGCTTGGTTCCTCAAGCGCCAAGGCACATTGCCTGCTCTGGTGTGGTTTGAGAGATTGAAAATGCTTCCATGTGATGGGGGGATATACTGAGGTTGCTGGGTAGGTTGGGTTGATACGGTCAAGACAGGTCATGCGAAGGACCCTCCTCCCGCGGGTCAAGACATGTTCCATGTTCGCTGCGCTGGTGCCTGCTACTTTCATGCGCGGTCGCCTTCGCAATGTTCACAGTACGGCTAAGAATCGAGCAATGCGCCCATCTCACCACTACCACGGTAACGGCAGCGTTGATCGTAAAGCTGTCCAGGCGCTCACGAAATTGCAGGTTCTGGAGCTGGAGGAGGATATGGGCGGTCGTCGCATTACGCCCCAGTGTCAGCGCGATCTCGATCGCATTGCCTTGGCCGTTGCTGAGGCTGCCGCCGGCGACGATTCGAGCGATGTTTGAACTACTTGTCTAGCTCGAGGACATTTGCACAAGAACCAGTGGCAGCATGGATGCAGTGCTAGGCAATGTACGGCAGAACGAGTAAATCGGGAGTGCAATGGGAATCCCAGCGAGAATGACGATCACAGCTACCCTTTCCCACCAAGCTGTACTCACCATACTCCCCGTGCAATGTTTCTCCGTTGGGACCGATATTGTTGGCTGAGCATGTCATGTGGACGAGGTGCATCAAGTATATTACTTGTTGCTTTGTCAAAGTCTTCTCTTCTCCCTTGTGGTTGCGAGAGTGACGAATCCTTCCCCTCTTCGGCTTGCCGGCCTCTATACGGAACCGTATCTTTCGAAGCTTTGTTTCAAAATAAGTGATAACAGTGGCTAATAGGACGGCTAGCCACACAGTATTGGTCAGTGACGGAGGGAGCGTAAGCAGCGCTGTGTGCCTAGTCTTTGCTTCTAGGCGCTGAGGCAGATGCCTTGGGAACCCAATCGTTGCAGGGAAGGGAGTGGGCCTGTGATCTCCAGTTTGGAGCGATGCTGTAACTAATTGTTTCTTCATCGTTTAGGAGCCCGTTCAAGGATGTTCTCCGCACTGCCTACCTAGTTTGCTGCTCCGCTTTTGGGGTGACCCGCCAACTATGTTCCTGAACGATGCTATCAATCGTACGTGCTTACACTTGGTAGGTGACAGCTGACATATCCATGTCCATGCAATGCACTTGCGACTCGTGATAACTCCTCAGTGGGTTCTGCTTGACGTTAATGGATGACATCTAAGGTTCTACTTACATGCGTTGACACGCGCCGGACGAAGCGAGAAAACGCCCGTCGCTAACTACGTTAGTCAGTTCGCCGCCGGCATCCCCTCACTTGCTTCTCTCATGGAACGCGACCAGTGTATCGCGTCCATATGCGAAGAAGATGCCGCGATACTTGGACCAACTACGTCCAGTCTTACCCTCAACACTCGTACTTCAAAACTATCCAGGAGAGCGACGTCGCGCGGTATAAGCAAGCCCCACCCAACACGAGCTCGCCATCTTCGTCTATCCCCCTTGCGGAAAAAAGTGTAACGGATTTGATACATCAGACGTATCTGCCTCAACTACATCATGTGTCCTGCAGTGTGCCTCGGACAGATGGCGCTGTCCAAATCGTTCCTGGATTGATGGAAAATGTCGTTTGTGCTACGGCTTATGCTGTCGGCCCGTAGACTATTACTTATGAAACATGACCTTGGGCCGCAGTCGCATTTCGGCGTGACTCTGGGTAAAGCCGTTATAAGCGCTTGAAACCAATAGGGCCGCTTTCAAGTCTCATAGCGTCATTGTCGATAATATATTATCGTGGATACCCTCCCCACATGTTCTTCTTGTCAGATCAGACAGATTCCTTCCTTCTATTCCTAGTACTTCCATCACCAAATATCTTCCTTCGTTTCTTGAAGCTGCGCTTTTCACCACACTCGTCACTCTTTTTTTTATACACTTAAACAACAGTAAATATGCTTGCGAAATACTTGGCTGTGTTGTCGGTTGCGGCGATTGCGCATGGTCGCGTTGTCGCTGTTGAGAACAGACAGGCTGTTGCGCCCGTGTTTGATGGCAGAGTGAAGGCCGCTGCGACCGCGGCAGACTTTGACACTGCAGCCTCGCCTTTCGGAAAGGACAACGTCAAAGGACAGAGTAAGTGGCTAGTATATACTATTACATGAACATTACTGACCAGCATCATCAGACTTGACTTTTAGTCAGCTCATTGCGTTCCCAGATGTCCCGGCATCTCTCTTTGACAAGGCAGCTGGCGCAAAGGCAATCGAGGTGCAAATCAAGTCAGTTCTCCTCACATAATCATCATCCCTTACCCCTTGTACTAACCGAGCGTAGCGATCAATCCATCTTCGTGCCCGGCAATGTGGCCGCCAATGCGCAAACCGCCGTCCGCCGCACCGAGCTGAACCCCAACGGCGGCGGCAACACGACCGTCGGTGTAAAGACGCTGCACGTGTCACTCCAACCCAGCGCCGCCCATCCCCTCAACATCAGCCACGAGTACCTCCTCACCTTCCTCGAGCGCGCAGACTTTGGCGCAAACCTGTTCCAGGTGCGCACCGGCACCCTCATCGGCAGCGACGGCAGCACCAAGAACGATCTCGTTCTCCAGGGCAACACGGCAGCGGGAACCAAGCAGCTCTTCACCACGCCCTTTACAGCCGGCGTGTGGACGAACCTTGCGCTGCAACTGGATTTCACCGCCAACACGATTCAAGTCTTCAAGTCGACGGGCACTGATGCTCTTGTCAAGGCTACCGAACCCTTGCCCAACGATCTTTCCGGCAACGGCCAGTTCCACTTTGGCGTCAACAAGAACCCCACCAACCCCGGTGCTGATGTGCTGAGGTCTGGATTCCAGGAGAGCGGCATCTTGGAGGGTGTGGTTTATGGAGGTATCTTCATCGAGGATTCCGCTACTGGTACCGTTACGCTCTCTTAGATGCGTAGGCGTCTTTGGATGAGGGAGTCATGTCTAAACGATCACGACTGGGGGGGAGGGGGGATGTTGTAAGATGAAGGGAAGTGTAATTGTACTTTTGTGCAACTTAGTCCAATGAAGCAGGAATGATGAAATACAAATCTGACACCCGTCATGTACTAGTGTGAGTGAATGATTAATGCGCCGTCCCAACTTCCTTTTTTTTTGTACGCAAATACAAGCATTGATATCCTTGGTGACATGTTTCACACAATTCTTACATGCTTCTAGATGGAGAAGACTTGTTAGCGTTCCTCGCGTGACGATTTGTTGCCCTAGGATAGAGTTTGCTAGTAACAAGGGTGCTTGCAATAGCCCCGGAATGCTAATGTACACCCCGATGCAGCGCCGATATCAAAGGTAGTCTAAGCCGTAGTCTCTGTGTCTTCGCCACTGTGCCTTTATTGATCATGTCATATCTCTCACAACTAGTCTAATACAGATAGACGTAACCGTACTCGATTGTGATGTGAATTTTTGGGAGGCCTATGTGTGTGGTTACTTGCGGGATCCCTATGGTAAACAAAACTTTGATGATAGCGGCCAGAGCAGTAGCGGATCGTATGGCGTAGTGTTACGTCATGTGTTTGTAGTATAGTTCTACGGCATTCGATGGTATATGGTTTTGTGTTATATTAGGCGGGTGGCAAGTCTGTACATGGTATGCACATACATGGAGCAGAGAGGGACGGATCCTAGTGGTGCAGAGGTTGTCTTGCTCATTCAAAGTTTCGGCCTTGGCTTTGCGGTCGCGATTTGTACTGAATGGTAACAAGGTGCTAGCATTCCTCAGCTACTGCGCCACAATTAGTTGCAGTATCTTCTATATTTAGAATCTTCCTACGCGATAACATCTCAGGTAGTTGCAACTGTAACCTAATTCTCACTCGCGTCATCAATTTATTCGTTCTCAACACAGCTTGTTCGGCGCTTCCCCTAGCTTACTTACCCCACGATGCAAGGATGACGCATGATCATATCCGAAGCGGTTATCAAAAAAGAAAGCTTGTATGCTCATTTTAAGATCTGTTCGGGCTGGAACAGATCCAGTAGCAGTAGTAGTCTCAAGGTTGGGGGTATGGCATGTTCATCTTCCGATGTCGGGCCGATTAAACGAGACAGCCGATGAGCGGAGTACAAATACCCAAACCTCCGTCATCCGCTTCTTGTACCTAGTACAACAACCTTTCATAGACGACCGAGTACTTGTTACAAGTGAGCCCAGAATACTGTGCAGCTGACAATCTTCACATGAAGCCTTATCTAATCACCCCGCAGGTTTATTGTCCTTCTGACTGTATGCCAAGGTACATACGGTCTTGTACAGAAAGATATATCTCCGCTACCTACGAAAGCTATCGGTTGTTTGTCCAAAATGAGCCGCTATCCCAAATGCAAGAAAGACTATGGATTCGACAATAACGATCCACATGATGAATCTCTTTCTCAAGGCGAAGACCAAGAGTGCGACAGCGCACACGATGAACAATATGAAGAAAGACACCCACGCCGCATCATACATGCCTGCTCGGGCCCAGCGAACAAACTGTGCAGGCGCGCGAATATAGAAATTATCGTGTTGCTACAAAGGTGTGCGACTTTCCAGATTACGCCCAGGGAGTGTCGTGTATTCGTTGTTGTCTACATTCTCGCTGCGAGTAACTGGGTCGCGATGGTATGTTCTGCGAATTGTTCGTACACTATATGAACCAGATCAGTATCTTGCGAGGTCATCATCCTACTGCTACGTCTACCTTTCGGTGGGAGAAATTGGAGCTTTGTGCATCCTGTTCACGTGCCGGAAACTTGTGGGATGGGACCCAAATACCTTCGGAACGGTATGGTATCTGGATTCAATACGAGCGCGTCTTTGGAACCAGTGTCAAAGTTAGAGGGAGAGGCAGAATCACTGTTCTGGGCGCGGGCAGTGTGAATTGGCGGCCCCCAAATGTCCAGCCCCGCCACTACTCGCGTCCATCAGCCAATCGGTATTTATGCCCAAGGCTATCTGCCGCCACCTCATCTATCAGCTGCTCACATTCCAGCGTCTACACGTCACCTATCGTACAGGAAATCTGTCCAGGCTCGTGTGAAATTTCCCATCGCTCACGATTTACCTGAAGCGGAAGACTGCAATCGTCTGCCAGCCATAGCGGAGGCAATAGCAATTATTAGTCTAGTGTTGAACATTATATCCTTTATTAATTTCGGCCTAAAATTAGCTTCTAGGGCTCGTAACGTCCGCGAATTATTACACAGCACGAGTATAGATATATATAAACTGTAGCTTATTATGGCGAACATACGAAACTATAACACGCAGATTAAGTGGTAGAGATCTTCCAGCTACTATCTTTCTAAACACGAGTCTACTGTTCTGGCTATAGTTAAAGAGTGCGACGATCTAGCAAACGAACTCCAAAAGGCCATTGAGAAGCTGGAAGTCCGGAGTTGGAAATCCAAAACACTGGAAAGCGGCCGTATCGCTTTTCAAACGCTTCGAAAGCAGAAATATATCGACGCGTTGCGCGTGAGGTTAGACAGCTTGGACCAAAGAATCAGAAGTAGCATCCAGCATATAATCAATGGGTATGTGGCAGTCAACTGTTGTCGCCCTTTGTGATCCAACTGAAGGGCGCGCGAGTGGTACACAATGACAACTTCCATGACCTCTCAGCCCCTCTATACAATGTAAGAGGTGATACTGACATGTATACAGTGAGGAGCACTCATCCATATCTGCGAAGCTGGACGACATAAAGAGACTGCAAGAGTCACTGGACATGAAATACGATGCCAAGTTAGATGTTATCCGTGATGAGATACTATCCCTGGTCGATCAAAAGCCTACAAATTCGCCAGCAACTCAGATTGCCGAGCTAGCCAGTCTGAAGACGAAGTTTGACATTTTGCAAAAGGAACAACTTGAATGCACGCAGCAGGCCAACGTTGTACGCAGCTTGTATCTCCCAGTACTACGTCGACGATGGAATCAGATACCGAACGCTGATCGATCGTCGAATGACTGGGTTTTCGATACTGAGAAAACGCCTTTCAAGGAATGGTTAGAGAGCAAGGATACAACCTACACTCTCTTTTGTATAACCGGAAAGGTGAGTTATTGTCATGAACTGAATCAAGAAGCAAACTGCTTACATTTATGTATGCAGGCAGGAAGCGGTAAGTCGACACTGATGGAATACATCTCTGAACACCCTCGCACAATTCAAAGCCTGGAGAAGTGGGCGAGTTCAGCCAAACTCTACACAGCAAGCTACTTTTTTTGGAACCAAGGCTTCGACATGCAGAGAAACCAAGCTGGTCTGTTTCAGTCACTGTTGTATCAAATTCTCAAATCATCACCCGATCTTATACCCCTCGTCATTTCTCACAGGCTCCACCACGAAGAATGGGAATTAGCCGAGCTGAAAGCAACATTCAAACGCATCGCAGATCAAACTCAACTCGACATTAGGTTCTGCTTCTTTATTGATGGTCTGGACGAGTACAACGGTGCGGAAGAGGAGGTTGTTAAGATGTTGAGTTTCTTATCCGCTTCCAACGCCATCAAGATCTGTGCTTCAACAAGACCTCGCTCTGTTTATGAGGCCTTCTTTTCCAATACTGCTCGTACTTTCGACATCGCCAAGTTTACCACGGCAGATATGATGAACCATGCCCAGAAAGAGCTTAATGAGAACGAAAATTTTCGACGTCTACAGTGCACCGGACCAGAGCGCGAGGATATCTTGAGACTTATTGCCGAACTCGCCCAGGGAGTCTGGCTGTGAGTATTCTTGGTCACTCGTGACCTGAGCATCGCCATCAATCGCTATGAAGGCGTCGATATGCTGCGGAAGATCATCCTTCAGTTCCCCACTGATCTGGAAGAATACTTCAAGCACATGATCAATTCCATTCGACCGCAGTATCTGGAAGATATGTCTCAAATATTTCTGATCGCCGTCGACGAGGTTCAGCCACTTCCACTATACGCTTTCTCTCTGCTAGAAAAAGAACGTCAGGATCCGGACTATGCTATCAAAACACCAATCAAGCTGATAGCAGATGAGCTTATATGGGAAAACTACCCAGCATGGACTTCGCACATACGAAACAGATGCAGCGATCTACTTGTCATTGACGAAGAACGTTTGCCAATAAAGTTCAATGCATACCTCGACCATCCTGTGGACTTCCTGCACAGAACCGTTCGTGATTTTCTGCAGGACAGTTACTATATGCAGCTTAGGGCAAACCTCGAGTTGCAATTTGTCTCAACAGTTAGTTTGTGCAGAATGTGTCTCGCGTTATTGAAAGCACTGCCATCCAGCGATTTCAAAGAGTCTCGTTTTCGGAACTTGAATATCGGCCTCACAGACCAGCTAATATACTACGCACATGAGATAGAAAAGAGAGATGATAGCCCGGAATTTTCTTTGATCAATGAGCTCGATGAGCTCGATCGAGTCAATACACATTTTGCGAGGGGAATGAAAAACCATTGGACGCATGCACGGGATTCCATCAGGCCTATTGGCTTAGACGAGTACAAAGAAGGTGGCAATTGCAATTTTCTCGCACTCATGGTGCAGGCACGTCTTACGAAATACGTACGTGCAAAATTGCAGGCAAATTCTCGCAACCTCCACAAACCAGGTCGCCCGCTACTGGATTACGCGCTGCGCCCTCGGAGAACAACACCAATCAGCATGTCATATCATTCCCATCGCGATGATCCAAGCGTAGAAATCAGTATGGTGAAACTGCTACTGGAATATGGTGCAGACCCCAATCAACCGGTCTACCTGAACAACGGAAAATCAGTATGGGCATCATTTCTAATTTCCATCTACACGTCGTCTGCGCGAAGTAAAGGTTCTCGAGGAGCCGGCATCTCAGCCAGTGTGAGGAATGCCTGGTATCAGGCATGCGAGCTGCTCATCGAATATGGTGCTCGACAAGACGGTGTCTTAGTAGCAGACTTTTCAGAGTTGACGATACAACTCATTTGGGAGCGAGTTTTTGATGCTGCAAGATCGGAGACATTGCAAAAGCTGGTTGAGGAGAATGCGCAAAAGAAACAAGCACAGAAGGGTTCATGTCTTCTAATGTAACATCTCGCATACCAGTAATCTTCATCGCTAAAATGGGACTATCTTATAAAACCTGCATGACACAGCAAGAAACTGGCCAGGCTGATCAGGTCCGTTCTATAAAATATCCTGCGATAGCGGAACCCACGTGCTTGGTTGTTAGGTGGCCATCTATTCATCTGAAATCGCCACCGCTCGACCAAAAGTTCTGCGCAGAACCCTTTCCAAACCACACACAACCTATCAGGGTATGCTGAGGTTATTCTTGTGTGCATCAGTCGACAAAATCTCTGCTTCGGTTATGAAGTGATTCCGGCGCAATTGCCGAGCGGACGGGTAGACTGTGGGGAATATCGTATCAACGGTATCCAGCCAGGTCCGACGAACTCGTGAAGCCATTAGCGTTGAACTCTGCATCTGTGTTTCGGAATATCTGTTCATGGACAAAGGTAGAAACTATTCCACATCTGTCGAAATAGATACTGGGCATAGTGTCCAATGCCTCGATCGACGACAGAGTAATCATGGAGGATTCTGTAAGATCTAGGCATGTCACCCGATGGTGAAGCACGTAATCCGAAGAGTTTCGCCATATGGTGTTCTACCGGGGTATATTCCTTGCCCATGGCAGTCTGTTCGTGCAATGTTGATATTGGATGAATCATGCATGGCCATGGCATTTGGGGATGCATCCTCGTCACGTGGCACTTTCAATACGCTGGTGTGATGATGATGCACCCCTGATACTGACGATATAGTGGGATGGGACATTGATGCGTGATGACAACTTGTGCAATCGGAGATATGGCTTCTGAGTAGGTGTTCTAGTCGCTGCATCATACGTTCGCTGGCTGCTATATGCTGATCCAAATCAGACAGGTGCTCTTTACGTACTGAGATAATAGTAGCAGACTCTGTCAACTCATATTGACAGACGAAGCTAAGGCTGAGGCATCACGAGTAAGGAGGGCGTTTTCAATCACTCACATCTGTCAGAAAAAGCACATCAGCATCCTGGACTGAATTGCATCATGTGATATCGCACCGAGGACTACTGCAGACGCGTACTTGGACTTGCGCACACGACATGCGCTGCACGTCAGCGCGATACGCCTTCGTTTGTTAGCGGAAGCAGCCGTCTCAGGCGCCTGCTCTGGGTCTGGATTTGCCATGGAGACACGGGGTTACTAATTAGGAGGGCTAAGGAATGAGATTTGTGGCTGAAAGTACTGTAGGCTGCGTCAGGGGTAACTAACCTTATTGGGGATCCCGTTATCGATGACCCACTAGATGCCGCCCCCGCCCGCGACTGGTAGCTAACACCCGACACTACTGTCTTGCGGAGACACCAGTCCTAACAGGCAACGAGCGATCGGGTACGATCCGTCGTCTCGGACCGCGTGGGCCGGAATCATCAATCAGAGATAGTTGTAAGCCAATCCGCGGCGCGCATCTTCGCTCCTTCATCGTCTTATCAACCATCTATCACTGATTCTCTGCGCAACCATGTCATGTCGTTGCGATACCTTTGATACCTCGTTACTATATCTATAGGATCCGGCTTCTTTAGAAAATGAGAACACATAGCTAATAGGACGCCCATCCAACTAACAAACTTCGTCATGGCTGGAAACACCGCCAACGACTTCCATGTCGCCATTGTCGGTACATTGTATAATCTAGTTCTCATAGAGCAAACAGCAAACTAACATGAACTCTAGGTGCTGGCGTTGCAGGCCTCGCGCTGGCCATGGGGTTGCACAAGAAAGGCATATCCTTTACGCTTTATGAAGAAGCGAAGGAATATTCGGTTGTAGGGTGAGATCCTCCAGCGGACCTTGGCGGTGTACTCTGTCTAATCGCATCAAGTGCTGGCATCGGGTTTGCCCCAAACGGCCTACAGGCAATGGACATTGTCGAGCCAGAATTCCGTCCCAGATACGACAAAATCTGTGTTGGAAACAAGCCCGCATATGCCCAGGATGTATTTTTTGAAGGCTTGTTGATCAGGGAAGGTCTTGGTACGTATTTTCCAGCTTCTTCTCCACTATGTCATCTTACTGACCAATGCTTCCAGGTCAAAATGAGCCATGGTACGGAAATTCATGCTGGGGTCACCCTGACTTTAACCGCAAATCGGTTAGTAGCCTTGTGTTTATCGTGCTGTGGCGCAGGACTGACATGGGATAGGCACATCGCAAGGACCTCTTGGAAATCATGACAAGCTTCATCCCAATAGAGAGTGTCAAGTTCAGCAAGTCTCTCAAGGATGTCGAGCAATATTCCGACAAAGATGTACTCAAGTTTGCGGATGGTGACGTTGCCGAGGCAAGTATATGTGTTGGCGCCGATGGAGTTCAGAGCATTGTGCGGGAGCACGTGCTGAAGGCATCGTATCCGGCCCAGGTCGCCCCGGTGTATGCCGATGCTTATTGCTACCGAGGCGTTATTCCCATGTCTGAGGCGAAAGAAATCCTCGGAGATCTGACCGATGTTGCCAAGATGTATTTCGGGAACAAGCGCGGTGTTGTTACTTATCGCATCACGGGTGGAGAGGTAAGTTGAAGCTTCTGCGCTCATATTTACAATCTGAACATGCGCTGATCAGTATTGAACGACAGGAGCTCAACTTCCTTCTTTGCGTAGCTACTGACACTCCGTGGACGCAGGAAGGATCTGTCACCGAGAAAGTGACGGAAGAGACCAAGATGGCTGACTTTGAGGACCCCGACATTGATGATCGCTTCCGTCGACTCCTTCGTTTGGCAAAGCCAATTAAATGGGGTCTCTTCCATCACAAGCACACTTCGACATACTACCGCGACCGTGTGGTTCTCATGGGCGACAGCGCCCATGCTTCTCTGCCTTTCCAAGCTGCCGGTGCTGCTCAAGGCCTAGAAGATGCTTTGATACTGTCGGCCGTGCTTGGGGAACTCCCAACGGGTTCTCAAAGCATCTCAAGCCTCAATGCACAGATTCATGCAGCTTTTGATGCCTACGATTCGGTCAGACGGCCACGAGCTCAGAAGCAGCTGGACAGGGCTGCGGAAATGGGTGAAATGATCTTCTTCCGCGACCAAGAACAAGGCTCTGATATGGGTAAGATTCTTCATAGACTACAGAATGCTTGGTTTGATTGGTTATGGTTCCCTGATATCCAGGGGGACGTGGACACAGCCATATCTAGGATGCGAACGCAGAGGACGCAGAGTGTGCTGTAAATTACCTAGATACGTAAAACACTTCAAACCAAGCCTCCATGATAATCTCGAAGCTCATCTTTATAGTAGGTAGGGGAAGAGTGACTGTTGGTGGCGGATAAGGATGACAAACTTAGTCTAACCTCGCCAAGTGCCTGCTGACTGCCACGACAAGTTCGGTTAGAACTTCCGAGTTAAACCCGATACGCTAGGCTCATGTAGGCTAAAGAAGTCGAAGAAGCGGAGATGGCGATTCACCAAGCAATGCACGGATTACGAAGCAGCGCATGTCCATGTCTCGCCTCCCAGCGTCAATCAACGCGCTACGGGACACATCCGAGTTTTCTGCCTAGGTCGATACATCTCTGGCGTTGGATTGCATATCTGCACCGATCTTCTAGTCGATTCTTGTTAATACGTCCAAACCGCGAAAACCACCGCACTCGTCATATTGATAATGTCGCAAACCTCGGTGCCCACCTCCTTGACTCAACTACCGCTGAGCGACAGCGACCGTCCTCGCTACAGTGACGCCCAGTTGCAAGATTATTTCAAGCGACTCGGACTTCCACAAAAATATATCGACTCCCCTGTCTTGTCGGACAGCACCAAGGCTACCGCTACCGAGCATGGGCTTCCACTCCTGCAGGCCCTGGTGAGGTATCATACCTGTACTGTTCCTTTCGAGAACCTCGAACTGCATTACTCCGCACACAAAACCATTACCCTCGACGTGGCGGACCTCTACACTAAGATCGTCACCAAGCGCCGCGGAGGACGATGCATGGAGAACAACACCTTTTTCGGGACAGTCCTCCGCTCGCTCGGCTACGAAGTGCGTAATTGCGGTGGACGCGTATCGCGAGCAATGAGCCCCTACCCAGAGGTCCGCCGCAACCAGGCCATGACCTACGACGGCTGGAACCACATGCTCAATCTTGTTCGACTTGACAGCGAGTGGTATGTCGTAGACGTCGGCATGGGCTCCATGGGACCGTGCTTGCCTTATCCAGTGCGAGATGGATTCGAAACAACCAGCATTGTTCCACGAAAAGATCCGCCTGCAGTCACGTGCCATAGCAGAGTCGTACGGAACGCATTCCAACAAGCTGTGGTGCTATGACGTCTGCTACGATCCGGCGGTCGGTGAAGAGAGCACATGGGTGCCGGTGTATTGTTTCACCGAGACGGAGTTTTTGCCGCAGGACTACGAGATCATGTCGTGGTATACGTCCACAAACAAGAGGTCTTTCTTTACCAGATATGTGACATCCACGAGAATGATCATGGACGAGCAGGGTGAGGTTATCGTTGGGAACGTTACTTTGTTTGGCGGCGAGGTTAAAGAGTCTGTTGGTACCAATCGACGGGTCGTGAAGGACTGCAAGACGGAGGATGAGCGTTTGGAAGTGTTGAAAGAGATATTCGGCGTCGAGTTCACCGAAGAGGAAAGAAGTGGGATTCCAGAAGATCGCCGATTGGGATGATGGCGATCCGTTCAGTGATTTATGTAACGATGAAAAATGGTGCTTCTTAATTGGCCCTTCAATGTGACTTGATTTATGTTTCGTGATCCACGGCTGCAATCAAATGAAAGGCTGGCATGTATTGCATATATGAAATCAATAAAGCATTCAAAACCTCCACCCAATCAGCAAGTTCCACGATGGAGCTGCCTGCTCGTTACGTTGAGAGCGCCCACTCATGCTAGCCTAAATACACAACGTCCATCCCTGCTTGGCGTGACGTCCTGTGCTTGGGACGCTTTTTCATCACGAACTGTGGGGTAGGGCCAGCGCCACTGTATTAAACCATGCTTAATGCGCATCCATTCTGCAGCTGCAGTTCTTCTAGCACTTCAGCCTCCTGTGAGTTAGAGCGTAGTATTAGACGCGCTATAATTTCAACTGTAATCATCATTAATCAGTGTTCTCCAAATCCTCCCTTATTTACTTTAATGACCTATCTTTACTAATTACATAGAACCTTAGAGATTGGAACTACTATCGCTAAACATGAGTTCAAGATTTGCAATATACATTTAATAGTTTCTATATGCAAAAAGTGTGACTACTAAAACGTAACTATATATATGCAGCGCTATTGCTGTACTTCAAGTGCAGTAGCGATTTCAGATATCTTTCTATCGTTTTGTACTGAAATACACTTTGCCTACTTAGGATCAGCCCGCCAGAAACTGCCGTGCAAGTCACGGCAACCCACCCAATCTCACTGCGCCTCATGCGCGCATGAAGATCGCCGCTAAACACAGCTGAACTCTCTCAGCCGTACAGCCTTTCCAATCGGCGACTGCCTATTCTTAGTCTACCTGGTGTGCTTTATAAGACGCTTATGGCGCATGGCAGAAAGCATTAGAAGGTTACACGGCTGTTGGTCCCTTGGGCGACGCGCGTTCACTGCTGCCTGGCTGTGGGCGCAATCGACCAGCAACATTTTCAATCAACATCAGTTCCACCCCAACAACGGCCCCTTCATTGCAGTACGCGAAAAATATGGACGAATATACAGATGACACTGACTCGGAGAACTCTTCAGAATACTCAGTGCCGTTTGCCGAGTGCCTCATATGTGGCGACCTCAACCCAGGATGGGATTCCGAGTTCGTCCAAACCGACGACTTTGTCGCCTCAGCGAATGGCAAATGTTCAGCTTGCGAAATGTTGCTGAGAGGTCTCTCGCTCGTTACAGATATTCAATTGGTCACAAAGCTAAGGTTCGATTACGATGCGGCTCTCCAAATTCTTTGTTGGGACGACAGCGATTCCATCACTAGTTATGAATTCTACGTTTCGTCGTCAGGTATGGCTCTTCGTGGTAGTACTGCTCTAAAGAACAAGAATTAATGTGTTGTATTTAACGAACAGGGAAAATAGATGGTGCTTGGTCGCATACTTCACGGGATCTGCTGTCGCCATTGGATGAACGCCTCGACTTAGCGAAATCATGGCTGGATAATTGTCTGGAAAGTCACTCTCGGTGCCCACCCATTGTAAACAAGTTACCGAAACGGCTACTCATGCTGGGGAATGCCGATGACGACATCCATCTCTATGAGACAGCTGGTGAGCGGGCGTCTTATGTAGCCTTGAGTTATTGTTGGGGCACCGCTGGCAATATCAAGACGACTCAAGAGAATCTAAAGCAGAGGTTGAAAAGGATTCACACTCAGGAAATACCCAAGACGATCCTAGATGCTGTCCATATCACGAGGCATTTCGGCTTCAAGTATCTCTGGGTCGATTCACTCTGCATTGTTCAGAATGATAGGATAGACTGGGCGGAACAAGCACCTATGATGAGCGACGTCTATAACAAGGCCGCTTTCACTATTGCTGCCCATTCAGAAAATGTCCACGGCGGCTGTCTATCAACAGACCAAACACGGAATACAGCACTGGCAACTTTCGACACTATTATCGCAGGACAATCCACCACGATCTCCATACGGATGGATACGAGAAACAACGGATTATGTCCGGCCCATGGTGTCAACGGCAACGAGAGATCAAAGCTTGAGAATCGAGGTTGGACGCTTCAGGAATATTTCTTGGCAGAGAGAATTCTACATTGCACCAATTCTGAGATGGCCTGGGAATGCTCAAGCCATACCAGCTGTGAATGTTCGACCGAGTCTGAACCAGACTACGGCTTCAGAATAGGCGCACAGGAGTTCAAGAAACTTATTTGCTGGAAACCCGACTCAATGCAGCAAAGAAGTTACCTAGTCAACAAAATACATGACATGTGGCGGGATGTTGTTGAGGAATTTACGCATCGCAGTTTGACCTTCTCGGATGACAAACTTCCCGCTATTGCCGGCCTCGCCTCTGCCGTATCCCAAGCGTTCCCTGGGATACTTTCCACCACGGACTACATATTCGGACTCTGGCGAAAAGACCTCATCAGCCACCTACTTTGGTGTAGGATAAACGATGGGACGTCTACCGAGCGGTTGTCGCAGAACAAAGCACCGTCATGGTCGTGGGCTTCTCTTAGTCATGGACCTGTCTTTTATCCTGCCGACAACTCTATAGTAGACTGGTTTTGCGAGCAATGGGAATTTATTGAAGAGTGCGAAATTCTGAGCGTGCATTGCTCACCCTCGACACCAAATATCTTTGGTCCCGGAACTGGACGGATAAGGCTCGAAGGAAAGCTAAGACAGATTACCTTGGACCACATTTGTGATGATTCCCGTCCTGTTACTTCAAAACTGTCCTCGGCAGATATGAACCTCATTTTTGACGTTCATCACGACGCGGATCTAGGTCAAAGTTATTATGTCCTGGTCCTAGGTCGGATTATAAGAAAAGAAAAAGAGAAGATGGCTACCGAAGCAGTCCATGGAATTCTCCTTGCAAAATCTGAAGTTGAAGAGGATTTATTTTATAGAGTGGGATATGCACAAGGCGACGAGCATCCCGTCTCCTTCACAAGGCTAGTCGAAGGCGAGACACGCCGCATCGATGTGATTTAATGAGCCCGTTAGGTTTAATTGGAAAGATATTTTCTCTTTACTTCACATCTATCTAGGAAAGTAGTTGGGCTACCTGGAGTCGTAGCATGTGTACTCTAGGACATGCCGGGCGCAGCACAGCCTTTGTGCTCGCTCGGGGCTGGAGAAGCGGCGTCTCTCTCTTTTCGCCACCGAGAAACGGCATCACGGGCAAAGACTTCTTTCTGCAAGCTCTACAGCTCTTTTTGCTGCGACCGATACCAACTAGCGACCGCAGCAAGGTCGCTGCTGGCGTTGTCATGCTGGGCAGAGAGTGTTTGGTACTTTTAACCCAACTGATCACTCCGCAAGACCTGCTGGCCATACGCATACTGGAAGGCTGCATATCGATCGCTTAGCGTTACAAGTACGCAGTGGAGGTAGGTGACGTCTCTGTATACCTTAGTAGCTGCTATCGGCGCACAAAGCCGGCGAGAAGAACCCACTGTTTGTGCTCGAAAGGCATAGTAGCCTAGCCATGTTTGGAGGTCCAGAACATGCCGCACAGGGGGGTTTCGTGAGAAGTGATTTCAACTCCTAGGCGACTTGCATAGCTGATGTAGGGGCTTTTTCTCGGGACTGCAACTGGGATCAGTGGCAGGCGCGATATAATTAGCAGTGTGGCAGCAGCCCTCTCGGCCGACTGTACCACACAGAAAGCGAGTCTGAAATAGACTGCTATTATCGGCTTGTTGAGCGACATGACCTCTCCTGTCCGCCCACAGCTTGCGCATGCCCGACGCAGAAACAGTCATGGTAGCCCGCAAAATGACTAACAAGATGCACAACAAGAAGCTGCGCAGACGCTGCGAGGGCCTGTCTACCAAGGCCTACGAGTACGGAGTCCTGGACGGAGTGGAGCTGGCTCGCTTCATCCGGTACCCCAGGCGTGGCGATTTCTACTCGTACGGGTCTGCACCGGGCTTGCAGTGGATCCAAGACGCGGAGAAGATGGTAAAGACGATGCCCGCAAGCGTAAGGGCCGGCTGTGATTTGCTAAAGACCAACAGATGTTGGACCCAAAAGCAACCAACGAACTCTCCGACAACGTGAAGACGAGAGTCGAGCAGATCAGACGGAAGCAAAATAAGCCAAGCCGTGCAACGCTAAACAAAGATAGAGACGAACACATTGACCCAGACAGGGACGACGATGAAGACGCGAGCGGGCAGGGGGGCGACAATCCCCAGGACATTGCGGGTGCTGCTATATTTCCAGATCCGCCCCCACTCAAGCTGACCATCTTGGGCGACCGGGCTGGGCACAGGGACAGCTAGCTGCGCGGACTAATCAGCCTTGCGCGCAGTAATCAAGTTAGATCAATCAACGAGACAACCAACTTCTATCTGGAAGCTTAGTTCAACGCGCTGTTTCTGTTTGTGCTTGGTAGTGCAGTCTGAGTGCATACATAGTTCACCCTAGGCTCGGGACTATCTGTTCAAGTATGCTAGAGACAAGAAGCTCTTGGAGTGATTATGTACGCGTTTACTGTTGATTTAACCTAAAGGCAGGCCTCTAATCAATGTTAGTGGACAATCTGCTGGCCTTTCCCTTCGTTTCCTATACGTCTGATAGGTATATAGAGCACTTCGTCGCGTTTTTATACTAGCGAAACATAGACTAAATAGCTAAGAAGAGCGTAGCCTTATCTAACTTTTCGATATACTATGTGCAAGCCTGGAAGTACTACAGCCTATCTTGTTGTGTGTGCTTTTTACAGAAGTATATTTCTTGTAGCTAAGCATATTCTTGTAGCAAAACATCTTCTAGTAACCAGACATCTTCACCCGCTTGAAGACCCTGTTATCTCGCACTATTAGTTTGATTGTTTCCTCAGAATCATCATACCTAGAGCTGAATGCTGAAATTATGGATATAACATCCTGGCGCAGGATCCTCTCATGACACATGCGTCTCCATTGCGAGTCGGACTGCGTCAAATGCAATCTTGTCGCAATCAAAAGCGCCCGCACTATCCAGACGCCCCGTTATCTTCTCCAGCTCATACCGGTTCCGGCCCAGCGCGAACTTTGAATGCAACTGTTGAAGTTGAGGAAACAACGCATCTTCACCCTGCGCAAGTTTCGTCACGACACGCGTCGTGTTCATCAAGCGCACCAACTCAGCCCACGCAATGAGCTTGAGAAAGACCTCAGAATGCGGAAAGAAGCGGTTGCGGGTCGATGGGTTCCAGCCCTGAAAGAGCTGAACAACCGGGCGCACGACACCCGTGTACCAGTCGGGCTCAACGCGATTAGCTTCCCAGAGACGAAAAAGCTCCTCGGTGTGAACGTCAACATAGTCCTTCACGAGCCGACATAATGCAATTGCAACTTCTTCTTCTGACATGCACTTCACTGCTTCGTCGCGGTGCGGGAAGACGATAAAGACCTCGCTACGCAGTGCGGTGAATTGCGAGCCGAAGATGGCTTGACGGTCAGAATTGATGCAATCAGCTAATGTGCGCACGCAGATTGTCAAGTGGCAGGTTGGGCATCTACCAAACTCCTGGTCGAGCGCACGTAGATTATCAATGAGACAGCGCTCATGGTGGAAGCATCCACAATCTGGAAGCATGATTGTGCGCTTACGCTCGTCCTGGTACGGTAGCTCGCACAACTGACAGCTAGCTGTAGGGGCGGGGTTTTCGCGAGATGTCAGTATTGTGTGCTGAAAGAAAAACTCTTTCTGGTCAGGTAGCGATGAACCAGCGGTCTGGAGAACCTGTTCAAACAGTGAGCTCAACCCTATAGACTTGCGGGCGGACCGTGACGTACCACTGGAGGCGGGGTGCTGCTTTGCCTCGAGCTCGGAAACAGTATCCCAGTCTCGGCCTTCGAGCTTCTTCAATGTCGGGGTGTTGCGCCCACGGGGTGGCTCAGTGGGAAGCTCGGTAGGGGATAGATGGGCAGGGAGCTCTACGATAGGATTAAAGACGTCAGCACGGAGAAGCGGCATGTCCGCCATTGCTGCAGCAATCGAGACAGGCGGGGTTCGAAAGCTGTTTGGCAGCTCACGAATCGTCATGGTCTCGATATCATTAGCAAGGGAGTCCATCTCAGCAATCGGGTCGCTGCTTGGGATGCCAAAATCCCCACCCTTTCCACCTGCCTCGCGTTGAATTTGAGACCAGTAAGTCGATGTGGAATCGCGACGCGAAGGAATCATAGAAACATGTCGCTTTGCAGCAGACACCTTTACTGGGACAGGGCATGGGGTGGATGGTGTGGGAGGGAACTCGGTACCCATAGGTGTGCTAAGCGCCGAAGATGTACCATAACCCGGTATACAAACCGAAGGACGAGCCTTCTGCCATACCTGCGAAGGAATGTCCTCGTCCAACTTTGGGACTAACGAACTACGTTGACAGCTCGAGCTAGCAGTATTCACTCGTTGACCAGACTTATGCATCTTCCTCGTAGGCGAGACCGGATGATAGTGAAAAGAGTCGGACTGAGATCCAGGTGAGTCGCAATCTGGAGACTCAACATTAGGAGAGTAGGCAGGAGGCGTGTCGCCATCTACGCAGCGCCACTGTTCCTTGGTGACCTTGGTCATCTCTTTGTAACCATAGAAGAACACTGCGCATTGTTCTATGATCTCTGGATTCCTAGGCTTGCCAAATTCGTGGCGCCCAGGCTTTGAACAACGACAAACAATGTCTTTGTCTTTAGCGGCATAGTGAAACATGTCAACGTCAACACCTTGCTTTGCCCACTGAGCCTTGCGACGCTCGCGGAACTTCTTGAAGTCGGCAATTGTACATGACTTGATATCATGGCGGTTCATGTACAATACTAGGCTCGCGTTAAGGTGGGTAGATTCGGATGCTACGCTAATTGTCTTTTCGTAGTGTCGCTTGGGATCACTGCACCGACATACTACTTTTCGGTCCAAGCCAATATAGTGCAGCACACGATCTTTCAGCGGTGTAGATGATTTTGGGCGTGAGGAAAACTCGTTTGCGCGACGGATGTCGATTTCTTTTGTGCGCTTGTTTCGTACGAAGACGTAGTCGCTGTTGGTTTTGGAGTGGGACGGCATAGTGATTTGCCTATTTCGAGATGAGAATCTGCTAGTGCTGACTGGGGCAATTGCACAAAATGACAGGAAATTCTACTCGTGGCTTAAGAGGTCCATCTGCAGGCATTCTTTTCGCGCGTTGTAGGAAAGAAACAAAGAGGTGTCGTATAATGGACATTGTGCGCATTGTAATGTTGGTCTCTCCTATGGCCGGGATGGACACAATGTGCCTGGGGTCAAAGAGCCCTCAAAGATATTGTGCACTTTCGACATTCGCACAGCCACGGAGTTTCATGATTGAGTTTTTGCTTTTATGTGAGTAACGCTGTTCAAGACTTCAGTGAGCTATCATTGATACATTGCTAGTATGTCTCACATCCTCTCTCTCAACAACCAGTCATCGCTAGTGAGGTTGCAAGACTACGCATGTATGAACTTTCAACATACTGCTATTTCTATTTCTCTACTGCTAGAAACGTAAGCGGGTCGTTCTACTAGATCTCAACATTTTCTGAATCAAAATCAAATTCGTTATACGTACCTAAATTTTGTAGCTTGCTTTAAAAATCAAATGCGCGATTGAAAAAGCAATACAGAAGCCATGCTTCAACTTGACAATTCTGATCGTCACTGAAAGGATCTTCCAACCCATCATCCTCTGCAACCTCAGCACTGGTAACAATGTTGTCCCTCTTGGCCTCCGTCTTCTTCTCTATTTCCTCTCCCCCGCTTTCTTCTCCGTCTCCTTCTTCTTGATGAAGTCAGGATTTCTATCCGGTATTCCAGAAGGTTCAGGCCCCTGCAACAAGGCGCGCTGCTCCGCTGACAGCACCGCACCTTCAGCTTGGAGACGTTCAACCGCCCACCAAGCGTTGAAGCGGTCCCAGTTTGGCCACTTCTTCCTGCTCTCAAGAGCTTTACAGTTTTGCCGTTCACGCTTGTGCTTCTTGAGAGCGGCTGCTTTGGCATCTGGGGTGAGTTTTTTGACTTTGGCTTCAGGCTGTTTCGTCAATGAAGCAGGGGGTTCACGACTAGCGGTGATGGCTTCGTTAATTTCCTTTTCTTGCTTTTCCTCCGTTCTCTTCTCCTCCTCTGCTTTCCGCTTCTCTTCATCTTCTCGGATTTGCGCGGCGTGCTGCAAACGCTTCTCTTTGCGTTGCTCCTGCCTAGCCTTTTCGACACGCGCTTCTGCCTCTTCCTTTGCTGCTTGGCCAGCTAAAGCCATCGCTGTTGTCTCCCGCTCTTTTTTGATGGCCAGATTGTAGATCTTGTCCCATGTCTTGTGTCTGGGATCAAGCTGACCCTTATGAATAAGCATTTCCACCCGACTTCGCCAGGTCGTGATCTCTTTCTGGATAGATGATCGCATCTTCGCCGCGGTGAGACCTTTCTGACAGCATGAGTTCTTCGTCTCATGCGGATGCCGACATTTGTACATGCCAGTGTGACTGTTTGGCGTGTAGTATGAAAGTTCGTCGGGTGGATACTCAGGGACCCGGACCCGATCGTTTGAATACTTGATCTTGTCCGGCTTCACAGAGGCGTCTTGGTGGATGGGCGAAGCGGTTTTGCCGTTTTTCTCACTCTTGTTCTGCTCAGATGGTCTTTGTGCCGCAGTAGGCGCTCGTGGATGGGTGGTGTCGGCGCCTTGGTGTGCGTTCAACAGTGCGGGAAGACGTGCCTTCTGATACGCGTCCGACTCATCTACCATGGCCTGCGTCACCATGGTATCAGCCGCCTGGTCATTGCCTACCCTCTTCAGGAAATTCACAATCTCTTCCGCAGTACCCCTCTTCATGTCAGCCAACCATTCTCGCTCGTGCTGCACCAAGCGGGTTCGGAAGCCTGAGAGGGCAGTCCAGAGATCTTGATACTCCTTGCTAGGCTGATCATATTTGATCATATGGCGCGCAAGCGAAACTAGATACTGGTAGGCGATGTACCGTTTTGATGGCTGGAACGATCGCAGATGCCAGACGTGACTCGGGACTAGATCTTTGTCGGAGGGCATCTTGTTTCCGACAAGCCAGTGAATTTTGTCGATACCAGGTACTGTGGTGATCAGACGTGACTCCAAATCGTCTTTGGCTACCTGAAGCCACTGTTTCTGTGAAGCGTATAGGTTTTTCTGGACGGAGTCGTCGGTGCTGGACGGAGCGGACGGAGTCGGGGGAGCTGCGCTTGAAGCATACAAGTGCTCAAGGCTATTACCGGGAGTCTGATTCGAGACGTCAGAAGGCTTTGATAACTCCTCTAAGGCCCTAGGCGACGCTTGCGTTGGAACTGGTTGTGCCGCTGCATATCCCGGGTGTCCGACTGCGTGGGACTGTTCATGTGTTAGATGACCATAAGTGGAAACATGGCTATATGTAGGTTGTACCATCATAGGAGGCAGCGGTAACAAAGTTTGACCATACTGCCCAGTATGCATCTCAGGATCAGGGTGTAGCGAGTATGCACCAGGTTGAGGCGCGCCATATCCAACCTGTGCAACCTGGTAATAACCGTAAGGCGACTTGTTCATTGCCGTGGTATCGATTTGGAATCTGTAAAGATTGCCATCGGGAAGTTGTTGGTGTTGAGCCTGGCTGCGCGGCTTGCTTTGGCGTTGTCGCTTTGAAGGCTCAACTGGTTCATCCTCACGCTGGCGCTTTGACGGGTTCGACGTAGACATGGCAGTATGTTGTTCCTGAGACATTGTACTATAGCTGTACAGGTCGGAAGATTTGAAGTGTCTGGATTGAGCTGATTCAACAGTTGAGACAATAGCGACCGATGGTTGCAAACTGAGTCAGTGGAGTTGGATAGACAGATTTGCAGCAGCTCTTCTAAGATTCGCGACGTTATATAGTTGCGAGTGTGTGACGATTATTACAGTGTCTGTGCTCATGGTGTCGTAACTGCGCCCGAACGGAAGTGGGTTAGTGGTGCGTGAAAGTCTCCTTCACTACGGGTTCGGGAGTGTCTTTCACCATCTTGTCTTCTTTGAGTTAGCGTAGGGGGTTCTCGTTACCTTTCACTTTGCGGATCAGATTTAAAGTCTCGGGGGTATGACGGAGAGCTCCATAGTCACTTCTAAGAGGGATGTTACAAAAGACTATCCGATATGGAAGAACCTGCGTTTCATTATGACATTAAAGCTGCATACTACTGGTAGGCCTACAAAATTTGCGATTTTGAGTTCATTTTATATCTCTTCTGCGACAATTTTACCGTCGTAGTCACGCTGTTCGAGTGTTAGCAAACCACAACCCATGTGCACCCACAACCCATGTGCACCTTACCTGCAACGGGACGGCAATAGGCAAAGCCCGAGAAATCAGATAAACGAGCGTCCGGAGCTCTCGCTGTTGAATCTTGTTGATTGGTTATACCTGTGAGGTATACGAGGATCGTAAAGAGGGCCAAGGAAAGCTTTCGGGAAGAGCTAAGGAGGACCCAAGTGATCAATAGCCATCGTGGTACGGGTCTATATTCACAACGAGTGATTCCAGCATTGTCACTCAACAAATCAGACGTATAGCAAGTTCGATGACCTCGTATATAGATATTACCTGACTTTCACTCAAAACTTGAATTGATCACCAACAATGCATCCCGCCGCTACGCAGGTTTGTACTGGCAGAACACCTCGCCTGGATATATTTATGTTCTACTGTTATACCCTCTTACTAAATCCGACAACACAGAGTCAACCACATACAGCAACCATGGAAGTCCACCAACAAGTTTTTACCTACCTCTCCGCCGCCATTGAGGAGTGTACACCACCCCCGGGCGAGACGTGCAGCATCTGCCAGGAAGGAGTTGAGGAGCCGGCTCCCCAGTACGGCGACACTTCCGATGCTGATGAAGTTTCTGCCGATCCCGTCTTCATCAAGGTGTGTGGTCCTAAGCACTTCTTCCACACCGCCTGTATCATCCATTGGTGGTGCTCTGGAGAACCGATGCTTGACACATGTCCCATCGATCGTGCTGTGGCATTCGATCGTACGCGTGTTCCGCAGCCCCCTGTTGACGAATTTGATATTCCCCATTTCCTGGGTCATGACATTGAAGAGCACGACTATGCGCGTCTTGCCGGTGTTCAGTTGACTCGGCATGAGCGTACTATCATGGAGATTGATCAGCGGCATGAGCGTGTTATCATGGAGATTGATCAGCGTCATCAGCGTACTATCATGGAAATTGATCAGCGGCATCAGCGTACTATCATGGAGATTGATGAGTATTTCCTCCGCTCTATGCAGGCCTATCATCAGCGTAATGCTGCGTTAGATTTGAGGCTACAGGTTGGCGATGCAGAAGAGATGCCAGGACGAGGGTATGATGAGATGGAAGAGCATTCTGGAAACGCAGCCCATGGACGGCGTCTCGGCTAACGAGTCTCACATAGATACGGATACTCGAGCCCAGATGCCAGAGCCGCCCGAGGATACTGGCATTTCTGAGTAGGTTTCACTCCAGTCCGTTCAGGGGAAAGGGGTAGCCTATATGCTCATTTTGAGATCAGTTCGGGCTGGAATAGTGCACATAGCAACATATATCCGCAACCAACACCACGGTGATAATCAAAACACCTGGACAAGTCTTTCACATACGACCATAGGACACTGAGAACACGGCTTCCCGTCCGCTCAGCCCTAGTTAACCAGTGTACCGGCGGATCAGTAGTCAGGTGGGTGACCACTGGCGAATCCCCGCTGTTGTATGTTTTTGTCTTTTTTTGTCTTTTCTTTTATGGCGTCTCCTTTTATTTTGATCTTTCTTGATGTGTTGGTCGTTTCTCTCCTGTTTCTCTCTCCGCGGGACTTTTTTTTCGATCCAGCAGTAGTAGCCGAGTAAGTTTGAAGTAGGAAACATATCTCATGGAGCGTAGGCTTCTGCCATTCTTCCATTTCCATTTTGCTGTAATCGTGTTAAGCATCGTTACCAACAAAATTCTCAGGCCTGTGAAGGTACCAAAAAATGTGTCAAAATCTTATGTGAATGTACTGTGCAATGAACTGATCACGTGATATACCCCTTCCCTTCCTTTTCCCACAAACTTACCTCTAAATCCACAACACCCTCGAGATAAACTTCAAAAAACGCCTGCATATCTTCCACCAAATTTCGGGCCTTCCCTCTTTCCCGTCGTGGCTCCGGGTAAACTCCACCACCCGCATCCAGCCTAGCCCCACGCATGCGGGGCCAAACTATCTAGCCTCCAACCTCGCCTACCGTATCTTCGGTCCGACCCAACCCGCAATCATGTACCGGTAAACAACGTCACCTCACTCCCCTCTGCTATCATTCGATCTAGATATGGTTTACACACCTTCCTCATTTGTTCCAATGCCAAGGTGGTGTATGCATGGTGTCGTGATGAGTCGGAGTGCAGTGCTTACACCGCGTCATGGCCGGTGAAGGGAAGATTGGAATAGTGGGGAAGAAGATGGAGAGGGAGGGGGTATAAAAGGCTGTGGTATGTTCTGAGTTTGTAGTTGGGAAAGTTGAGATAGATTTCGTCTAGTAGGAATCATGCGTTTCTCGGGTTTTGCTGTTTTTGCTGTTACCCTTGCGGTTGCGGTTGGAGTAGATGCAGCACCAACAACTCATCGGCTTGAACATCGTCAACCGACCACCGCAAGTGAACGACTCGGTTTGCAATGGCTGGGTGGAAACACCACCTTACCAAAAGTCCTGTAACCACCCCCCATCCCATCCTTCCCTAGCAAACCCCTCCTAACACACCCAAGCGTCCTCTTCACCGGCGGCACAATCGCCAGCGGCTCCATCTACGGCGCCCTAGATGACACGCAATACGGCCAACTCGGTCAAACAGCTGAGTCCATAATCGCACGAAACCCCTACCTCCTCAACCACACCCAACTCGCCATCTCAAACTGGACCTCCGCCTCCT
Organism: Pyrenophora teres f. maculata; assembly: GCA_014334815.1. Taxonomy (NCBI): domain Eukaryota; kingdom Fungi; phylum Ascomycota; class Dothideomycetes; order Pleosporales; family Pleosporaceae; genus Pyrenophora; species Pyrenophora teres. The sequence goes on along the minus strand of CP060576.1, from coordinate 2,244,268 downwards.
CCGGCTCCACGGGCTCCACGGGCACAAACGATGCCCTCGTCATGAACATGACACGCTTCGCCCACGACGCCCTGTGTTCACCCGACAGCGACATCGCCGGCGCCGTATACACGCACGGTACAAACTCCCTCGAGGAAACCGCCTTTTTGCTGGACGCACTGGTTAACTGCGGGAAACCAATTGTCGCAACAGGTAGTATGCGGCCGTTTACCCATCTGTCGTATGACGGCGATGCGAATTTCTTTGATGCTGTGACGTTGGCGGCGAGTCCGGCGGCAGTAGGGCGGGTGTTATGGTTGCATTCAACGCGAGGATTATACCCGGGTATTGGGTCACGAAACTTTATTCTACCAATCCGGATGCTTTTGGTGCGACGGCTGGGGGCGATTTGGGACTCTTCATCAATTCTCTGCCTGTGTTTTATAATTCGCCGAGTCGCCCGCTTTGGAAAAGAGAGTTTGATGTCGGGCTTGTCTCGCGGCATGACTCGTTTCCGGCACTGCCGAAAGTGGATATCTTGTATGCGGCGAGAGAGTTTGATGGGAGGTTAGCGCTGGATGCGTGGGCGGATGGGGCAAAGGGCGTTGTTATCGCTGGCACGGGGAATGGAGGCATACCTAGTGGAGATGAGCAGATTGCGGAGGCCATGGAGAAAGGGCTGCAGGTTGTGGTTGGGACGAGGAGTCCGTTTGGGCCCGCGAGTCCAGCTCGGACGCCGACGTGGGCAACGGCTGGGTTGCTGCATCCGATTCAGGCGCGGATTATGTTGCAGTTGGGGATCGCGAGTGGGACGGACATGAATGGGACGATAGAGATGTTTGAGGGGGGGTTTAGGGGGGCGATTGGGCAAGCGTGGAGTCCAGGGAGTTGAATTGCGTTTAGTGTAGTAGAGATATCAATTTCTGATACCCAGTTATCTACCAGTTTTGTCTTCATATCTATCCAACCAAGACTATCTCCGCCTACTCAAGTATTCTCTAACCCCTACACCCTTAGTTTGTAGACCCATCATGGAAGTTGTACTCCTTCCCAATCGCACTCAACCCCTTCCCATCTGCCCTGATCAACAGCCCATCCCCAGGCCTCGCCATGAAGTAAGCATACCGATGTACATCATCCGACTCATCCATCCACGGCATCACCTCATCCAAAAACGCCTTGACCTCGTCGTCAGATCCGCTGGCATGGAATTCCGTGACCCAGATAGGGCGGCCGCCAGCGATTCTACGCGTGTCTTCGATGTGTTTTTTGAAGTATGCGGCGTTGTTGGCGGCGTCATACCTAGGGTAACGGTTAGACAGGAAACGGAGTGGGATACGTTTAGTGGAAGGAGGAAGGGTGAGGGGAAGGATGCATACCAGTGAATGTTAACGTGATCAATCTGACATCCCGTACAAGCCTCGAGGAACTTTGCCAACCACCCCAGACCAGTGGTGTCAGTGGGTGCGGCGTTAGTAACAGCCGGGGACCCAAGATAAACCTTTGGGTTCAGACTAGACAACGGGTCCATGTACTTCTTCCAAGCGGACACCGCGGTAGCGACATCGATGCAAGAACCACCTGCATATGGCCTAATCACATCAAACAAATCAACTTCCATTCAACCACCTCTCCCCCTAAGATCTCATACTTACACACAGTTATCCGGTTCATTAAACCCCAAAAACCACGTCGGAGTCTCCCCATGATCCCGCCAGTTACTCCGCGCCTTCTCCTCCGCATTCGCCTTCCAGATGTCCGTGTGTTCAGGCAGCAGTGAATGCAGCATGGGCACGAAGCGGAACCAGGCGGTCGAGGGCGAGGACGTCGAGTCCCAGTTGTAGCGCCAGGTGGCGAGGGAGCCGGGTTTGTCGAAGAGGGCGGGGATGGAGGCGTCGTTGTAGGCGATGCCGCGGCGTTGGTGGGTGGGTGTTAGAGGGGGCGGGGCACGGGCTGTTAGGTTTGCGGTATGGGTGTGCGCGTGGGCGTGGTTGTGGTTGTGGTTGTGGTCGTGAGAGAATGGGGAGGAGAGGACGAGGGAAAGAAGCGAGAGCATGGTGAGGATGAGGATGATGAAGTTCATAGTGGGCGGAGGTGGAAGTAGACGTGGTGAGTTTGGGGTGAGCGGGGTGGGATTGTGTTGGAGGGAGGACTGTTTATAAGGAAGCTGGAATTGAATGAAAGACTAGCGTGGTTCATTTAATAATTTGTGCGTGTAATTGAAGTCTTAAATTCGTCGGGTGGAAACGGTAGGCGTCGGTCAGAGATCATGCTTTCAGCGATGCCTATGTGAGTGAGAACGACACGCGGATTCAAAATGGTCTGGTGTCACTTGGTAATCTTGAGTGAGGCAGACAGACTGGAACGGAGTGGTCGGGCAGTTGAACATCGTGGTTCACACAAGTATGCACTCTCTCACCGTAGAGGGAGATACGACATATGAAATGAGGGCGGTGGGCATGAAGCGATGTACCAGGGAATTTGTGTGATATAATATCAAGTATAGTTGTTACCAGCAGCAGGGAGAAGTCATAGAAGCAGAAAATGTCTTACTCATAATATATGTAGATGGCAGTCTAGGTGATATAGAAGTATAAAGTCAATACTAGACTTCAAATCGCTGATTATGATGTTCAATTCTTGTGTCAATGACACTGGCCATAACTGATTCCAGTGTGAATAAACTCATAACTCTAGTGTGATTGTTTGTCATCTTTGTATTGACTGACTGTGAATGTAATAAACGGCGACCGGACTCAAAGACCGAGGGTCTCATTTGGCAGGATAGAACTTTGCCTTTGCGTCACCCCATGCGAACCTGTGTTCATCGTCTGCACATTTATTTGGCAGTCGACGATTGTACGCTTAATCAAGTCGTAGCAAGATGCATTTGTAAATGCACGCCCTGCAGTACATTGGAGATTGAATACCGCCATACTATACACACATTCCGATACACGTCTTGAAGTCTACATCTTACCGCCAGTAAGCTCCTCGGCAAGCTTCTTGACTCTCTCCTTGGCCATACCAACACCCTCGCCACCTTTGAGCTTCTGTAGCAATTCGGCGACGCCCTCGGGCATGGGTCCCTCCCAGGGACTGAGACCGTCGTGGCCATCGACTCGCATGCCCATGTTGCCCCTCCTGTCCCAGCCAATGGGCTGCTCCTCTGAGCCGAATGCCTTTTCAATTGCCTCGTCTAATTGTTGTTCGTCTACGATGAATTCGCGGGCCTTTGTATACAGGTCGTGAAGGCGGGAAGCGCGCACTTGCTGTACTCTGGCCATTCGCCGCTGGTACGCTCTACTACGGGCTTTGGAAATGTCTGGTCGTGGAGGAAGTGAGTCGGTCAAAAAGTCGCGGATTCCCTTTGCCACAGATGTCTCTGTCAAAATGTCGACTTCGCGACGTGGTGCCATTGCTAGTGCCCGCCGTGTTGCGCCAATGGCTTGAATCTTGGCCATGTACTCGGCTTCTGATGTGACCTTGCGCTCGTGCAACTCCTTGACACCCTCCTTCAATGCCTCTCTCCTCTTCTCCGCCAGTCTTTGCTTGTATAACCGATAGTCGGCATCCTTGCTGTAGGGCCCCGGTACTTTGACTTCCTTGGGCTCCCGCGTGCTCCTTGCGATGAAGATGTCTGATTCCTTTGGGTGCTTATTCCTCGTCTTGAAAACATCTCTTGGAATTGGAAGATGTCCCTTTACTTCCGGCTTGACTGGGTATGACGGCTGTAGCGGCTTTGGGACTTCAATGTAGTTTGGTGACTGCGGGCCGAGGGCGAGCGAGGGCGATGTCGAGGAAAAGCCCCGCACACATGGGGTGCTACTCCATGCGCTAGTCGGTGCAAAGGGTGTATTGGACGTCCAGGAAACGCGGACGGGTATCCGCGGCGGCATTGCGAGAGAATTGCGGCTTGCAGGGCGATGCGGAGGTGCCTTCGGTGGTGTGGTCGCGGCCTCTTCGAAATTGTCGGTGCCAAGGCCGCTTGGCCCCACCCAGCTAGCTCCCGCCTCTCAAAAAAAGTTGCCCGGACTTCGCGACCTGAAGTCTTCGCTCTTCCACCACTCGACAATTCACACAAAGTAGCCGCCATGGGTGTTCAGAAGAAAGAGAAAGCCCGAAAGGAGCGCGAGGGAAAGACTGGTGATGGCATGGGCAATGTCAAGGTCAAGGGCACAAACTTCTACCGGTATGGCACCATTTTGTATAGCTGGTTTGGAAGAATTGGTGAATGCTAACGATTGCCAGCGACGCAAAGAAGGTCAAGGTCCTCAAGCGCCTGACAGATGGCAAAGCTCAGCGCAATGCCAAGGGAGACGTGACCAAGGCGGCCATTTACCAAAACCGCGATGCGCCCGTCGCCCGTGTGGAGCCTAACAGGAAGTGGTTCAACAATACGCGAGTGATATCGCAAGATGCGTTGGAGAGCTTCCGTTCGGCTGTACAGGCGCAAGCCTCGGATCCTACGACATACCTCATGAAGCGCAACAAGCTTCCCATGAGCTTGATCGAGACTCCGGGGCAGATTCCTGGTCTAAAGCAGCATGCAGCCAAGATTGCTGTCGGCAGCCAGCCTTTCTCAGAGACTTTCGGCCCAAAGGCGCAAAGAAAACGCCCAAAGCTAGACTTTAGCTCTATTGAAGATTTGGCTGGTCGCACAGGAAGCATGCACGAGACATATGTCGAGCGACTTGAGCAAGCCAAGCTGCTATCGGGCACTTCTGGTGAAGCTGAGAACGAGAACGCTGCCGACAACCCCAATGGCGAGCTCACGTCCGCGCGAGAGTTTATCTTCATGAAGGGTACATCCAAGCGTATTTGGAACGAGCTTTACAAGGTTAGTATTTCTCACGCATTCACCTGACGTGTACTAACTGCTACAGGTCATCGACTCTTCTGACGTTATTCTCCACGTGTTGGACGCTCGCGACCCAGACGGTACGCGATGTCGCTCCGTCGAAAAGTACATCCGAACCGAAGCACCGCACAAGCATCTAGTTTTCGTGCTGAACAAGGTTGACTTGGTTCCCTCCAAAGTAGCTGTAAGTGGCCCTAGTACACCAACATCCCCATCCCCACCACACCACACACCCTCCTTAAGTCAAGGACCTATTCCTATTCCATGAAATGGTTCTGTTACAAGTTGGGAAGAACAAAAGTGGCTCGCCGTCCTAAGATCGTCTTGATCCCGGGTCGACTGCAACCGTCTTGGTTGTGGTCAATAGAGTCACGCGTGATTTGTTTGAGTTGAGGACCGTCTCTGCACCAGCAGCTTCATGGCGGTACTCTTAGTAATATTTCGCACATTCCATCAACGATACATTTGATTACGTTTGTACATGGACAAAGCTGACATTGCTTAGGCTGCATGGGTTCGCCATCTTAGTCGCGAGTTTCCCACACTCGCCTTTCACGCCTCCATCAACAACAGCTTCGGCAAGGGCTCGCTCATTGCCCTCCTTCGTCAATTTAGCTCCCTCCACAGCGATCGCAAACAGATTTCTGTTGGCATGGTTGGCTACCCAAATACAGGAAAATCATCCATCATCAACACTCTTCGCAAGAAGAAGGTGTGTGTTGTTGCGCCGATTGCGGGTGAGACCAAGGTCTGGCAATACATCACACTGATGAAGAGGATCTACATGATTGATTGCCCAGGTATCGTCCCACCAAACCAGAGTGATACAGACGAAGATCTTCTGCTACGCGGTAGTGTGCGTGTGGAAAATGTAGAGTATCCAGCACAATACATCAAAGCCGTTTTGCGACGGGTGCAGCCACGACATCTTCAACGGACATATGATATCAAGGAGAAGGATTACGAGAACGACGACGTCAGGTTCTTGGAGCTCATCTGCCGAAAGAGCGGACGTCTGCTAAAGGGAGGTGAGGCTGATATCGACGGAGCGGCAAAGATGGTTCTCAACGACTGGATACGAGGAAAGCTTCCTTGGTTCACGCCGCCGCCTTACAAGGAGGGTGAAGAGACCGGACCCATCAACGAGAAGCGTGAAGGCAAGCTTGGAGAGATGAGCAAGAAGAGGAAACGAGGAGGTGAGAGCGAGGCCACTGGAAGCGTTGCCGCAAGCACCGATGCAAAGGGCGCCGCTCAAGACCGAGTCGACGATGATGAAGATGATGACGAGTTTGGCGGCTTCAGCGACGATGACGGCCTGCAAATGGATGACGATGATGATGACGAGGAAGATGATGAGACTTCCTCCGACAACGAAGAGGGTGGTACACTACTCGAATCCGCTGCTGATGAAGACGACGACGCAAGCGAAGATGATGAAGATATAGAGCAAGAGGTCGCTGCAATATCGGAAGCACTGTCCAAAGCAAAGAAACGGCAACGCACGTGATTGGATAGGATACAGAAAATAGTTTATGATTCAAATGATACCCCAACATTACCATGTCTCAAATCTGTCTATAGCCACTTGTCTGTGACATACTTGCCATATCTTGTGATTCTATAGTCTTGCTGTCAAGTAACATCAGCTTTCTACAGCGCTTTCTTTAGTTTGGTATTCTAGAAGTCACGCTACTGCAAGCATCACACAGAGCCATGTATAGAATAAATGAAATGCTATTAGTGATATGTAGCCAAGTATGCTATGGCGTGAACTAAGGCAGCGTAGATAGTGATAGATATGGTAGGGAATATCGACGGAATTTTGGTCTTTTTCATCCCTAAGGCTGATATGCACTCGCTCTGGACCAATATCCAGACCAATATCAAGGCCTAGAAGGCCGCATGCAAAACTCTCTCGCCGTCAGCCATTACAATAGGGTGGTGTATGACATCCTAGGATGCTTATTTTTCAAACACTGTCTCTTGTATTATATTGTATAATCTAGTTTAGGAAAAGATGCAATGTATAACGTAGTGCATATGAATGTTTTGGCAGGCTCGACAAACTTTTAATGAATCGACTATATCATGTACAAGTATTCACTAAGTGAGCTTTTTCAGTCTCGCCCTCGTTATGAGCGACCCTCACCCCCACATCTGCCTTTGACACCTCGCTCTACCTGGATATCCACTTTCCCGGCACTTTGGGCTTATTTGGTTTACTGATAAACGCTCTGGGGCGAAACATCTTGATAGTGTCTTGGGTTGCGCCGGATCTGATCGCTTGGGCTACTTGCTTATCGCTTCGTGATTCGAGTGTTGCCTTTATGTCCTTCTTCCATTGGGCAGCAAGGGCTAGGGACTTTTTTATGAATTCCCAAGGATTTGGCTGCGTCAATGGCAGGGTCATCATTCGAATCCAGGGTACCGGGCTCGTCTGTAGTACCGGGTTCATCTGTACTCTCATCGCCGATGGTTGTTGCGGATTCATCATCATCGTCGTCGTCGTCGTCGTCGTCGTATTGGCGTAATCTGGCCCTGTAATGTGCCTCTTGGGCTGCGTCTGTATGACTTGTTAGTGATAAGGTTAATACCGACTAATACCAACCTACCAAGTTCTTCTTGGCTCATGGGCTCTGCGTCAAAGGTATTTTCATCCCCAACTCCAAAGTCACTCATGTTGGTGGAAAGCCAATAGTCTGAACTAATTAGCTACAGTAAATTTTGAGTTACGGCTGACACTTACCAAGGTTCTGTCGAGGGTCATCTTCACCTTCAGACAACTCCTCATCATTTTGCCACTTCTCATACTGTTCAGTCCCCAGGTTCTGGAGCTCCGGAAAACGATCCAAGTCGCTCAGGGTCTCTTTTTTTTAAATTTCCTTGAGAATTCGACTGGCTTCCGCACTCTCAATACAGTTGTATGGGAAATGGTGGTACTCCAGATCCTGGTCTTGGAATGGCTTTGGCAGTGTCATTTGACGTTCTTGTACTGCAAGTTTCAGCAGGGCATCGCTACATTCACCTGCCATCTGAGCTGCAAGGAGCAAAGACATCATGATCCTCTTAGACGTTCGAAATATCGCTGCAAACGGCGGCACGGGAAGGTCTGAGATCGGCTCGCGCACCCACAGATGATGGTATCTGACTTCACAATCGTCTGCAAGTTGCTTTAGGTGCCTCGCCTATCGTCATTAGTAGTGACTAATACATACTAATACCCACTTACTCGTTCTGTTCGTGTTATCTCTTGGGGTCTGGCCATCCCTCCGCCAATGAATACGCAAAGCGCTTCCCACTTCTCTGATGACATACTCGCAATACTTACGGCCCATCCCTTCCCCTCTAGCTGAACGACCTTCTTGGTCGCACCTTCTAAAACGTCTAGCCAGAACGCTCTAGCTAGTGCTCACGCGAGATGCGTGTTATCGATTTGAAGTTGTATCTCATTTTGCGACTGCCATTCCTGTAACTCTTTGTTTGTGAATTTGGGTCTTGCTGATAAGAAAGTTAGTATGAAACCAACTCATAAGCCGACACCGTGCTTACTCTCTCTCTGATCTTCATCACTTGAACCTTCGGCGTCTTTTTCTGAAGCAAGCTTGTAATACGAGTCGTTCACCTTCCACTCGGTACTTCACAGCATCCGGCCGCACGAAACTCGGTGGTGCCTCCATCGTTGCGTCCGGGAATCCGACAAATACGTAGCTTTTCTGCCGATAAAAAGAAGCATCTGAGGGTACAGGCTTTGCTCCTTCTTGTTCTCGGAACAACTGCGCCCGATGGTTCTTGCTTTCCATACTAGTTCTTGTTAGTATAGACTAATACCCGACTGATACTGTGCATACCGAATCCTAGCTGCAGCATTTTTGGCCTGCACCCGCAGTGCTCCCTCCAACAGCGCTTTCTCGTTGTGGTCCTCGATACTCTCTAAAGCGGTCTTTACCAACGGCATGAACCTCGTGGTGATGAACACATTGCTAGCCTAGGAGAGGTAAGTATTGAAGAAGTACGTATATCAGTCTTCTCTATACCTTGTTGGTCGCGGTCTGGGCTTTGAGCTGCGCAAACTCAATCTCAGTCTTGCTTGCCCTACTGGCCATAATTTTAACTGTATGCGCGTTCGTGGAATACTCGTCGTCTAGTTTCTCTTCTTCCTGTCGGGTGCTGCCATGATGGCGGGTAGTTGACGGGGTTGTTGTGTGTGGTCAATGAGAGAGAGAAAATAGAGAAGGATGGAAGAAGAAGAAGTATTTTGAACAACTTGTGTATCGTTAGCGATCCAGGTATTATAAGTGGGGCAGAAGCCAGGCAGCAGGCTTGGCAGCAGGCGGTAAGGATGTAAGCCAAGGTGAAGGTGAAGGTGAAGGTGAAGTCGTAAACCATGGTGTCTCTAACAACTATGCCCGATACGCAAGTCTACCAACCAATACCAACTAATACCTGTATCTCTCATTATGCATCTTGTATATTACTATTGCAATGGTTGACTTATTCTATTCTCAAATTCTCTACGTCTTTATATACAAGAATTTAGTTTATTTTGATAGTTCTACCTTTACCCTCGCTATGACCTTTACCCTCGCTATGACCTTTACCCTCGCTCCCACCTTTACCCTCGCTCCTACCTTTACCCACGCTCCTACCTTTACCCTCGCTATGACCTTTACCCTCGCTATGACCTTTACCCTCGCTATGACCTTTACCCTCGCTATGACCTTTACCCTCGCTATGACCTTTACCCTCGATATGACCTTTACCCTCGATATGACCTTTACCTTTACTATCACTTTTACCCTCGCTATTACCTTTACCTCTCCACCGCCACGTTCGATATCTCTCTTACCTTTACCTTGACGTTCACCGCTTCCTTGCTGCTGCCTAGGTAGGCGTATACAGACTGTGGCAAAGAATGCTTCATCACCTAATTGCAAGGGACACGCGTGTATGTTTATGTTTAATTGTTAAGGCTATTGTGTGAAATACCCGGCAGGAGAAGGACACCGCTCAAAGCAAACAAAGGAAACAGATGAGATAAAGAAGACAAAGGAAAAAGGAAACAAGGAAACAAGGGGAAAGGTGAAAGAAAAGGAAAGAAAAGAAAGAAACAGGCAAGAATTACCACACGCAACTGCTCAAACCCTCACTCAGAGTCAAACCCTGCCCCAAAGGCATCGGCAAAATCCTCTTCAGGATCCCCACCAGATAGCTCACCCGCAAATCCCGCAAATCTCTCTTCGCTCTTTGGAGACACGACACACCATGTGGGATCAGTGACTTTCTGTCCAGTAACGCGTTCAATGTCTTTAAAAACAACGTCAATAGGTAACAGTAATCCTGTCCCAATAGCTGTTTCCCCGAAAAGAAGACCTAGCCATGTACCCGACGGATCGTGTACGCATATGCTCCCAGAGTCTCCTCCTGTGAAAACGGGGGGATGATCTGGGCGCCTCTTCTTCAGCCCCCATGCATACCCATGCTTGTCCTCGGTGTATCCATATTTTTCGGCTATCTTCTTGAAGCCTTCCTCGGAATTGATGCCAACGAGGGTGCGGTCGATCACACCGAAGGTCCATCCGGTAGTCCTGCCGTACTTTGCGGCGTTTACGTTGTCGCGAAGAAGGTCGCACGCACCGGCATTGAGGGCCGTCCAATGTTTCGCCGAACCGCCGGGTGGAAGGCTGGTGCCCCCAATGGGAATATTCCCTGAGGCGAGTTTCTCCGTTGACATCATGTTGGCCATCGATCGGCCGTTTAACAAACGAATGAGGGCCCAGTCCATGGGCCAGAGAAGCTCTGTGACTGCCTCCTCTTCTCCAGAAGGTGGGAGATTTGGCTCCCCATTCGTCTCATCAGTCATGAACTTGGGCGCCTTGGCACTCATCCTGCCGGACCCAGCAACGAGCGCACCGAAAGCTCTAGGTTGTTCTCGCAACTTCGCAAGCTGTGTAATTATCGAGTTCCTCGCTTCATCCGCCATAGAGCCTTTGGTGATAGGTTTGCTCTCCATAGCAGTCTTTCGGCTTTCTAGAAGAGCGATGTATGCGCGGTGATCAATATCCGCAGGCGACACAAAGACTTGCGGGTTGCTTCGAAGTTCCTTAGGAGCGGGTGATAGGTGCGTTCCCTTCGTCATCGCGTCGATGCGATTATCAGTCACAACGTGGAAGTTCGTTAATGCGAAGCTTCCTTTGTTACCGAGCGTCACGACGCCTCCTGCAGTTCCTGCAGTACCCGCATGCCTAGGGCCTTTGAAGATCCCGATGGATGGCCCCATGCACAGTTCCTTGTCGTACCAACTCTCAGACATGCGGTACTCTGGTCCTCCCCAAGTCGTATCCATGGCATACAGTGATTTACCGTACAGTACTTCGTACTTAAAGACGAATGGGGAGGTAACACTAGTTCGCAAGTAGGGGAGCACCTGTGTCCACCAATGTTCGTCTTCCTTTGCCGAGGGGGTGGTGATGACTACAGTCAATAGACAGCGCTTGGTATCATTGTATAGTCCGCGATGACAAAGTTCAATAGATAACCATCTCTCTTTAAGCCTCGCTAATTCGGCGATTAGCGATTCGAGGACATCGGGCCACTGGTTGACAATTGTATCGTTGGGTCCTAGGGGCAGAGTCCATTGATCGTGTAAAGCACGGAAATCGAGGAATTCGATTTTCAGTTGATCTTCTGGGCCACCTAGTCCTTTGAAATATTGACGTAACTCCATGATGGTTGTCTTGAGGTGGGTTCGGGTAGACTTTTCGGTATCGCAGAGAACCAACAATGTCATGTGGTCACGGTTCTGCTCAGATTCCTCCCATTTTGGGACTCTGAGAAGGAAATGTATCTCTGTGACCGTAATCTTATTTGCACTGAGCACGTTCTTGACGTACTGGAGGTGCTTCGGTTCGTTCGGAAGTCGATTAGTTGGAGTTGGCATAATCATTGTCAAGGGGAGTGCAGTTAGGTTTGGCCACCCAAGCCGATAACTCAGATCCTTCTTGTCCATCTCATCCCAGATCTCCTCATCGGAGCTCTTCTCGGCCTCAGACATGGCATGCGGTTCTCCAAATGGGTGCGACATGGTCGCTCTTGAAGGAATGGATGTGTGTCGTGGGTTCTTGCAAAATAGATGAGAGGTGTGAGAATCTGATTTGAGAAAGAGATTGTGGAAGAGAAGAGAAGAGTGAGCGATGCTCAGAATTTAGGTGGCCCGACTGCGTGCGCTAGAGCGGAACGGAGCTGCCACATCCCATGGTTCCCGTTTGCTGATGACATCACTTCCAAATATCGCGACTCCCGCCTGTCCACACCGCTCCCAGTCTCGCCTTGCCCGACCTATTGTAAATGCTATTTGAACAACTCCTACTGCAAAACTGAACAACCACTGCTCCGAGGAGTCACGATCACTTTGTAAGTGCAAACGAAGTGTCAGATCTTCACTATGGATAGACTACTAGTCAAAGACAGTTGATTTTGTGATAGATATCAATAACGCCGATATAATCTGTCTTCTAGTATACGCCTTGCCTTCGCTACGCTAGGTCTACATAAGGGGGGTACTCCTGCCTCTGCACCTGCTGCAAACCCGAACTCATCCGCTTCGACCTCCGTTCCGGTATAAACGCCACACAAACGCTCCTCTCCCTCATCGAACCCACGCTCTGCCGACTTAGCAGCCTCACACACAGTCGCACTGACCACTCTGGAAAACATCGAGGATCTAGAACACGACCTTGATACTCTTTCCGCACAATGTCCAGATGTGACTACCCGCCCAGATCCCTCTAGAAAACAGCTCTTCACTTACGTCGACACTTTGCTGGTGGCGTACAACATCCCATCTGACATGTATAATCTCACGTATTTGGAACAACTCGTGCTCGACGGCCACACAGTACCCCCGGAGCCTACAGACCTGGTACGCCTACCTCGTTCGCACCGCAGAAGCCCGCTTGCAGTCCATGGTACCTCGCTTGGACGCGCTAGACGACCAGGTCAAAGTCTTCTACGATAGCGTAAACTCGCTCATTCAGATGCGGTTGCGTATTCTGGGCGTGCCGGCGCGTATAGCGCGGGAGGAGGTGGACGAGTTGTTTGGGGGGCATTGGTGGAGAGGCCGAGTGCGAGGCGGAGTGGTGTGAGAGCGGTTTGCGGGAGAAGGTACGGCTAGGGCTGGAGAGTCATGAGAAGCGGGTTGCGTGGTTGAAGGGGAATTCTATTAGGCTTGTGCATTTGTGGCGTTGTGATGCGAATGGTTGGTAAAGAGGGGTGTAGATGTGGATAGTCGTGCTGTGTGGGGAAGTGTTTGTGGTGTGCAGAATTTAGCGAACTTTTTGTTGCTTATACAATTACATATGAGGTGCAGTATCTAGACGGAATTTGAGTCCTGTTTATTCCCATATTTGTCATGTGTGATGTTGAATAAGAAATGTGGATATATGCATAGCTGAGCATGTGGGTGTAGACGTGATGTGGAGTTCAGATGTCGACCGACGGTAGACGATTGCGCAGGCAAGATACGGCAATTATTGCACAGACAATTGCATCTGTGTAGGGTGTTGAAGGTGGTGCTAAGAGACTTCAGGACGCTTTGATGTTTGAGTAGCACTGTGCATGAACACTGGAAGCCCGATAAAGGGTTAGATTACTACATGGCCAGGCTGGAACACACTACTGTAGCATTCAGTTATGTTGAGGAAGAGGGTTTTGATGATTTGGCGCTTCGTTCTAATGTCATGTTCATTGTTAGCTATAGTAACACATCGTGGTATATCAAAGTCTACCGGTCCGTCAGACAACTACCGCAGTTCCAAACGCACCAAGCCCTCTAGTCTTGCACAACTCAGGCGGATACGTTGAATCTCTGCCTACATGTCGCCATCTTCTTCTTCCTCTTCTACGGCCGACAGCTCATTCAGAGCTACAACCTTGGACGAGCCGTGGTGACGTAATCCACTGACACTCGAACCCGCGGATGTGGCTTTATGGCCGACGCGCGCTCGGCCGCGCTCCTCTTCATGACCATGTCCACGCAAAATACGTCTCGCCTTTGCGGCTGGCTCACCTTGATTATCGCTCTCCTCTGCCTCTCGGGGGCGCTTTCCCGCAGCTTTGCTGCCCTTCTTCGGCGCAGTCTCTTCAGCATCCTCGTCCTCCGCACCCTCATCTTCACTCTGGCTTGGTGCCGCATCGCTGCTCACCGGTTCATCGGGTGGGACATATGGCCAATCCCAGAAATTATGCTTGCACACGACGTCAAAGAAGGCCAGCTGAGCCACGGACGATACTTTGCCAAATGGCAAGGGCCAGTCTTCTGTCAAATCGTGCCCAGCTCCATAAACTTCCTCTGACGTGGCTTTCTTCGTATAGAGGAGTGGCTTGTCGCTGAGGTACTTCTTCACGTGCTTTCGTACTATGGCTCGCTCTCTGGCTGAGAAGCTATTTGGCCACGTGACCTGGTTGTCTGAGGGAAAGGTCGGCCTGGAGGTACTCCTCTTAGACTCAACATCGATCTGCTCCGGCATGCTGTTAGAGTCCTGGGTACTGATTTCGACGTCGCTTTCGTCGCCGGTATCACCAGTGACTGCATCTTGGGTGGTACTAGCAGCCGCAGCTGATGACGTGGGCGAAGTACGCGAGGGTCTGCGTACCGCGGATTTTGAGGACTCGCCCACGTCATCGTCCGCGTTCGAGTCGTCGCCCTTTTGATGTTAGTATGAGAAGTAATTGGGTGGTGCACTTCAGTGATCATCTACCTCTTCTTCCGGTTCTTGGCCTTCGAGATAACGACGATAGACAACGGCCAGGTCCGCCACGTTGCCCGTGGTCCTCATGCGGTCTCTGAATGCTGGAATGTCCTTGTTCTTCTCTCTCATGAAGTCCTGCATTTCCCTCTTCTTGAGCGCTGCAAATTTCCTGACCTCTTCGTCGATGTCCATGATCTTGTCTGCTCTTGGTGTGGTTGCGTGCGGGTCGGTGTTGTGGGTGTAGTGGTGTGAACGAGACTTTGTCGAGCAAGTCAAAGATTTCTCTGTATTTTCCCGCACTAGCCTTCTATATGATTCCACACTTCACCACTGCTCTCCATTTGCTCTTGGTCTGTGCCTGGCCTATCGCTCCTCTATCGCTCCCTGACTACTCTGTGAGTACTCCGCGATCGACCCCTAGTGTATCACCCCTCCGCCGCCCTCGCAAAGTCACTCACCTCAGGCACTCCATGATCGGTGCTTGACCTAATGATCTTCTACCGCTGCGGCGCGTTCTTCAGATACTTTCAACCCGCACACTGGCCAACTGCTGCCTTATCGCCCAGGTCGCCTCACACTCACACTCACACTCACCTCCATTACCCCACCACTTGGCTGCTGCCTAGCGTGGATCGAAGCAAATTCATCGACCCTAATCTCTGGCAATGATAGGCACGATAATAGGTAACCTGCCTCCCAGAGCGTCCGTGGTCAGCAATGAATCCAGTACCAGGTTTGCGACTACGGCCTAGGACAAGGACCTAGTTGCTCATCTCCAGAATCCAACCGGCAAGTCTCGAATGACGATAACTGTGTTCCCACTGCAGTTGCTCAGCGCAAATAGACATGTGAGGATTGCGAAATGTTCAGTCAAGTCATATCTAGTAAGTGCGACGTGAAAGGAATGTGTCGAGCCGGTAACATCATCACGCACGTCTGTCGGTTCATTGAATGCTGTACAAGCTCATGAAAAAGATCAAGGTAGAAACAATTCAACAATAGAAGTAGAAGGAGAGGTTGGCATCCTCGCCAACAAGCGGACCACTAGCGCGCCTGCATCAGCTGACACAACATCGCAGTTCAGCCCTCAACCACAAGCCATGAGAAGAATAAAACCAACAACATGCAAGTGATATTATTCCTTACCCCATATAGCACACGCGACCTCTATGCTAGTAACCAAACGCAGAAGCAACCCCACCACATCCAGTACCCAAAAAAATTGCGGGAGTTCGATCCTCCCCACTCCGAAAAAAAAAGGAATAACAGGTCGTGCCCGGGTTCTTCTCATCGTCAGCCCTATTCAATCCTACATCCTCACACACACAGACACACATGGGACAATTTCACTTACCGAACCGGGGTTATCAGAAATTTAATCGTCGAGGTTCAAGATCAAAATCTGAAGTGATAACCACTACCTAGAATCGAATGAGCGAACATGATCACA
The DNA here is from genome assembly GCA_014334815.1 of Pyrenophora teres f. maculata. Classification (NCBI taxonomy): domain Eukaryota; kingdom Fungi; phylum Ascomycota; class Dothideomycetes; order Pleosporales; family Pleosporaceae; genus Pyrenophora; species Pyrenophora teres. The sequence continues at coordinate 2,228,232 of CP060576.1, read as the reverse complement.
TGGACTAGTTTGGTTTGTAGATCAACCTACACTACACAACCCATGCATGCCTCAAAGGGTGCAATGATGACGGATTTGTCGCGTAGTGACGATATGTAGCCAGCAATTCTACTCATCACCCCTACGAAAAAGACGGTAGATAATCATTGAAAGGAGCCACACCACTGTACATATAAGCTGTAGAAAAGCATGACGTGTAGACTCTTGCAGCCGCACACGCTTAGTGGGGCGTCTGTCCCTGACCACAAAGTCAAAAAGAGGGGTGGGTCCGTTCATATTCCCGATTTTCGGCAATCTTTTTAGACAGATTTTGGAAGCAAAAAAGAAACATTTAGGCATTATTTGAGCTTTTTGGCAAAAAGAGACGGCGATGTTACGAGCGGGGAGGGTCGAACTCCCGACCTTCTGCGTTTGGGGGGCTATACATTGTATAATGTAAAGCAGACATCATAACCACTAGACTACGCTCGCTGGTTTGCTTGATGGAAGTAATTCGAGTTAGTAGAAATATATCATGAAGTTATTTGGGTTTTGCTTGAAACGGGAAGTTGGTTTAAGCGAGAAGACGGAGTGGGGTTAGCGGGAAAGAGCACCCACCATGAAAACCACACTTTCATGCTACACTTTCAGACATTTACATTGCTTCATTTGCATCGCTTCACTTGCATCACTTAAAGCGAGGTAATACAAAGCTGAGAGATGGCATATTGAGGTGCTCCAAGGCAGAATCTAACAGGTGCACAGGGTTGTGTCATGAGGAATGCGGTGAAATGATCATCTAATACATAATCACACAGCTGCAATGCCTGATCCAAGTGGACATGAAACTTGGTAGACTATATATACTGTATAGCCTCAACCAGCAAGTGCATGCAGTGAGAGAAGGCGGTGGTGATCAAGGCACGTGACTGTACCTGCCAAGCTACCAGCCACATCTGCCATGCGGTGAGCCGGCACGGGTCCACAAAAAATGTCGAAGCTGTCGCGAAGCATCTGCTCTACTCTGCCATCATCCAAACGCCCAACATGTTTGAGAATTTGTGCGCGCTTCCGGTGGATCACGACATCTTCGTGCAAGCGATACATCCAGAAGAGCCAATTGTAGCTGTTGGACTCGCTAATGGCGAAGTACACACTTACAGACTGCCTCCTGGTGTGAGCGACGATGATGACGACGACTCAACCCTCGCGTCAGTAAAGGGCTTTGGGACTATAGACCAAGTCTGGCGCACGAGGCGACACAAGGGCAGCTGTCGCACGCTTGGTTACAGCTTAGATGGCGCGTCATTGTACTCGGCTGGCACAGATGGCATCGTAAAGGTCGCAGATTGCATGACAGGCCAGGTTACCGCCAAGATCGCCATACCACTAGACCCGTGAGCTTTTCTCTACAGAAACCGTCGATATCACGTGCTGATCAAGCAGTTCAAATGGCGGCATCGATGCGCCCACACTCGTTCACGCCCTCTCTCCGCAATCGCTCATTCTCACCACCGACTCTGGCGCGCTGCACATTTACGATATTAGGAACCTCAAAGGCGGCGAAAAAGTGTCGCTGAAGCCCGAAAATACGCACCGTCCACACGACGACTACGTCTCCTCCCTTACACCTCTACCACCGACCAAAGATAGTACTAGTGGTTTCAGCAAGCAATGGGTCACAACAGGCGGCAGTACACTGGCTGTAACAGATATCCGGCGAGGAGTCATGGTCCGTAGCGAGGATCAAGAGGAGGAGCTTCTCTGCTCCGTCATTGTGACTGGTCTGCCGAAAAAGGGCTCCAGCGTAGGTGAAAAGGTTATTGTCGGTGCAGGCAACGGTGTCCTTACACTCTGGGAGCGTGGAGTATGGGATGATCAAGATGAGCGCATTATTGTCGATCGCTCCAAGGGCGGCGGTGAGAGTCTAGACTCGATGACTGTGGTGCCTGATGGAGTTGGACCAGGTGGGAAGCATGTCGCAGTTGGGCTGGGCAACGGTGGAATTCGCTTTGCCAAGATTGGATCCAATAAGATTGTCGCAGAACTCAAGCACGACGAACTGTCTCAGGAAAGCGTCATTGGACTGGGCTTTGACGTCACCGGTAGGATGATCAGCAGCGGCGGAAAGACTGTCAAAGTGTGGGGTGAGCAGACCTGGCAAGACGTTGATGAAGAGGAGGCAGAGGACACGACCAACGGCAAGCGGGAACACGAGAGTGAAGACAGCGACGACAGCGATGAGGATATGGATGACAGCAGTTCAGAGGACGAGCCCAAGCAGAAGCGCAAAAAGCGTAAGAGGAACAAGGGCAAGCAAGCCAAGGGGCATGGTATCTTGCAATTCTCGGGGCTGGATTAGTCCCCTGCAGGTTAACGTACCACTGGCTGCAAGAAAGGGCTAGGCGTGGAAACTATTTGGTAGCGTGTAAAGGTATGCCGATAGCTATAGGCGCTTTGTGCAGCATGATTAACGAAAACAGAATAGCAATCAAGAGATACCGACGCACTTTTTGTTTGAACCGTCCACACATGTCCTGGCCATGGCCCCACCTATTTTGGACTAGCCTCATATCGTCTGTCATACCAGCTGAAACTCGCAACCTCACCTTTCCCTCCTTGCATCACCCATTCCCATGGCTAACCCACAGAAGTCCTATCAACACATTGAACATGCGTCGACATGTCCTTGCGCGACAAATGCGCAAAGTGCGATATCCCTCTCCACCCAGCCCAACTGTCGCTTACTAACCTGTAAGCACCAGGTGACTGCAATTGCTTCTACTCTGCACTTTCAAAGACTTCGATATTCGAGATTGCTACTACCAAAGTACCTGCTGGTGAATATGGCCACTTCACTGAGATTGACCAAGACCAAGTCCGGAAATTTGTGGCTCAAAAAAGACATGAATTCGGCGAGAGACGCTTGCAAGCGTCCCCAGTGCAAATCTATCAACCACTCCTAGCCGGCGAAATTCGTGTACTAGAATTACACCCTGGCGAGCCAGGAAGCTCACTTCATGGAAGCTTGCACACTGTTAGCATCGACTTTTCGTATCCTACCAGACCATATGAGTATGGTTTGACGTATACCAGGGCTACCAACCACGCTGTCTCGCTTGTCACCCAACGGCCGGTCTGGTTCACTGCGCTCAGCTATGTTTGGGGCGCTAATCCCATATTCGACCAGACCATAACCTCCGATCGTGGTCCCATCATCATCACAAGAAGCCTTGCAGCTGCTTTACAAGCACTGCGCTCAAAACATGACAGAGTTTATCTCTGGATCGATCAGATCTGTATCAACCAGCCTGATAACGAAGAAAAGGCCATGCAAATCCCATTGATGGACAAGATATACACACGTGCCACCAATACCGTCATTTGGCTAGGCGACGACGATGGAGAGAATCCTGTTCAGGCCTTGGATTTGATGGAGACAGTGTTCGCTAGACTGCAGGGGACCGATGCGCAAGTAACACCAGATGACTTCAAGCGACTCAACTTCCCGCCAGCCAAAGATCGAGCATGGTGGGCTATACGTCAATTTCTCCGACGCCCTTGGTTTGATAGACTGTGGACGATACAAGAAGCAGTCCTCTCACGAAACCTATATCTCAAGTGTGGTCGGGCTGAAGTTTGTTGGGATGATTTCCAAGCATGGTGCGATTGCTTAGTAGGGACTGGTTTACTCCGTTGGCTGAAGGAAAATGTGGATCTGGATGCTGAGTATGGAAAGAAACAGCTTGCAGTCTTATCGTCACCACAAGGGGCAACAGTTGTGCTCTCAATCTCAGCAGAGCGTCTGAACATGACAAACTTCACTCACCGAGAGTCCTTGCTGAATCTTCTGGTAACCACGCGCTACGCTAACGCGACGGAACCCAAGGACAAAATCTACGGTGTACTTGGTATAGCCAGGCTGGACATTGTGCCGGACTATTCCAAGAAAACATCAGCCAGGCAGGTTTATCTCCAAGCATGTCTGACACAGCTTCCTTTGCTGGTATACGAGTTGCTCAGCTGCGTTGATCACGACACACCACTTGATCTATCGTGGGTACCCGACTGGAGCACTCAACGTGTAACAGCTGCTTTGGGTTACTCGACGAAAGCCTGGGCCCTGTATTGGGCCGGTGGACGAATTGTGGCGGGACAAAAGCCGCCCAAGGCTGTGGTTAGCGATGACAAGAAAGAGATAACAGTGTCCGGGAAGATTTTCGACACAATCACCAGCTTGGGTGACATTTACCAAGATCCGACTCTGGATATCGAAACCCCACAGGAAAGTAACCGGATTATGGCTTCCTACGTAAAGATTGCGCTTGAGACGAGCACTACACACTCGTACCCAATGCATGACACGTCAATCTATGATGCCTTCTTCAACACCTTGCTAGCTGGAAGAGACGGCTCAGGCATCTCAGCACCCACACCAGATCACAGCGAAGTCTTCGGTTTAATCCTCGACTGCACAACCGGCCAGATGCCGTCTCTCCCCGGCCAAACAATCAGTCCACGGCGGCAAAGCGGGCACTTCACCCTCGACAATCTCAAGATTAAGCAACAGGCAAAGATAAGACAGCCAGTCAGGACGCTAAAGGACTTGCGGGCAGCGTTCCGGGCCGCGATGACTATGCGGCGATTTGCCGTTACAGGAAAAGGATACTTTGCACTGGTGCCAAGGGGAGCGCAGGTGGGTGATGAGATTACGGTGTTTGATAGAGCTTGTGTGCCTTTTGTTGTACGACGAGAGCGGGGAGCTGGTGGGGAGGATAGGTTTGAGATGCTGGGTGAAGCGTACGTGCATGGGGTAATGAAGGGCGAGGTTTTGGATATGGAGGAGGTGAGATTTCAAGACGTTACGCTTTATTGAAAACAGTATACGCAAATGGTCATCTAAAATGTAACAGCCATCCCCCCACACCATCTGCGCTACTAACCAGGATACCCTCTAGCTCTTCTTCTCCATCTACCTCCTCCAGGACCCGCATATCCTCTCTCTCTCTCTCCCCACGCCGCCCTTCCCCACTCTAGCAAGTAAACACCGCCGGCCCAGGACTCGTATACGTCTTCGACCCCGAGTAAAGATTATACAGAATCCCCGCATCATTCTGCTTATAAGCGCCGGGAAAAGAAACAGTCGCAGGCGTCTTATCCGCAGAAGCGCCCACGATGTTAATCTGCGCACACTCCTACCCAGTCTCGTTAGCCACCCATCCCCCACATAGACACAAAACCCAAAACTCACCATGTAAAACTGCGCCCCCAAATTCGAACTAGCCGCATGCAACGCAATCAGCTCGCCACGCAGCAAATACTGGCCCGGCGCTATGCACTTTGGTATCGTAATGACCTGTTTTCCCTGGTTGGCAATCAGTCGGTCAACGCCCCATTTGCTCCCGTCAAACGCATCCTGCGCAATCTTGAACCACCCGCCGCCGATACCGCTGTCGGTTTTGGCGTCGCTGACTTTCTTCAGGTACGCCATTACGGGGCCTTTGTGCGAGGCGTCGATGACGTCCGAGGGGCCCGAGGTCAGTGTGTGGCGCCAGAGGAGCGTGGCGCTGGATCCGGCTTGCACGGTGATTACGGTCGAGGTTTTTGACGTGGGGTTTGGGCCGCCGTTGCAGACAATGTCGTTGGAGGTTACGTCGTTGATTGGCTATTGGGGGGAGGGTTTTGTGAGTGTTTGTTTTGGTTGGGGGATGGGGTTCTTTACGCCGTCATATGTAGGTACGCGGACACCGTCTCCCACCGCGCCGCCATTCAGACTGAGAAAAATGGTATGCGCAGATGCTGAGGAGGCGGCGGCTGCCAGGACAAGGGGGGTGGAAAGTTTCATCTTCTCTCTTTTTGTATCTTGGTATCTTTCTCAGTCTTTCTGTGCTGTGTCGTCTGACGTTATGTAGATTGATACTTGATACCAATTTTAAACACAAAGTCCGGGGACAATCAACACTTTTATATCCCCCCTCCCCTTCCCCATCCATGCCAAACCTAACCCGCTATTATCTACTCTATTTGTTTCTTCTCTCCTTCAACTCAAACCCAGGTCTTCACACAAACTCTCCACGTCTCCTGACACGCCCCGTACCCCCCAAAAAGCGGAGTCTTCCCCAGCCTTTCCCACCAACCAACGCGCACATCGCACGTCCTTCCAGACTCGCAAGTCGACACTATTACCAGAGTCCTCCCGGAGAGCGTGACGCCGTCATCACCACATCTCACCAAGCTTCCGAGATTTATATTGCGCAATATACCAAGGCGTGGTGCTAAGCGAGGTTGAGGCTTGTTTAAGCCAATCGACGTTGGCGGGCGGATAGATTGCTGGGTTTGGGGTTTAGAGTCGTCGCATATTTGTATATACGTATATGAATCGGGCGGGCTTGTGACCTGGTTGCGGGCCTGCGGGTATAAGTGCCAGGTGCCGGAGATCGGTGATGGATGTGTGCATGTGCGGAGTGTGCATGCGGATGTGAGGGTGGCGGTGCCGGTACTGACGTAGAGAATAAAGGAGGAATGTATAGAGTTTGATGCGCGTTCAAGAAAAGGAAGGAAATAATCCTGATGTTATGATGTGCATGTGAGAAAGCGGAGAGTGCGGCATGGCCGTCTACATCCACCAACTCGCAATGCTTTCATACATTCTTGACGGAATGCGGATTAGAGGTGAAGATACCACGCATCTCATTACTATACATACATAGCAGCTACTGCGCTACGCCTAACTCAGTCCCACGAGACAAGACGTGTCGTCCATCAAACGGGCGGCCAAAGAACGCTATACTCATACATGAAGAAGCCCCATCCCGCAATCCGGAGAGAGTGAAAATCAAAAAAAATGAATAAATCTCATCTGCTATATCCTGCTACCGCAAACGCACGGTGGATGATCGCATAACCAAAAGCCAGGAACCCTCTCCTTAGCGCTTCCTCTTCTTCGCTTTTCCATCGTCCTCTTCATCCTCATGGGCGGCCTCCTTGTCCTTCTTCGCAGCCTTCTTGTCCAACTCATCCCAGCTTTCGCCCTCTGAGAACTCGTCTTCTGAGCCCTCGTCGCTCATCTCCTCGGACGCATTCTCGTCAAAGTCGCTCTCCTCAGACGACTCATCAGAGATGGCGAGTTCGGATTCAGAGACCTCAAAGGCAGACTCTTCTTCCTCCTCGCCGTCGCCTTCGTCGTCGGTTTCGGTGGAGAGGAAGGACCATCCTCCGTCTGCGAAGAATTGATGGGGGTCTGACGTTACCGTCTTCATGATGGTGGCCCAGTTTAGGTTGAGGGGTCCTTCGCTAAAGGGTATGTCGACTGAGTCGAGCCAGTCCTTGACGGGGTCGAGTGACTCTACTGGGATGGTGTTGATGTGTACAGGAGGGCGGTTGTAATCCTTGAAGACGACTACCATGTCGAAATTCCTCAGACCAAACTGCACACGTTCGAGATGGACGATTTCAATCTCGGAAAGAGTGAGACAGGTAAACGGAGGTTCAGTGAGCTGGACCAAACAGTCGGTAGTCGGCTGAACAAGAACCGATGATCGCGACGGTACACCGTTGAAGCCAAGCTCTCGATATGGGATGTCGACGCTGACGTTCTCATTGCGTGCAGCATCGGCAATCTTCTCGGCAAAGTTCTTGAACTCCTTGTCGAGAGCCGCACGCCGCCTACGCTCTTCCTGTTCCTGCTCAAACTCCTCCTCGTCGCCAAACTTGTGCCGGCGCTTGCGGTTACCCGTCTCGTCGAATTGCATCTCTGTGGCTTCTCGGACAAACTGCACATCCTTGGTCTTCTTCTTGCCAAGCATAATGGGGTTCTTGAGGTGTACGTGGATGATGACGATGAGCTCGTGTTGTGAGGGCTGGAAGAACAAATGCTTCATGTTACTGAAAAGGACATCGATCTTGGCCGAGTTGTTGCCATGGACATAGCGCAGACCGTTTTGGTGAATCTCGACACTTCCCGGAATACGCTTGCCGTCCAGGGCCGGACGGATGAAGATGAGATCGAGCATGTGAGGTTTGCGCGTCTTGAGCGGAATGAGTTTATCCTGCTCGACAACATCCTCCATCTGCTTCTTCTCAGTCTCTCTACGCACGACATCCTTTTTCAGCTCGGTGATGTCCTTGGTAATCTGGTCAATGCGGTCCACATCGTGCGATTTGAACGTCAAACTGCGGATAAAGTGTGCGTTGGGGTCTTCGAACGGCTGGTCGTCCTTGCGTCCGACACCCTGACCGGGGGACAGGAAGTTGATACGGAGCGATGTGAAGTCGGCCTCGGGGGTATGTGAAGCGTTCTTGATGGTGTGGATGTGGAAGGGTACGGGCCGGCCCATGATGGGGAGCAGGACTGTGAGGTTCTTCTTGTCGACTACAATCTCCAGATTGGCCACCGAGTTTGGGAACTGGTTGTCACGCTTATATGACTCGAACTTTTTGAACTTCTTCTCTTCGGTGCCGTTGAGTGACTTTGCTCCTTCGCTGTACTGCTCCAGACCCTGTTCTTGCTTCTTGCTGTGTAACTCCTTTTGATGCTGTCGTCGCTGCTCCTCCTTTTCGGCATCTTGGTTGGTGGTACGCTCGTGCCTTGTGCGCGTCTTGGTGATGTTGGTCTGCGCGATCGCTGGGCGCTCCTTCTTCACCTTGGGCTTTGCCTCCTCCTCTTCCTCGTCGAAGAAGAAGGAAACGGCGTCCAGGTCGGATGTGGTGTCCTTTGTGAAGACTGCGCAGTCGCCTTGACCTACACGCACAGTGTCTACCAGCACGAGGGAGTAGTTCTTGCTCTTCTTGTCCTGCGGCTTGCTGTTCTCGAGGTCTTGGAGACCAGTTTGGACGACCAAAGTCATGCCGTCTTTGAGAACGCGGGTGCTCTTGCCACTGAGGAGAAGGGAAGTGTCCTTGTTCTCGACACCGATTCCGTAACCGACATTCTTGGGGAAATGCTTCTCCAACTCGGGCTTCTTCGACTTTAAAAGGGCGAGAGCTTTGCCGTAGACGTCCTTGGCCACTACACCGTCCTTGATGGTCTTGATGACCAGGTCGTGAATGGCGAGTAGCAGTTTGTACGTGGTTTCCTGCTCCTTGTTCGGGCCAACCATGTACGTGCGACCGACCATGGCACCGTATGTCTGGTAGCGCAGTCCGAGGACTGATATGATGACGCCGGCATGTAGGTTGTTCTCGTCGGGTTCGGCAGCAAATTTGAGGTCGTATGCGCCACCACTCTGAATCGTAGGCTGCAGACACCAATCCAGCTGTAGTGCGTCGAACGTCTTGGACACTTTTTGCTTCTCGAAAAACTTTGTGTCGTCAATCTTGTTGGAGACCTTGTCGGCGAGTGCGCGGTGCGAGATCTTCTTCTCGGAATCGAGAATGTCGGACATTTCTTCGACAAAGTAGTTGGTCATGAGGGCGCTGGAAGCACGGGCGGCGTCGCGGATAGTGCGCTGAAGAATTAGCTTTGCGCAAGTCTTCAGATGTCGTCCAAACTTACCAGCTCCTTCTCGTCCTTTACCGACAATGCGGCGTTGGACATAATAGGGGCCAAATCGACCTGGTCCTCGTCCTTGAATCCAGCCTCGTCAAAGGCAGCCTTCCACTCGTTCGCAAAGGCATTGTTTGCGTTGTCTTTTTTCAAGACGGCCACCTTCTTGCCCGCCTTTTTAATCGTGTCTAGGCATGTTTGGAACTGCTTCTTGTTCTCTTCTGCATCCTTGCCCCGCACCAGAATCTCAACAGGGACCTTGCCACCTTTGAGCGGCTCCAGATAGGCAGCTGCGATGTCTGTATTAGCACATTTGCCCAAATCAGACAGGCGCGGCTGACTCACCCTTCTTCTTGGTCGTGACGATTTGGACGAGGTCGGGCGTCAGGACGAAGAGCGTCGCAGGAAACTCGTAGCCCAGCAGCCATAGCTATGTACTGTTTAGCTCACTGCCATCAGATGCCACTATCAGAATGCGCAATCTTACCTGGAAAGCTGCTGGTTTCTGGTAGATGCCCGGCTCGCTCGCCTTTCCCACCAGAGTGGCGATGGAGCTTGCGCCCTGGAAAACCTGGTCACCAGAGCGCTTGTCGGCCTTCCATTTGGTGACGAGGTTGTTCAGGCGCTCGTGAAACAGCGCTTTGTCGATGACAATGTCGTCGGCCATGGCTGAAGGTGCGCACGATGTGACCTTCAGGAGGATGACGGGGGTGTGAAGTGGGTGGGTGGGTGATGAGAGAAGGCGACGATGAGAAAAGTCGCGAAGGGCAATGGGCGACGCGAAGGACGCGCTGTTGCTGTAAGAGCTGGTCCGAGCGCCTCTCAACTCCACAACCGCACTAGTCTTGCAGTGCTGTTTTCACGTTTGATACTTGCGTCTTTGGTAAGAGAAGTAGCATTGGATTCATTTTGCTTGCTGTGTCTGCGTTTTTGATAGCCGTCGTCATTCAGCTACCGCGCTCGTGACCTTCCCACGCGGCAACCTTCACCTCCGGCCGCCTTGACCCCCGCCCATGCGCCCGCAATCCTCTCTCACCTCCCATGTTATGCGATGACGACCGGCTCCAGTGTCCGCGCTGGAGTCTCTCCCCGCAGCGAAATCCCAAACAATGACACCATCCCCGAGACTCCACAGGCCCCCAACAAGGCCCCAGCAACGGGAGTGCAGGCCGCGGGTATGCGAGCCGTGGCAGCGAGAATGGTTGCCTTTTACTTCCGCGCGCCGGTAAAGGCCTTCTTTAGGGGCAGAATCGATTATATGAGTTATGCTAGGGCTATTAACCCTCACATCATGGCGGATGCAAGATGGTCGTGGAGAATGACCACCCCCGCTGTGTTGGCGCATGCTATACGAACAGAGGGATGGGGGTTTATACCGAAGCAGGTGTTACCGCCGTTGATGGCGAACACATGGTAGCTATATTCATAGACTGAGGGCTGGCATAATCTAACATGACCAGCATCGGTGCCGTCTTATATACCGCCTATCTCCACAGTCTCTCTGCCCTGCACGAACCCTCCTCTTACCAAACCAAGCGCGTCTACCCGCCTCCACCCCCCTCTGTAACATTCACCGCAGGCCTCATAGGCGGCGGCATCCAATCCGTCATAGCCGCCCCCTTTGACGCCCTCCAAACCCGGTTTCGCACTGCCGACATCCTCCAAGGCAAGCACAAGACCATGTGGCACTATGCCGGCTACAAACTCCGCTCCATCGGCATGCAAGGCATATTCGCTGGCTGGACGCTATCTTTCTTCAAAGACGCCTTGGGCGCCGCCGTCTTCTTCGGCACCTTTGAAACCGTAAAATCTCAAGCCTACCTCGAGTACGTCTCGCGCTACTACGGCAGCCGCACGCGCGATACTCTGCTTGAGAAGTCGATTCCGTACTTGCAGGAAGAATATGACGACCGCCCCGTTATACGCCCGCATTACATGCTCGAGCCCATGTTTTTGCTGCTAGCGGGTGTCTCGGCGTCCATCACCTCCCAGCTGATCCAGCACCCCTTGACGGAAATCCAAGATGTACATTACCGCCGTCTCGAAGCCTTGGACTACCAAGCCCACATCGACAATAAACCCTCACACATCGTCAAACGCTACTATCACGCCTACGAGGAGACGTTTGTACAGTGCAAGCACCTTGCCAAGCGTGCGGGTGGCTGGCGCAAGTACCTCTACCGCGACTTTTTCATGAGCACAATTAAACAGGTACCTAGTACCGCCGCAGGACTCATCGTTTTTGAAATCGTACGCCGGAAGTATTCGTTTGAGAACGAGGAGGTTATGATTAACCACGCCGATGCACGGATTCTGTTGACATAGCGCATATGTTTCTTTTTTTTTCTTTTTTGGCATAGATTGTATTAGAATTTCGATCATGATACCCAGAATTCGGAAAGAGGAAAAAAAAAGACAAGACATGGAAAAACTTATATAGTTACATGGGAAATCGTCAATCATCTTCCCTCCCTTTCCTTCTCTATCCTCCCTACCCCCTCCCAACAGCCCCCCTCCACCCCTCAACCCTCCATACAAACCCCCTCCCAATCCCCCACTCACCCCCTCAACGCCAGAAACTCAACCATAAACTGCACCATCATAAGCACCAACACACACCACAGCACAAACACCAACTGCCTGTTCTGCCGATCTGATAGGATATTCCATGCGTTGCTCGAGAGGACTTGTTCGCTTTGTAATGGAGTGCGCCAGCATCCTTTGATGTCTCCTCCTCTTTTCTCGTCGGCGTTGGAGTTGGAGTTGGAAGATTCTTTGTGGTAGTTGCTGGAGGAGGAGCGGGGTGTAGAGTGTGAGGATGGAGATGGGGATGACGAGCGCAGGACAATACACTCTGGGTCCCAGATTATTACTCCAGATGGTGTATCCAACGTCCCCGGCGGCGGAGCCGGGATACTTGCTGTGGTCGAATGTTGTTTTGCGTTTTTCGTTGTTGGCGTGGCTAGGGCGAAGGAGAGGTCGGAGGGGAGTGTTGGAGCCGCGTTTTTCTCATCTTGTTGGCCTGCGTTTTTAGGGGGCGCTGGTGTTTGTGTTTCTTTTGGATGACCTTTTGTGGCTGTGGATTTGATGGTCTTGCGTTCAGTCTTCTCGCCGTCCTCCTTGTCGGGGTTGGAAGCCCCAGTATGGCCTTTTCCTTTGCCTTTTCCCATTTTTGTTATGACTGGGTCTGAAGGGTGTATTTTTGTGGGCTTGGGTTTATGGTGTGTCGACGTCGATGTTGGTGTTTCTGTGTCATCTTCATCTCCTGCCGTATCATCACTATCATCATCATGCTGTCTCTTGTCTTTCCACCACAGCAGCGACAGCGGTGTTACTCTCTTCACCCCAGCGTTGGAAGAAGGCTTGGACCGCGCGATTGGCCTACTAGTCGCTGTATGCAACGTTTGTGTAGGGGTACCTGCAGTGCGCATGTAGCTGCTGATGTAGTCATACCAAGAGTCCATGCTTGAGACTGTCAAGGCTGGGTTCCCAACTACAGTCCTTCGTATCCCTCTTCGAGCAGCCCCGTTTTCAGAATCGATGCTATCTGCTGTGGCGGATGGAGCATCCACGTCAATATCCATGCTTGCAGTTGCTGTGGCGGAGGACATGTAGCTGTTGATCACGTTGTACCAGGAATTGATGCTTGATACGGTTAGATGGGGGATTGGGTCAGCTGCGCCCAGAACGTTGGCAGTGGCTGCTTCTGAGGGCGTAGAGTCGTCGGAGTCGTCGGTGCTGCTATCTTCTGAGCTGTCGTCTATGCTTGAGGTTTCTACCACGGCTTCTTCTGAAGAAGCGTCATCGGTAGGTTGGGGTATAGAGGCGTCTGACTCAATTGACGTAGAAATTTTCTTCTTCTTCTTGGACGAGGTCGACTCCGCAGGAACCTCGCTTTCATCTGCTTCCGATGCTTGAGACACGGTCGTGGCCAAGTCTTCAGAGCTGGTTTCTTCTTCGGTGGAGGCATCATCCGCAGATGACGTTTTTGATGGTAATAAAGAAGAGTGTAGGATTTCTGGAGCTTCGACAGTATCATCGCTCGACATGGCGTCGCTGGGGGTATCCATTGCAGATTCTGGTGTCGCCGATGCTGTAACCGAAGATATGATACGAGGAGGTGTTTTCTTTGCAGATGTAGAAGTGCCGGAATCGTTAGGATCATCAGTGCCCGAGGCTGAACTGTCGGCTACGGCATTCGACAGTGTTGGCGTGGATATGTCGGAAGAGTCCAAGTCAGTCTTCGAAGCTAGCGTCTTGGAAGCTTTGAGCTTATGGGACGATGTGGTGCTTTCCAAGGTACCTCCTCCGGAGGAACTCATCGCAGGTTCTTCTGCAGACGCTATGTCTGAAGCTGACAAGATACTAGATCTACTACTCTTTGGCCCATTCTTATTTTGTGTTAGCTTGCAAAAACCAGTAGCATCCCCTCTGCGAACAGGTATCTTTACTGCGTTTGTAGCGTTATAGACAGCAAGGAGTAACTCCTGTATATCCGTGGCATCGCCCTCTTGTTTCAGTACGCCATCACAGAAGCTAGAGACTGCGACACTAGGCACATAGATGGATATGTAACCTTCAGAGGCGAGGTCAACCCTGAGGTTGAAGAGATCGGTGCCGCTGTCGTGAGTGGATTTGGAGTTTACTCTAACAATCTTGTCGCGCTTGCTGAGCTGTTCTGTGGTTGCAACTTCTGCACTTCTGCCTGGCTGGTTGGTAAGGTTTGTGGATAGCTTTCGCACTTCGGTATAATATATTGTCTTGGTAATCGTGTGCGTCGCAACAACGCGACGTGGAACGGCGGCTGCTAGAGCCAAGTTGAAACCTGCAACTTGCCTGCTTAGCAAAAAGGTAAGTATGCTTGGATAAAGTTTCATCATCGAAGCCGCACCGCGGTATAATTTGGGAAGGAGAAGGAAGGTGGAGGAATCAGAGGCTGGAGTGGTATTAATAAGATGCTGCATGAATGATTGGTACTTTTTTGAAGCTTCCGTGACTTGAATCACACCATTGACGGAAGACACGGCTGCGTATCAATGACGCCGGCGAAGTAAGCTGTGAATAGAGAAGAAGATAACCCCATAATGAGAATAAAATAGCACATAATCCTCATTCTCGACACTAAATCCATCAAAGCTGCGTAGAACGAGGTCTCGAGACAGTGATGGTGCCATGCTGCGTAGTCGTCGATGTGACCCACACAGTAGTTGTAGAATCAGGTGTGCTGGTCAAATTAGCTGGGCCTCAACATCACACGTCCTTCTCACCTCGAAGATGCATGATGCAAGTGCCTGGTAATATACACTGTAGATGTGTATTCGCTAGTGGTTCGCACTGTTGCGGTGGGCTTCCTTCCTGAGCTTATACTCTCCGTCTCGATCTCAGTCTCCAAAAGAAGGACGGTGGAAAGATCGATGTTCTCGATAGTGTCCGTATAAATGCCAGTTGCTGTCGCGACAATCAGTGTTCCAGGTCCGGATACTGTTGTCGAGATCTGAACGGTATGCTCGGTCGTGCGAGTCGATGTTACAACCACGACTTCCCAAACTTCCTGATACCGTATACACTCCATTCTTCCATCGTCCAGGTCAGTGCAGATCTTCACTTCCACGTCCGAAGGGGGTTCTCCTGCTGTAAACGACTGCCATGGTGCGAGCCAGAATGTCTGCACGCGCTTCACAGACGGCGCAGGTGTGATGAGTGATCCGCTTGATGTGATGGGTGTCGCCTTCTCCACTGTGAAGCCGCATTCTGTTGAGAACGTGATCTCTTGATCACAGGCCGTGACCGGAATCTTTGACCCCAACCCAGTGAGAGTCGTCGCGCAGACAGTCTACAATTGAAAGTCAATCAATGGTCGCATGATCAATCTTTCCGTATCGCATACCGTTTCGAGCGGTGAGTACATAGTTTCGCAGCTACCAGTGCCTGCGATGATTGTACTATACTCGGTTGTTCCATTCAAGTACGGCGGTCCCGTCATCGGAATGAGCTCTATAGGGGGTCCAACACACCAGGTCATTTGCGGAATGTACGAAGTGACGACCTGACTTTGCGCAGTAATCTCAACAGGAGCCGCATTTGGGGACGGATATAAGGTGCTATAGATGGGGACTGTGGAAGTTGGTGCGGGACATGTTTCAGTGGTAGTAAAGTTGACAGTTACTGGCGCGGCGACAAAGACTGGCATTGTTTGCGTGACGTTCAGGACTTTGTGGAGGAGACCATGGTGGAATCTTGCGACTGCATATCGCATGTTCAGTAAGATAAATAGCGTGCGGATCATTTTTGGCGAATTTGGATGGAAACTGTCAAGCTCTGTAACGGTCAAATGAGATATGAAAGACGAGACTTTGGGAAAAGATATGTTGACGCGATTTCGCGTGGAATGAATACACATGCTAACGTGTCTTTCCTCCCTTGCTGGCCAAGAGATCCAGCTCCTCAGGACAAATTTAGTGTCACGACTTGGAATTACCTGTTGCCAAATCTGAATCGCGTATCGCAGCATCTACTGCTGAAGTCAGGGCAATGGTAGAGTAGCGTACCTAGGTAGGTACTAGTTACTACTACCACGACTACTACTACTACTACTACTACTACTACTACTACTCGGTCTATTCTAGCCCGAAGTGATCTCAAATTGTCGGTAACGATTCACCTGCTAGGAACATGTTCATTTGCTTCTCAATGAAAGTGACAATATACAACGGAAATTCACATCGAGCCGGATGCAACCTCGAGACGGAGTGCGATGCGAAATGTCGGTGTGGCATGAACAAGACGGAGGCGGGAGGATGATAACAGGATTAGTCAGCCGGCTTGGCGCGTAATCGACGCGGCCTTGGGCCAATCCGTTTGTTGTACCCTTCCCATGCATTTCACCACAAGGCGACACAAACCAGTCGCTCAAATCATCACAAAGCCATCATCTTTTGTAATAGTAACCTCTATGATAAGGATAAACATGGAAGAACAACAAACGAGGCCAAATTACCCAGGTAGTTGCTCATGATGACCAAGAGACAACACGAGGGCACACGCCTCATTCGCCTCCGATATAAATGCCGAACCCATCCATATACGTGTTAATTCGTAGTCAGATATAGCTCTCGCTCAAATCAAGTTGACTCCCTCTTACTCCACATACCTAATCCCTCTTCACATGCTCTCCACCCTACAGCTCAACTTACAATGGTCTCCTCACCGCCTATAAAGCTCGCAGTCCTCGACGACTACCACAACATAGCCGCACGCCACTTTGCCCATATTGACCGCTCGAAACTCTCAGTCACCGTTTTCAACGACACACTACCGTCTTACTCACACCCCGAAACCACGGATGCCTCGCGTTCAGCCCTCGTCGCGCGCCTCCAGCCCTTCACCGTGCTCTCCACAATGCGCGAACGCACACCCTTTCCAGCCGCCTTACTCCGGCGACTTCCCAACCTAAAAGTTGTGCTTGGAACAGGCGGAAAGTTTGAAAGCTGGGATTTGGATACCATGCGTTTAATGGGCATCAAAGTATGCGCAGCACCCGGCAAGGGCCGCACTGATGGAAAGGGAAGTGCGCAGTCACCCCGGTCTTTGCCTGTCAAGCAAGGCGGCGGACATCCCACAACCCAGCATGTCTGGGCCCTTATTCTCGGCCTTGCGCGCAACATCGCCGCCGACGACGCGGTCGTAAAAGGAAAAGGCAGACCCGCTGGTTGGCAAACCGAACTCGCCATGGGTCTACAAGGCAAAACGCTCGGTCTTGTAGGACTTGGGCGCATAGGCGCACACGTTGCGCGCGTCGCAGTGCTCGCCTTTGGCATGAAAGTCATATGCTGGAGTACGAATCTCACGCAAGCCAGCGCCGACGCTCTAGCCCATGAAGTGGGGGTACCCGTCATCGGCGGCGGGATAGCATCGCCTTCTGAAAAAACGTTCAAAGTAGTCACAAAGAAAGAGCTATTCAGTACCTCGGACGTGGTGAGCATAAATTACGTGCTTAGCTCGCGCTCGCTCGGCATCATAGGCGCACCGGAGCTGAACGCCATGAAGCCGTCTGCCCTCTTGATCAACACATCGCGTGGCCCGCTCATCGACGAAGCAGCATTGCTGGATACGTTGAGAAAGGGACGCATACGCGGCGCGGCGATTGATGTGTTTGATATCGAACCGCTTCCTGCGGATAGTCCGTGGCGCACGGAGAATTGGGAGACAAAGGGGAAGAGTAGGGTCCTGCTTACGCCGCACATGGGGTACGTGGAGGAGGGTACGATGACGGCGTGGTATGAGGAGACGGCGGAGAATGTGGAGAGGCTGGTTGAGGGGAAGGAGCTTTTACACCGGATCGTGTAATCAGGGGGTTTGTAATTCATTGGAAATCGGGTACGTTTTTTGCTGTAATAGAAACTCTGGATTACTCCATTTACCTAGCACTCGTATGGTGGGTTCGACTAGACCGAGTTAGTGAGCTACCTACCGCGTGTGCGGCTGAAGCATGGGCAGAATCAGTGACTCCCGACGTCGGTTTATCCTTGTACGCCCCCCCACGTGTAACGCTCATTATTAAACTTTAATACAACTGCAGTCTTACTATTACTAGTCTCATCCCCAGCAGATACACGTTCAGACAGACTCGGATACATTCCAAGAACGTGAACTGCACCATGCGAGAAAGTGCAGGCTCATGTTATTTATTATTTGCAGACCCTTGGTTCGAGAAACTGTGGACAGGACAGTAGGGGTTGTATGCGACGGAATTACAGACTATACTACCCAATCCAATAGACTGTCCACGATATATTACTAATCTACGCGACACGGAGAAATGGGCTGGTGATGAGGCTCTGCCAGATGAGTTTTTACACGGCGTTATAGACACCGGCAAGGTTGCTGGGGTTAAGGAAGGGCGGTTTGAGATTTTACCTGGCTCGGTTTCTAGTGTGTTGTGTTGTGTTGTGTTGGGAACGCGGTGGTGATGGTGGAGGTTAGATTGTTTGGTACGGATGCGGGGGGAGTGGGTGCTTGGGTTGGTTGATAAAAGGTATTTGGAAGATTTTGTTACTGCGGAGTTGGTGCTGTGGAGGAGGGATATGTCGGAGATTGAGGGGTGGCATGTTGGTGTGGATTAGACAATACTTTATTCATGAGTATGGATGATTTTTAGGTAATTCAACGTAAGTGTTGGTAGAAACATCTAGACGACCTTTGTGACGTTCATCGCCTTGGTCCATGGCTTCCAGTACTCCTCGATACCGCGATCGTAGTTCCATCCCGACCAGTCATAATTGGTCATGCCCCATGTGTCGGGTAAGCCTTGGACGCCTGACCTGATCCTGTATGAACCAGCAATAGCCCACATCATCCAGCTGACGTTGTTTTCAACAGTGTACTCCTTCAAGCAGTTTTGAAGCGTGTCATTGAAGAGCGTCTCGTCCTGGGCAGTGCCAAACTCGCTGAGAATGACTGGTGTCTCACGCACGGCCTTGGGGCAGTCGTTTGTGATGTTGCATGCTTCTGGCGCGTCGATGCCCAGGGCATTGAAACCATTGCGGTAGAGACTCGCCTTGACAATGTCGCATCGGTCCGTGTCGACATCCTCGCTCATCTTGTACAAATGAAGTTCCCACACAAGCTTGTCGGCCCACGCGTGGTCATCGATGTTGAAGTGGACTGGTTCCAGCCTGGCAGCATTGCGGATGGCGGTGCACTTGTAGCACGGGGCGCTAAGAATGTTCTTGCCACTTGTCAGGGCTGAAAGGTCCTGTCCGTATTGCATGCCTGACCAGAGAATGAGGACATCTGGGTTGGCTGCGTGGATGGCGTCCGCGCCAGCTGTCATGTTACCGACAAGTGTCTGCCAGTTGTAGTGCAGGTCGGTGACATTGTATGAGTCGCGGAGTTCGTTGCGAAGAGACATGCTAGCAATGTTCGGGTGGTCTTTTGCCCAGTTGGCGACATAGGAAAGACCTCTGCGCCAATGGGTGGCGTTGAAGAAAAGATCATCGAACCAAGCGGCGCCGTCGTAGTGCGAGCAGCACCATTGCGCCTTTCCGGTATGCACATCTGGGCTGATGAAGATGCCTTTTGTAGCGGCGATACGTGCAATGTCGCCCCAGATCTCGAATCGGGTAGTCTGTGATGTCCAACCGGGATTCTTTGCTACAATCTCGTTGGTGACCTTGGTACCGTTGACGTATCCAAGCGCGTTGATTAGTGCAACCTCTAGAGGCACGTCCTGACCGTTTCGATCGTAGATCTGATCGATCATTTCAATGGCATAGCCCATGCGAATGTAGTTGAAGCCGACACCGGCAATGTCAGAAAGGATTTCGTCTGCAGATGCCCATTCAAGACCCTCGGGAATCATGGTTTCGCCTGCAAGGTGTGAGTCCAAATCTGACGTGATTGGCAAAGGACTACATACCACTCATGGGCCAATTGACGCCTGCCCAGGTTATCTTCTCGCCTTTGCTATTGACAATATCCCGTCCCCGTGTGCTGTAAGGGCCATTGAACGACGATGTGCCGTTGGTAGCGTGTCTGCGCGCATTGTATTGAAAAGAGGCTTCGCTTGGGACCTCTGGCAAATAGCCGGCCAGAGCAACAGCTCCAGACAGGGCCGAAGTGAGCAAAAGACGTGGTCCCAACATGATTTTCAAGATGGGGTGGCAGTAGGAGACGCTACACAGCAAGCTGACATCCACATGGCTGGGTCTTTATACTCGTCGGTACCTGCGTACCAAGCACAACCGTGAAGCCGGCCGAGATAGTCAGAGCCGTTGCGGAGGTTGGTACAAAAAGTGTGAGGCCTCTCATCGATTGGTCCTAGAATGTGTAGTTGGAGGCGCGATCCATGCCTTGTACCGTCTAGCGGGTCGGGTTATTTGCTGAATCCATGTAGAATGCCGCTAATCATGGTTACTTTGCGGGGTGCCGGATCAAACATGGCCGAGTGCCAACAGGATAGTTTATCCGGTTGCTTTTCTGCGTCAAAGGCCTGGTGGTCAAAATTTTTGCTACTGCCTCATGGTAAGAAACGGATAATTTCCATTCTAGCAGGCGTAGACTCACAATTCGCAATGTCCCGTTGTTCTCCAAGGAAAGGTAACTGGGATGGGAGCCTTGTTGGCCCTGTTGTTGGTTCGAGCAAGGTCACCTCCACATTGCGGGGGAAATACGAGAGATGGGTACTTCCAAGGTTGGCGAGTGAAGCTTGACAACCGCATCGGAAGCCCTACGCCTTTTGGGTCGCGAGCCTACTGCGGCCGGCACACTGACTCAGCATAAAGAGGCTTTAGAACAAATTGGGATTAGCGCTCACTTTGTACGAGTCATGGGAATCTGACGTAAGAGCTTTCCAAGCGATATCGTACTTGGCTTCATTCGGACAGCACGTGATACGCGGCTCTAGCGCGTTTTTCGCCTTCTGCCCTCGACACCCAACCAGGCCCGAACAGGACACAATACATCCACCAAAGACCATGGAAGCCCTGCTTGAGGGCCTCAATGAGGCACAAAAGAGTGCAGTTACGAGTCCTGCAAACGTTGTGCAGGTTCTTGCGCCACCTGGTTCGGGCAAAACGAAAACACTTACAGCACGCGTCGCGTACCACATCAACCATGAGCGATTGCAGCCATGGAACATTATTGTGTGCACCTTCACCATCAAGGCGGCGCGAGAAATGAAAGAGAGGATCAAGGGCTTTGTTGGGGACAAGTTGGAAGCCAAGTTGATCTTGGGCACCTTCCACTCGGTCGCACGTCGCTTCTTGTATCGCTATGGTCAAGAGATTGGAATTGACAAGAATTTTGGAATTGCCGATACCAGCGATAGCACAGCCATACTGAAGCGTATCATCACACGCTACCAGTACACCGTGGAGCCCGGCCATGCTCGTTCCCGGATTTCCAAACTGAAAGCAAAGGGCATTACGGCTGATGACAACAGACGGACGGCCAAGAACGTCAATGACAATGAATTCGCCATGGTTTATTCTTCTTACCAGGAACATCTGGCGGCCTCCAACCTTCTCGACTATGATGACCTCCTAATGCGTTGCGTGGATCTTCTAAAGAAATCGCCGTCCTGTGTCTCAACGATACAAGCTGTACTCATCGACGAGTATCAGGACACCAACAACATCCAGTATGAGTTGATGAGTCTGTTAGCTCAAAAGACGAGACGTATCACAATCGTTGGTGACCCAGACCAGAGTATTTACAGCTTCCGCTCTGCTGAGATCAAGAATCTGCTTCGGATGCGTACCGATTACCCAGAGTCGGTGGTGATAAACCTAGAAAACAACTATCGGTCTTCGGGATGTATTCTTAACTCAGCCATGGCTGTGATTGAGCAGGATGAGTCCCGCCCTCAAAAGGCGCTGATTGCAACACACGGTATAGGCGAACAACCCACCCTCCGCCATCTGATATCGGCGAATGTAGAAGCAAGATGGATCGTGGAGGAGATTCACCGGACCAAGACGCTCACAGCTGGACTGTTGAGCTTCAACGACTACGCCATTCTGGTCCGCTCTTCTCCCCTCACTTTGCAAATTGAGAGAGCGCTCGGGCAAGCTGGCATTCCCTATCGCATGGTTGCCGGCACAAAGTTCTTTGATCGCGCCGAGATCAAGATTATACTCGACTACCTTCGTGTAATCAGCCAGCCGGACCACAATGACGCAGTAGCGCGTGTCATCAACGTACCGTCTCGAAAAGTCGGCGACGTGACAGTAAAGGCTCTGCTTGAGGAAGCAGAGCTAAGGAAGGTCACTTTGTGGAAGTTGGTGCTTGATGTTGCTCAAGGCCGGAGGAAGCCCGAAAGTAAAGTGTCCACACAGGCCCAAAAAGGCATCGAGCAATTCGTCAACGTCATTCTTACTTCCCGGGAGAAGCTTCTACCTGCCAAGAGCGAAGATTGCGATCTCTTTGGGTTGATCATGCATGTGCTGAATAAGATTGCATTCCAATCTTATCTCAAGCAGGCGCACAAAGAAAACTGGCAAGATCGATGGGCAAACGTCGAGGAGCTTATAAACCAGGCAACCCAGATGGCAACCGCCGTGGCCAATGGTGAAGAGATATCAGACGACGCCTTGCCAGAGGTGGAGGGCCTCGAACAGCGAAGTGATAGCGCGGCCGACCTCTTGTCAAAGTTTCTGGCCAACGTAACACTGTCGAGCGCTGCGGATCAAGACGGTAGCGAGCTAGATCAAGTCACCATCTCCACCATCCACGCAGCAAAGGGGTTGGAGTGGCCTGTTGTCTTCATGCCTGCTGTGTACGACGGGTCGATTCCGCACTCTCGCGCCGAGGATCAAGACGAGGAACGACGTTTACTATATGTCGGCATGACACGTGCACAGGGCCTGTTGTATTTGAGCTGTCCAGTCAAGCAGTCAGGCCAAGAGCAGACGACGCTTTCAAGATTCATTTCTGACCGCAAGATCCAAAAGCTCTTCCACGAGCGAGGACCGGATCTGGCGTTCAAGCGAAGTACCATTCCAGACTTGGCACGTATACTGCGTAGGGATTGCCCTACTACTGCAGATATCGACGCAGCTCGCAACCTACTAGAACGACCAGAAGACGACAGGTACCCAGCAACACGAGAAGAACTCGACGGAGACGACTCAACATATGGCGCGCCCTGGGATAACAACCACAAGAACCCCGGGACCAGCTACGGCGCGCCGAAAAAGCGAAAACTCAACAACCCAACCTCATTCACACCCGCCGACTCAATACCAACAACCATGAACCGCACCTCTGGCTTCTCCACCGCCTCAACAACCATGCAAGCCATCAGACCCGGCTTCACCAGCGCCCTTGACCTCGGCAACCTCCAAGCCATGCAGCGAGAAGCAGAACGCATCCGCATGCTCGCCAGCACAGAACCCTTTGAAGCATCCAAACCAGCCTACTCCGACTCGAAGAAACAAGAAACAGCAAAAGCCGCCCGTGCAAAACCAAACAAAGCCCGTCCAACAGGCCAAGGCGCAATAACCAATTTCTTCAAACGCTCAAATAGCTCCTTGGCGGACGAAGCTGAACATGCAGCAGTACCAGTACCAGCATCGGCATCGACATTCCACCGCTCATCGTCTTCTTCTTCAGCTCAGCTATTACCCTTGCACGACATCTCAAACGTCCAACCACGCCCCTTGCACCAC
This sequence comes from Pyrenophora teres f. maculata, assembly GCA_014334815.1. NCBI lineage: Eukaryota > Fungi > Ascomycota > Dothideomycetes > Pleosporales > Pleosporaceae > Pyrenophora > Pyrenophora teres. The sequence continues at coordinate 2,204,601 of CP060576.1, read as the reverse complement.
CCCGTCTCCCTACCCAAACACAAAATAACCACACAACCCATGCTCGCCAAGCCGAGGAGAAGAGAGGCCGAGAGTGAGGGTGAGAGGTCGAGGTATGTGCTTTTATCTAGTTCGCCGGTGAAGCCGGATGGAGAGGGTGTAGATGGGGAGGGGAGTCCTACCATGAAGACACCTAGTACAGTGTCAAGGTCAATATTTCACACAACGTCAATGGCACAAGTGCAGAGTGCATCGACGGCGCAGAGGAAGACGTTGGGTGCGAGGCGCAGTATGCAGCCGTGGAGTGTAAAACATACATCCATGCCCAAGCCACGGCCTTGATGACGTATGAAATGAGGAGTTTGGGGCTTGCATTGATTGGCGTTGTTGGTATTATAAACATGATGGTATTATTCGAATACGTTACTCATTATTTCCAAGCTCATCTTCTCGTCCTAGGGAACATATAGGCATATTCCTAGCATAACTATACCATACATACGTATATCCTGACCTACAGCACCGCAAAGGCACTACAATAAGACACACTACTATCCTTGACATCTTGCACCAAACTACTCCTTTCATAGCGCAGAAACTTGAATTTCCCACTCCCTTGTCCCAGTCCCTCTGCTTGCTCCACGGCAGCCATGAAGAGCCCGATTGGATGCCGGCCACACACTGTGTTACCCGTTTTCCGGAGCTGGTCGAGAAACTGTCGGTGTGACCCACTCTCCACTGCATCCATGCTCTCGTGGTCGACAGCCGCGATGCTTTCGTGGATGGGGTAGTCGCTTGGTACGCGCGAGCTCGTCTTCAAGTGTGTGGCGGGTGATGCGTTGGCGGGTTGGTAGTAGGTGTAGCGGAAGCGGGAGCCCCAGTGGCAAAAGTCGGATGAGATGACGAAGACGTTTGCGGGGTCGGAGAGGTAGGGCGCGAGGAGGGAGCCGTAGTGGGCTTCGGTGGCTGCGTCGGTGTTTCCAATCAGGATGGGGAGGAGAGGGACCGACGTGGTGTCGTTTTGGAAGCTGGTGTTGTTCAGGGATAGCATCTTGTAGATGTAGGGTAGATGCATCTCCAGGCTGTGTTCGTCCTCGTCGGTTCGTTTGGTCATGGTTTCTAGATCCCAGGCGGCCTGTATCTCGTGCACTAGTTCGGTGTCGATGGCCAGATCGCCGAGGGGGGTGCGGTATGTGTCGCAGCCGGTTGTGGCGGCGCCGGTGAGGTAGTAGTGGTGCGAGGGTCCTAGCAAGAAGACGCGCTTGCTGTGCTGTTTAGTATGGGCCGTTTATTTTTGTCTTTTACCTTGTTGAAGACGTACGCATTTGCCCAGTCGGCGCTCTTGTAGGCCCAGGCAGCTGCAGGCCCAGAGTATGAGAAGCCGGCATGTCTGCATGTCCATGAGCCTCAACTTCTCTCTCTACAACATGTTTCATGATGCATACGGGGCAATAATGGCTCGTGCATTAGGTGTTGGTATCGTCACCTCGCCTTGCTGTGAAGATGTCGTCCCGATGGGTGTGGTGGAACTGGGCACTGCTTCAAGCCAGCCGTCGAGCTGCTGGGAGAGAAGCTGCCCATTGTCCGTGTACCAAGACCCGGCGTGAGTGGCTTTGCGAGTAACCATGACGAGCAGAGGACACTCAAGTTGGTGTTTGATAAACAGACTGTGACGTTGTTTGGAGGTGATGGTGGTGAGTGGGATTGCGGGGCATGACCTCACTAACTACTAAGTCAACTACGCGACGCGCTCGCGTTCACCCTGCGCGTCACCCTGTACATCATCAACCCCATGTGAATTTATCGCCCCAACTTGTCCACATCTCCATACTGCGTATTTCCTATTCTTGTTCAAGTAGCCTCATCTCACAACTCTCGACTAGATCGCATCGCAGTCATGGGCTTCAAACGCAAGCATTCGACCGAAGACTCGTCCCTTTCCATCGCCAGCTTCCGCGCCTTTTCCATATCCGACACGCCATGCATCCCAACCTACGATGCACACTGCGCCAGGGGGATTGACCCATTCTCTGAAGCGAATTCACGGTCAAACGCCTGGGACTTTGGTAGTGCAAGTCGAGTCAAGAGCGGAGATTGGGGCAACCGCACGCGTAAAAGGCTTCGCGATAGCAGGCCTGACGAGCGCGAGATACATGGTGTGTATGCCTAAACGTGCTGGATATGAAGGAGAACAAGTCGTTGATTCTATGCAGAGAACACATTGAATAAACTCTACGCCGCCCAACGCAACCACCTCGACGTCTCAGCCATGCAATGTGACACACGACCAACCGAAGAAGCCGCCACCATAGCCGTGTCCAAACCCCAGAAATCAACTCTACATTCCTTCTGGAAACAACTCCCTGCACCGCCCGTCCAGCCCATCTTCTCTGTCCCTGTCCAGCAAAACCAAACCCCCTCACAACTACCCACCTGCGATGACTGCGACACTCCACTGCAGAGTGGAAACGACAGCATGGACGTCGACATGGATGTGGACATGCGCGGTCCTCTCGAGAGATGCCCTTTCGCCTGCAACGACTGTGGAAAGAATGTCTGTGGCACGTGTGCTGTTGTGTCGACGACGAGGCATTGCCTGCAGTGCGCGACATCTGTCAGGAACTCGAGGAGGTGGTGGTAGGGGCTGGGTTGGGTTTGAGTTTACGGATAACGGGGTCGTTGTTGTAATGGCGTTTAGCGTGAACATTGTAGGTAGGTAGGACAGGGCAGTATGATATCCCCAGCATGTTTAATAGCGAGGCGCAATGGAGTTGCGAGAAATCTTAGAGTGGGTAGCCATGGTTATTAGCATATAGGAGTTACTCATACAATCAACGTAAATACTTGACTCATCTCTCCTCAAATGAGTCTACGATAGCCAACCGAGCATGGAACCAAGTTGCCTCCCAATCGCATGCCCTTGGTAGAACACGCCTCTTCCCGGCAAGCCTCAGACTTCATACGCCCCATTATTAGTCCTTCCGATCCACAGACGATACAGGAAGGTCGACATGTTTTCTTCCGCGCCTTAACCGTGCATGGTGACGCTGCCGGATCACGTTTTGCTTTGATTGGCTATGAGCAGCATCACCATGCACACTTGCCGTGCAACGACACTAAACCTCATGGCCTTCTTAAAAGAACCCCAGAGAACCAATCTTCATGGTATTTGCAACCTTCAGCACTAATCTAATCACTAATTGCCAACCACCATGCTCGCCTCATCGCTCCTCTACGGCCTCTTGACTGCAGCATCCTCAGTCACAGCATACCGCCATGTCAAGAGCATAAACCACACCGTTATAACCGGCATCTTCCAACAAGACGATCCCGCTACAAACCCCTCCACCTTCAACTTCACTGCCAGCAACTTTGGTCTAATAAACCGCACCTACCCCAGCGACTCGTCCTGTCCAAACCAAAAAACAATCAACCCAATGGCAACGTCTAGCCCACTACATTACCACACTGAACCAAAAGGCCCCGAAGAATGAGCAATACACACTCTTCTTCCTCGGCCGCCACGGCCAGGGCTTCCACAACGCCGCCGAATCCTACTTCGGCACCCCGGCGTGGAACTGCTACTGGTCTGAACGCGACGGCAACACCACCGTCACCTGGGCCGATGCCAAACTCACCGAAACAGGCAAGCAGCAAGCCCTCGGCGTAAACGCATTCTGGAACCACCTGATTGTGAATGAAAACATAACCCCTCCCCAGACCTTCTACACAAGCCCCTTGTACCGCTGTCTCGACACCGCCAGACTCAGCTTCCAAGGCGTAAAGCTACCGCACAAGACGCCCTTTGTGCCCATTATCAAAGAGTTTCTACGCGAGGGAATCAGCGCACACACATGTGATCGTCGCCACAGCAAATCCTACATTCGAGAAAACTTCCCCGGCTTCAGGTTCGAAAAGGGTTTTGCGGAGGACGATCCCTACTGGACTGCTCTCTACGCTGAACCACAAGCCAACCAGGACGCCCGTTCCAAAGCCGTTCTCGATGATATCGTGAGTACCGATAAGAGTACTTACATCTCTATAACCTCGCACTCTGGTGAGATTGCGAGTTTGCTTCGTGGTAGGTTCGCATTTCGTTTCCACCCTTTGTTTTTCTCCCCGAATGCAAAAACACCGGGAACGGATGTACTAATATGAGCACAACAACTAGTTCTATCCCATCGTCCCTTCAGCCTAAGCACCGGCTCCGCTATCCCCGTCCTCGTTAAATCAATCACTCTCAATGTCCCCGCTCCTCCTACTATTACACTGCCGTACACGCCGCAGAAAACTTGTGCAGCACCGCCGACCATCCGCGACTCTAGTTGCAATGACTGCTCGTGCTGTACTTGAAGCCTTGGCCTTGGAATCACGGATCCTGTCTTTTTATCCAAAAACGTGCGTAGAGTTGTAGATGTTAAACGTAGGACTCAAGAATCTGGCCGGGATTTCGAGTTGTGTTAGATAGGCAGGCAGGCAGGTTATATGAATTAAAAACTACTCACCTATACATTTATCGTCATCGTTACATAGACGCGAGGGAGATGGAGAAATGCAAGCGATGTCGGGTTTCTGGGCATGGCATGGTTGCTGTGCATGGGGTGGGGAGGTAGGAGATGAGAGGTTTTGAATTCCAGACTGTCTACGCCTACTTCGATGTATGCGGGGGATCGCTTGTTATCTCTTCATCTCCTTACTCTTCTCTTACTTCGTTACCTACGAAACCATCCAACCAACAGCCCACATACCCCATTTCTTGTCCCAGTGAAGACGGCACACTAGTGTCGTGCACGTAGGATTAGTAATTCCATAGTCCAGATCCGCGGGTTGGTTTCGCTTAGTTTGGGGTCGGGTCGGGTTGTGGAGGTACCTACCTACGGCATTTGAGGTCGGTACCGTGCGTTGCGTTATGCCATGTACTTACTACGCATAGGGCAACACACAAAAAAAGGAGACATGGCTAGGGAAATAGGAAAAGAAATGGGGAAGGGACCAAGTTGTTGGAAACAACAACGACGACGGGAACGCCGTGGGTATGGTTGAGGCGTTTTCTAGGGCGGAAGTAGTGGTGGTGGTGGGTGTTGTTAACCTACCTACACAAGTGTGTGTGTGTGTGCACCTATTCTACTCGTTATGCTTCTTCTGTGGCGGGACCCAAGTACCGGTAGTACCAAGACTATGGATCTCACAGCTACTCGCAATGCGCTGCCTCTACAACAGGCGACTCAACATGATTATTTCATTTGTTTATTACTAGATTTTTAGACTATTATCTACACTGAACTAACGTATAACTGTCGCGTTTTCGCAAATGCAGAATGCGCGATGCGCAATGTCAAAAGGTGGGGTATAATTATATCAACATTGGAAAAGGATTCAGAAAAAGGAAAAGAAAGAAGGAAAATTTCATATCTAGGTTGGGAAATCAACCCCTCCACTCTCTTTTCTTCATGCAGCCAAGCATGCACATGTACCTACATCTATGTGAAGCTGCATTGTGGGGTTCGCATGCACATACTGCACCACATAGTCCATTCCGGGGCAGTGGACTTTGGAATTGGAAAAAGGGAGGGGTTTGTTTGCCTTTTTCCGGTTGGCAATGGGGTTTTTGGGTGGTGTGTTGGCTGGGCGGATTTGCTTTTTTCTCTCTTCGAGTCGGATGCTTGCACCCGAGAAAGGACCACGAGGCCCAATTGTTGCAGCACAGGGCGTGTTCTGGAAAACAAGTTGGCAGCCGGCGTAGGTGGCGTTTTTGCTCGTGCGTTTGCGTGAGAATCGATCAGCGTGTCCTAGGCTTAGGAGCGTTACTCGCCGAGCGACGAGCCAATCCAGTGTCGGATTTTTTTCGTCACGTCGTGGGGTGTGGTGCGAAAGTTTGAATTACAAGGGTATCATGTCATGGCAATCACCTGTAGGGGGCAGACAATACCGAACCCCTTTCCTCGTCCGTAATGTAGAAAGATTTTGAGACCATGATGCCGTTTTGGAATTGATCTTCGGCACTGCTGCGCGCGCTTTTGATGTGAAGGCTGGTGTCGCTATCGTTGTCGGAATTGTCGTTGCGTGTTCCTTTTTTCGATTGGGATGTGCTGGGGTGATCGAACCAGTGTGGTGATTTCGATTTGGGTTCTAGGGGCTGATCATCTGAAGTGCGTGTTTGAACCGTAGCAGAGAGCTTGTACATGTCGGGGCGGAGTTTGTCGGCTTTGGAACCCAACCCGGAGCTCCCTTTGTTTGGTAGCGGCACTGACGCTCCGTAGGCTGATGGACGGTAGCCGGTTGGGCGTGTAGAGAGACCGAGCTTGTGCATGGCAATGAAGAAGAGTGGGCGCAGCGTTGCGAGGCTGCCTGCAGTAATAGCAAGACCCTGTTCAACAGTCGACCAGATGGCAATGTCAAGAGTAGACCCTGTTTGTATTAGCACTGTACGCGGCAGGGAAATTGTACACGACATACAAAGAAAGTCTGGCGAGTTGAAGTAGTGAACAAAAGGCAAACGTGCAATCACAGCAGCACTTGCGATGCAGCCCATGGTGATCAGAGGGATCAACGCGACCTTGGTCCTCCTCTTTAGTTGCAAATGCCAGACCAAGAAGCCTGGAATGATGGCAAAGGTAAAGTCAGATATGATGCTGAAGGCGCTATAGACGTAGCCAAGGGCGGTGATGACCGTGTTGTCGACACATTTACCCTGTTGCGAAGTTCGGTCCCACATGAAGGAAATGGGATAGCACTGGAAGAGGCAGACGAAGAAGAATGTTCCACCAGCAATGACTGACACAAACATGGCCGTGATAATGATCCTTGTAATGATGAGCTTGCGTTGTTATAGAAGCAGGGGAGATTCGTACCATGTGTGAAGCCTGCGGATACTGATTCGCAAGAGCAAGAAACCAATGGATAGCTTGGAGCATATCATGGATATGGCATAAAACAAGTAGCAAAAGTACCAGGCATGCTTCGCCTTTTGTACGTTCTCAATCAACAAGTCCTTGTGGTGATGTCCAGTCCCATAGTGAATACCAACGGTCGACGATGTTGTATAGGCCATGAAGAATACCTGGGGCAGTGTCAACCTAGATGCTCAATTATCCCGCCCATGCTTACTCACTGTTGCGATGACCATTAACCAGTCATCTCGGCCAAATGCCTTGACCATGAAGATACGCACATAACACCGCAGCAGGCAGGCCAGTATGGCAGTAGTGACAAAGGCAATGTTGACGGCGAGCAGCTCGGGACCACGGTTTGGAACAGCCATGGTGATGGTGTTGACGAAGCAATCGTGCTCCGGCGAGAAAGAGCCCCAGGATCAGCCCGAACGTGGTGTTTGGGGGGTTATTCGTTCTTTTACGTAGCTCGACTCTTTTGCCGAAGCAGAAAGTGGAGCTACAGGGCAATGCATGATGGATTCCGCCACGAGTGATGTGGGCCTACGCGCGGGTACTCAATACCAGATCCAGGGTCAGGCCCGTTTCAGGGGAGGCCATGACCAAGACGGTCGTCGACCCGTGGGGCTCAGGCCAGGACCAACTGCGTTTGAAGGAATTGGTTCATGCCTAAGACCGCAATCCGGGTCTGCCGTGAAGGCCATGACATTGTCACTGCAGCCGCAAACGAGATTGTCCAGTCACGGCGAGCTCAGGCGGTAAGCATGTGCAGGAGATCGGCGCACACCAACGAGGCACGGCAACATCTTGCAGGTCAGTACCTGAGACGCTCCGAGCCGACTCGCAGCAGACAGCAAGGAGGCGTATGTGCGTATGTGGAGCAAAAGAGTCCATGGATGCTGTCAGCTGTCGTGCTTTTGGAGCCGGCCAGATGTACATGTGGATTGTCGTGGCTGCTGTCCACGTGCAGACTAGCCGAGTTTGTGCTTAGTCACCGGAAAATCCTTTCTAGTTACCTACCTTGCTTGCATCCACATCATCTGCTTTCCTCCGTGCTAACCGCTCCTACTATGTACCGTACTTACGCTAGATGGTAGAGAGCATACATGCCGGACTGTCACTCCTTGTTCTCTGTTCAACGGACCAGAAGCTCCTTTTTACCTCCCTACAAAGCCTCGGATGCATCCTCCGATGACGCGTGCATCGCCTCTGCATCCTCTCTCTTTAACCGTGCCGTTTCACGACTTCAACGCTCTGCAGTCTCCTGCATCCAATCCCAAAAGGGCAATGCTCTGCAGACCTAGAAGCGGGACCTTGCAACCGCTACCCGGAGCGGTTCTGTGGATCCTTAGTTCCATGCTCGCGGGGCTGATAACTTCACCGCGCCCCCTGCAAGTGTGCCACGACAGGTGCCATGCCCGAAAGTCTAGAAAAGCAATGTCAGAGACGTTGCCCAAACTGGTAGGCGCCTCGGCCAAAGCCTTCCCAGCAGCAAAGGGAACCTGGTTTCACCATCCTCATCGAAGAGGCTACTTGACTCGCATCGCAGCATCGGCACTTGGTCTACCTATGTATGTACCTGCTCCCGGCTGCTCCACGTGTCTCACGAAGAACCCATAGTTCGCAATTGAAACACACATAGTAAGCTCACCGGTCCGATGCCGACTACATACAGTAAGCATCCCATGACGTACCATCGCCTTCTTCAACGTCTGTCGAGTCGCAATCCAACAAGCCGCGGACATGCACTCCAAGGTAGAAAGAGCTGCGCTTAATAGGCGATCATGCCACCAATCCAGCAGGGTGCAATCTGGTTTTACGAGGCGCCCAGCGCACGCCTAAGCGACTCCAAAAGTCAAAATCGCGGCATGACCGCCACAGGCATTATGAGCCACGCCCTTAAGTCCGGGATCCTCGCTGCAAGGTCGGCTAAGTTTAATTCCCGCCTGTACGCTACCCGACTTCGTCCATGTCTCCTGACGACCACTTACCGTCCTTCCCGTCTGGTAACTTTCTGCCCATATGCGGATCAGCGGCCTCAAGCCAATTGTTCCTCAAGAGGCGAGCATTGCCTGGCTATCTTGTGATCTTGGAAGGCAATCGATACTCTTGTCGGTAATAAAGTACGCACTGTAACTTGGAAGCACTCCAATGCCGCGGAGTGTAGGGGCAACCAAGCATCCTTCAGAGCTCCTCCCCCCCACTTCGGCAGTTCGACATTACCATCAAGCCGCCTGGCTGCGACATGTTTGTTGCGCACTATATCATGTCCTGAGATTGCGAGTCTTCCGTAGGCCCTTGAGTACTGTACATGCTGTACACCATCTTGTCACTAACAGCCACCAGTGGCGCAGTCTAGTACTGGGTAGCGCCAACAACTCAAATTCGAGACAAAATGGCGCGGGTGCCATGTGCTCGATGCCATGTAGCCAGCCTGTGTCGAAACACCCGAGGATTCTGGGCTTCACGCCAAAAGAATTTTTCTCCCACAATGATAATGTGTTCCCGACTGAACCCTAACTTAGCCAAAGATGATTTGTTCTCAATCGAGATCGTATCTGAAACTCTAGCATGACAGCAAACCAGTTGCATTTGTTCTTTCGGGTTTCGGGCACGTCTAATGCCGCAGGCCGGATGACCGTTGCCTGAGGGCTGTCCCAAGCTGTGACCAACCACTACAAAGCAAGGACATGTCGACCGCCGATTGCGAGTCGCGATCTTGGTCAGCCTTGCTCGACGCTGATCACCTTCATACTTGTTTTGTCCTCGCTCGGTACAACTCTCGTGGCAATAGAATCAAGCATAAAATCCGACCATGGTTGTTGCCGTCTCACCTTGGTACTTACATTTGCACGTGGTAATCAACGGGAGAGAAAACAAGACATGGCATTGTTGCTTACGTCGCATGGCGCCAATAGGCTCAAAGTCGGACTGGACTTGACCGCTCGTGTTGCCATCTTCACCGCAACTCGATGTGTTGTGCAAGATAGCCTATCATATCCCTCCTCGTCTACCCCAATCTCATAATGCAATTCTTCATGTGTTCGTCAATGAACCCCAGCCACCAGCCCAAATCCCAGCTCATGTCAGAACCCCAGCCGGACGCACCCGCCCCCAATCATCGCAAGCCAAAAGTCTCCGCGCGATCCTTAACGGACCGAATGATTGCCAACTCGGTAGCTGGGCTCTAGGATATATTTATCTATCTGATGTTCGAAGCGACCCAGGAATGGCGACGTAAAAGCGCCGATCGAACGGTAAGATGACTGTGCCACTGGGGTGCGGCAGGATTTTGTTTCGTGTATGCTGTGGGGGGACGCATATGCAGGGGTACACTATACGTACGTAAGTATACATCGGGGACTTATGCAGTACAAAACTGTATACATAAAATTTGCAGCCCTACGTTACGACAGACTATACAGCTTGACCAACCCCAGAGACGAAAGATTACGGCCAGAATGGCAAAGTTTGCGAGAAGAAGCGATCGGCGTTTTTCAGTCGTTGACTCGCAAAGATACCACGAGTTTCTGACCGACACTGTTCTACGAAGCGCTCAGGACGTGTGCGCTGGAGCCCGGAATGTTGGTTGCGAGCGGTCGTTTCCGGTCGTTGGGATTGCGCATACACCAGTGGTTGGGGATGCGAATGTCATCGCAAACTTTGAATCGGCCAAGCAAGGAAAATGTCTTGGGTGATGTTGAATTGCTGAATCATTTACCTAGTACATGGTACACATACGATACGCACACCGGTAAGTCGCGGTATAGAAATTACGAGCCCAACCAACGTCTCATCTCATGGCCCTCGCTTCAAATTCCCCCAAGCCGTCACTGATTGTCTTGGTTTGCTTGGTTTGCTTTTCATGACTCTTTGTCGCTGGAGTCAAGGCAGAGTCTTCGATCGCCTTCTGGAACCAGGAAGCATTGTCCACATGTGGAGCGTTCGGTGTAAGGGTGGAGTTACGGACAGTTCAGAGTCCGGATACCCTAATGATCAGAGTACTTATCTGGATAAATGTATGTAGGCGGTAGTGTGTAACAGATTGAGGCGGTGTGGGATAGTATGTGTGGGATTGACGTGTGATCAGGCGGCAATTGTGAGGATATCCGGGCCCAGGGCTGGGATGACTTAACAAAGGGTTATAGAGGTTGATCGCAGAGTGGAGGATTGATCGTGCCATGCATGTTTCTCGATACATGTGGCTAGTGTATACCCTCAAGTTAAACGTGGGTCGAGTTTGATGCATCGTGCTGACCTACCTCGCAGTGATACTAGGCTGTTCCTACGACTTGTAGCTTTGCATCAACTTCTCTACTATACTGATGCCCAACTGCTCGTCTTCTGTCGGTACCGCTTCCGGCTTCTCTTCCTTTGCCGAGACAAAGCCATTGCGCTGCATGATCTGCTCCATCATACGAATCCCTCGTAGCTCTTGCAGTGGCGGTATGTTGAGCAAACCCTCTGGATCTACAGTGTCGAAATCGATACCGCTGGTAGGCTTCTTCGCCGCAGCTACCTCGACCGTCGCGTCTGGTGTTACTACCCAATCGCACTGTACCTCACCTTGTCTATCCGATGTGATCTTTTCAGCACCCAACTCAACTTCGTCAACCACCTGACAACTATGTGCCACGGCGACGACCGGTGTTTTTGCCTGCAATATCTTCATATCCTGCAACATCGCCCACTGAACCTCGAACAAATTATGTCCCTCCCATATGGTCACGCCCTGCGCGTTGAACACCAGACCACCAGTGACACACAAGTCCACTTTGAGGCACTCATCCCGCATCTGTGCTAACGTGACAGGTCGGCCTATACCTGGCTTCTCCATGCCGTCGAGACACGCAGCCGTCTCGTATTTGCTCTGCTCTATCTGCGCGGGATGTAATAGTACGAAGCCCCTGCGTAGCCTATACGTAGCTACCAGCACCCTCTTCCCGTCCTTCAACGCCTGGACGCGCAACCGCTCGAGGCTATTGTCCGGCGTGACGAGTATGGTGGCAGCGGCTTTGTAACATGGCAGCTCGACTAGACGGTCGACGACGGAAGCTGAGCCTCGGAAGTCGGGCGTGAAGCACATGAAGTCGTAGTTGAAGCGCGCATCGGGGATGGCATGTTGGAGGAGTTGTTTGTATACGCGGGCCCAGATGCGCTTCCTGTTTTGATCGCCGTCGGGGGATGTAGGCGCAGTCATGGGGAGATACCGGGTGCGGTTATATGGGGAGGCAAGGGTGTTGGTTCCGAGCGTTGTTTGGGGACGATGGGTGTGCAGGTGATGAAGGGGATTGACAAGGCGAGGGGCATTGGTTTGGGCGTTGCTTACCTAACTAATGCTGGCCCCTCATTGTTCGTATTCACTCGTCGCTGCTCCTGTCAGCCTCACGTTCAGCCTTGGATTGCTTTGCGGTATCGTTTGACAATGGACAAGACCATTTGGACAGACTATGTCTTCCTCCGTGGACCCGGGTTCGCCCGTCCCTGCGTCATGAGGATAGGCGCCCCGCGTCAAGCTACGCTTAATCGGCTACATGGTTGCGTCGACCATATTGCCGAAGAGTCACATATCAAGCCAAGAAAGCCGTCTGCAAGCACATATGGTTGAGCAAACATGACGAATCCAAAATCAGATATGCAAGGGACGGCCGTCTCATCGCATACATGCTCAAAGGACAACGCCGAGGATCGAATCGCAGAAGCAACAAACACGGATGCCATCACCACTGATCCGCCAGTCGTGGAACCGGGAAGCTCTCAAACCGTACCGACGCAAAAAGATGAATCCACGCCATCAAAACGTACAAAAGCACTCTCAATCATCAAATGGTTCCTCAAAGACCAGTGGTTCCTCCTCGCCATGTCGGCCGTTGTCCTCCTCTCCTCCCAAGTCCAAGTCCCTGCCTCCCACCAACGCGTTAAAAGAACAATTATAACCTACCTCGCCGTGTCGGTCATCTTCTTCATAAACGGCTGCACTCTCGACACGGCCCTGCTACTCGCAAACTACAAGCGCTGGAAACTGCATATTTTTGTTCAACTCCAATGCTACCTCGTCTGCTCGGCTGCCACTTTTGCGATTGTCAGTCTATGTGCTACCAACCGCAATTTCATGGATCCCTGGCTGTTGATTGGGTTTCTATTTGTGGGCAGTGCGCCGACGACGATGTCGAGCAATGTTGTCATGACGAGGCAGGCCCACGGGAATGCTGCGCTGACAGTTGTGCAGTCGGTGATTGGACAGTTTTTGTGTCCGTTTCTTACGCCGATTATTCTGCAGATGTATCTTTCGACGGGTTCGTGGTACAGCAAGGTGTTGCAGCGAGGGACTGGGTATGGTGGCATTTACAGACGTGTGTTTATGCAGTTGGGGCTCTCGCTGTTTCTGCCGATGCTACTGGGACAGATTGTCCAGCGGCTGTGGCCGAAGATGACCAAGAAGGTGTTTTTCGAGTGGAACTTGCTCAAGTTGTCGAGTATTGCGTTGTTGACCATGGTGTGGCAGACGTTTGATCAGGCGTTTTCGTCGGGTGCGTTTGACGCGGTGAAACCGTCGAATATTGTGTTCATCGTGTTTATCACGATTTCGCTGTATTTGGTTTGGCTGGCAATTTGCTTCACGGCTGCGACGCTTTGGCTTCCCAAGAAGGATGTTATTGCGTGTTGTTACTGCTGTCCGGCCAAGGCGCTGGCGATGGTGGTGCCGCTCACGTCGGTCATGTATATCAATATTGATCCGGTGGATCAGTCCAAGATGCAGATTCCGGCAATCATCTTTCAGGCCTTTCAGGTGGCTATTGGTGGTATGATGACGATTGGGTTTCGTAGGTGGATCAGGCCGGAGGAAGAGAGGGAGGAAGCAGAGAAGCAGGTCGAAAGGGGTGGTGGGGTGAAGTGAGTCTTGCACGATGGATTGGAATATGCGCGACCGTCTGTACATTTCTTATCCAACAGCACAACTTGCGGACATGTCCATCCATCCATCCTCTCCCAATCCTCGGCAACTCAAAACACCAAAGAAACCCAATAAACAGTAATCCGCCATGCTTGTATACAACCAACCAACATAACTCCAACAAAACCCGTCTCATCTCATCTCATCCATTTCCGCATCTACTTGCAGCAGCATCCATTCGGTATCTGCAGTCATAAATTAGCCTCTCTATTCACTCACAACCCTCCCCACCACCAGCGGTATACATACGCAAGTGCAAGCGCCCGAAAACCCATTGCAAGGGCATTCGACGCAAGAGAGCGCAGCAACATTAACCGCAGCATTGCGAACCTCTTTTACAGAGCGCTCCAGACTGGCCTGTGTTGTTTCGTCATGTGATTAGCCAGCGTCGGGAAAAGCGGAGTGGAGGGTAAGCAACAACGTACCACGGCTGGCGATGCGATTGCCACGCTTGCAGCGGCGAGGGCGAGGATTGCTGAGAACTTCATATTTTTTGGAAGGGTTTTGGTTGGAGGAATTGGTTCGAGTTGGGTGTATATGTAGGTAGGCTAGGTAGTGCGATTTAGTGGATTAGATCGGTAGGTGGGTTCGTTTGGTATCCGTCCTCGTATTCGTGCGACGCGCGTGTGTGTAGGTTATGTGTAGTGTGTAGTTGGGCTTCTTGTACCAACAATCCCGGCCCACAAATGTCGCCGTCCCAAAAAATAATAATAATCCTAGAATATGTATCCAACGTCTTTTTTTGCTCAATCAGATACCAGCGTCCAACGTCCACAAGATGGACAGAAAGAAAATTCCCGTAACAATGGTATCCAGCAGCAGCAGTGGTTAAAAAACACACACACACACACACACAAAAGTCTCCGGCGATGATCAAGTAGGCAGGATTTGGAAGAGAAGAAAAAAAAACCATCTCCCGACGACGACCCACCCCTCCCTTCTTAACCCAAACTCGCAACCAACAAACGCCATGACAAGAAAAAAACCTAGCTGGGGTGGTTTAAGGGTCGCCCTAGATTCAAGCCACAACCACCCTCACCACTCACACCACACACGGACACCGCACGTGCGCACATAGCTACACCCCTTGCATTACTATGCCATACCACGCCATTCCCACGCCCACGCCTACTAATTTCCTTTTCTTCTTCTTTCCCACCTCGCGCATTGTGGAAGACACGGCAAGCGCATGGCAAGCGCATAACGACACATGGCCAGATGGCGCAACCACGACTTGTTGTAAATGGGGAGGGGGGGGGCACTATATTGGCGTTGTTAATTTTGCACGGCGCCGGGGGGTTGGATGGGTTGTGCTCCGGCTTCTGGCCACGAGGAGGGCCACGAGGTAAGGGGTTGGCAGGGCGCAAAGGCATGAATATATGCACGAGTAATAAATTGTTGCGGTAATGAATGGGGGTACGTCGCTGGAGTGGTGTTATTTGCTTTTCGCCGGGTGGGTCTGTATTTAGTCGGTACATGTATGCTGGATAAAAGTGCCGTGTTTGACATGTCTATTTTCCCCCTCATTATCATCATCTTCTTCTTCTTCCATGCCATCTTTCTTGTCTTTGCTTTCTTTTCCTTCCTTCCTCCCCCCCTTTTTTGGGGGCATTTTTGCCCTTTTGCTGATGTCCTGCGTTGCGTGTCAAACACCGCTCCGCTCCGCCCACGGCACAGCCGGCCCTCGCAGCTTCAGCTCGCACAAAGCCGTCTCTTCTCGCGTACAGCAAAAGCGGATAAGCTTAGTACCCTGGTTCATTTATTCCGTGCCTGGATACTCCTGCACACGTTGGCTCGCTGCTTGCTGTACCCCAGCTAGCTAGCTAAGCCCGCCCGTCCGCCGTCCGCTAACCATTTACCCGGGACCGCTGGACATACTTGATTTCTGGCAAAGCTGGTTCGGGGGGATGTGCATGATTCTGTGTAAGTATGTAGCGGAATGGGATTTAATGTATTTGGGAGGTGAGGAATGTAGGCTTGTGTCGTAGGGTATTTACCGGTTCTGTTGTTGTGCTGGTTGGATGTTGGGGTGGCGAATGGGATTGACTTGGGTTGTTGGAGAGGTTTGGGGGAGAAGTAGGGCGGACCTTGTGGCGCTGATCTGGATTCTGGGGAGTTTTTCTCCGGGACTGTCGTCCGGATGGTGGGGATACGAGGTTGCTTGGCAGAGAGAGAAAGATGCTGTTGTGTTCTCGTCGTCGTCGTGTCGGTACTGTTGGTCCCAGGTACTCCTGACCTGTGTAGTATCCACCCACATACCGTCCACCACACGTCGCATTCGCACCCCACTTACTCCTCCCATCGCACTCGCATTCTCCCTCTCATCCTCGAAATCATTTTGCCTCAAAAAGCCCCATCCAGCCTACCCTAGTCTTGCACCACCGCTACTCCACACGCCATCTACCAACCAACCAGACCCATCGGCCGATCCGGCACACACGCCTAACTCCCGAGGTCTGGGGGCGGAAGCAATCTAGACCGCAGGCCTGGTTAATGGAGCTAAGGCATGTGCGAACCTATATACCCTGGAAGATGTATGGATAAGATGGGGAATACGAGCGACTACTACTGCACGCCTTTTACTCCGGTCTTTTGGCTATGCGCGAGCGGGTATTGTACTCTGCGGCTGTTGATTATCTAGGGGTTATGTGGTGTGATGCATCTTTCGTCTATATCTTTGGATTGTTAGAAGTGTGTGTCGTTTTTTTTTTCATGATCTGCGGCGACTAGGAGGGTCGGGCTGATGTTGGCTGGTCTGTTTAGGTATTTAATGAATCCTGGCTATGCTGGAAACGAGAAATCCGGTCTGCGGGGCATCCTTGTCCTCACTCGCAGCGTCTCTGAGAAAAGCAAGGGCGATATGTCATAATTGTGTCCGACTTCAGTCTTTCAGTATGAAAGTACGCGATATGTCACTGCTGGCACTTCACAATGACATACTCGTAGATTCGTTGAATCATGGGTTGATCTCTCAGAAATGCGTAACTGCATCCCTGTTACTAATGTTGCAGACCACAAGATCCAGGATGAATTTGAAGAAAGCAGCTGGGAGAGCTTTGTATTGCTGGCGTACAAGCAAGGCGGGTAAGAGGTACAGTTGGTATCCAGCAGCCTTGTACTCTGAACCCCTGCGACTTGAATCAGGGACGTGGCAGATCTATGGCGGGGCGGGAGGTATGCTGAATCTGAAATTGTCTTAGCTGTAGTTTGTATGACTTGCCACTACCTGGAGCCCATACATTCTAACCCTCCCCACATCTCAACTGTACTCCAGACTACACAAAAGTGATCTTGTACGAACGAACAGTCAATAAAGCACAGGCAGATACAGGTTGAAAAGATTTGGACTGTTGTAAAGGAAAGTTGGTATTTTTATATGCAAGTGACTCTATTATATGCCACAATATGTTCTATATACAAGACGATTACCACTTTCATCCCTGATATTCATACTACATTACAACTCGGCGATTAACGACCTTGGCACATGGTTTAAAAGTCGTAAGTGCACTGGTTGGCGTTCTCAGCCTCCGAAGTGTCGACTGGCCAGACCTGCGCAGTGAAGGGCACACATTCCTTGTGACCACCAGCCGTGTCTACACCCCGCATCCAGACGCTGAATGTCTTTCCTGCGTCGTCGGTGCAAGCCTGGAAGTGGTTGACTCCATTGGCCGGCGCATACACGAGCTCCAAGTCGTTTGTGATTTCCCAGGGACCGCGCTCAGCGTTCCTGGCAGGTGGGGCCCCAACGCCTTGGGAGAATTGGAGGATGCCCTGGCCCATACCCGAGCGGTCGACATAGGCTTGGATAGGAGGGTTGCCGGAGTAGAGGAAGAGACCGCCTGGCTGGTAATCGGCGTCCTTGGCGGCGATGGTCAAAGAAGCGTAGTTGACGGTGGTGTCTCGGCACTTGCCATCTTGTTGAACGTTGATGGCAAGGCCCTTCTTCGAGTATTGAATGGTAGAGTTTTGTGCGTAGGGACCGTCCTTGATCAGGGCGAACAGGCGGAAGACGTTGATGCTCTTGGGGTCAATGGAGTGTGCTCCTGACTGAGGCTGGGTGTTGGTGTTGGGGTTGGGGCAGGCGCGCGCCGAGGCGAGGGCCAGGGTGGAGGCGATGATGGTGGTGGTTGTGAATTTCATCTTTGGTGATGGATTGTTTGGAAGTAGGTAAGATGGGTATTAGGTATTATGTGTTGATGATTGATGGAGTGAGTTGATGGATGTCCTTAATTCAGTCAGATCCCACAGTCCATATATACCCAATTTTCCCCAACAAGCCCGTGTATTTACAAACAACACGAAGTGAACGGACCGATGTCATCTTTCGCACAGGCGTGAAATCACCGACGCATCGTCGGTACCCCTGTCATCATTTTCTAAATTTAGATGCTTCGCCGCTCGTATCTACGCCGATCTCGATACCTTCGTGGCCGATATACGGGACTTGGCGTACCTCATCGTGGCGAGAAGCGTCCGCTAATTGGACGGCGCGGTGGCGGTGTCAGACTTTGCAATTCATCTGACGGCTAGATTTCCGTACCATTGACTGTTCTACCCTCATTTTACAGCATGAATGACGGAAACAAATCAACGGCTGAATAGAGCAGCGAAATGTAGAGAAAGAATGGTGACATGCTGCACGGATGGGGAGAGAACAGATGCGGTGGAACCGCACCAACACCCGGCCCTTTGGGCATGAGACTTGGCGGGCCCCAGCGTTCTGGTCTGCCAGCCCCATTAGTAACGAACAACGCGGCCGTGCGGCACGCTACGAGCTTTGAACTTTGTAATACGAGCGATTATCCACTGTAAGCTGTAGTCGGTGTGGTGTTGGGACGATCTAGTGAAGAACGAGGTTGATCACGCAGTGGGCTGGTGACGATGAGGCGCAAAGGGGGGTTGCACGTAGTATTGAGCTCGAGCTTCAATACGATGCATGCATCCACTGAAAAGCTACACATGTCAATGCTACGTTACGTTATACGGCATGACGCAGTATTGGAAGTTTATTCGAGAGGGAGATTACGTCGGGTGGCTGGCTGGTCATGTGATTGAGGTGGATAGGAAAGCTGAGATTGATGGTGATTTTGCTCAGATTGCCCATTTCTCGATACCCACGCATGTACCACAATTCCTACCTCTGAAACCAGTACGATCTGATCTCGGAAAATTACCAAGAATGGAACAGTCTTGCCTACTCTAATAAGACTTTCGATCGTTTTCGTCTATGTAATTAGTGATAGAGGACACACGCACACATACACACAAACAAGGGGAGTATATGGCAGACTCCAAACGCCCACTTCAGAACACCACCGGCCCGCGCGTAGACAGGTTTCAAGGGCCTATACATTACATCGTGAGAAGAAGGAAAACAATATGGTAGCAGCAATTACGAGGCTTCAGTACCTAGGTAGAATATCGTTTGAGTTACATATTTGCGCCCAAGCACAACTGAACTTCATGCACGAACCATCACGGATTTCACACCTGCAATCTCGCCAAACGGCACCTACACTCTAAGATCGAGGTGATTAAGATTATATCCTCTACCCTAAACCAGATCAAACAGAACAATTGGACATCTTCAACCTTCTACAGGAGTAGAACACGCCACAGGAATAGTTGTATGGGTTTTGCTAGAAAAAGACAAAGTTGTAAGGATTATCAGCTATTCACTAACGTGTTTGATAAGCGAGTGACGCACTTTTACTAAGACGATATAGCTTCTTATAGTAGAGACGAAACTAAAATAGGTATAATTAACCTAGGTAATTTTCATTTGTTGTAACTACGGCCGCAGACTCGCTATTTATAAATAAGTTTTCTCTTGTTGTAAGGATTCGTGGGGTCGTATTAGATGACTTACCTGACGGCTGTTGGAAAATTCTTCATATAGAGTAAGCCAGATATCGCGGTCTCTGCAATCAGGCTCTTCTCCCTCCCTTCTTTCCTTGCACTTAGGCTGATGCTCCTTCATTGTGGATTCTGGAGCTTGATGCCAGGGTTTAGGCACTGGCCAGTCTGAGAAGTGCACAAACTTAGCCTCCTCCAACGCCTTCGCTCCGTCCCACGCCTCGTCTGAGCCGAGATATTTTTCATGTGTCTCTGAGCGGAACTCTGAGGTAATGAGATCGTATCTTCTGTGAGGTATGACTAGACAAGAGTCTTTATACAACGTGTTCAATATGTCCATGTCAAATCCAGGGTTCTCGGTGTTCATGAGTTGTTCGACGCGGTGCCATTCCGTAAGGGAAGGCTCAACAAGAACTAATTGACTAGACATAAAAGGCTGGTCTAGCCAGTATGCTCGCGGCATTGCCACGGGTGACGAAGGCAGCATGAAGAGCTCGTCCATGTTCTGCTCAAAAGAGTTGTTTAGCACGAGCCAAAGCAGTCAAAAGGTCTGGATAGGCACTTACCTCCCGCAGGATAGCATCTGAATCGAGAGACATTACGCGTTTGTACTGAGTTTGATTGAAGGCTAGCAGTTTTGTATAGCTATCCTTCCAAGTCGCATCGCCTTTCTCAAATGATACCACTTGTATTGGTACAAGTTTGGCTTGGTAGACGTCTCGGGCTTTTGCAAGAAGCTTGCTCTCGGTCGGGGCGTCGGCCGTGTGGTCTTCCGCTACATTCCAGCCCTCTGGGTACATCATGATGCGATCCGCCTTTGTCTCCGAGCGGTTAAGCGCGTCGAGTATCATCAGGGAGTTACAGAGGTAATTGGCGTTGGTGACGTATTGGACATAGGCAAAGTCGCTCCATCGCACCCCATCGTCGCATTTTATAGCTGATGGTGGATCAGCAATGTGTTGCGGCGTGGGAAGTTCAGTGGAAGCCTGAGGGACGAAGTGTGACAGAGACAGAACAACAAGCAACAGTACGCTTATAACCAAAGTGGTACGGACGCGTCGAAGCGCAAACCACTCTGAACAGTGTGCTGATGGCGGCATATCAGCGGCGGTCTCGGTATAGTCAGAAGAGCGCAACAGCGTATACCGGCGGAGAGGGTTCCACTGTTCAAACATGGTCCAGCACGTAAGGTCGCAAGGCAGTTGTGCTTCAGTCGCAATCGAAAGAAACGGATGTTTTCAATGTTGGGAGCCGTACACAAGAAATTGAACCTTCCAGTAGAACGGATAAAGAGCGTATGAGTAGGTAGTGCGGGCAAATAAGATATGTTAGCAGTATAAACCTATAATGATAGATAAGTGTGGGGGCAAGTTAGGAACCCGGCACCCGCAGCCCGTCACCTGCAGCGGCTAACTAGTTACAACGCAAATGCGTGGCGCCTAAAAGATGGCAGCGCGTCGGCTCGCCCCGTCATTGGACTCTTTATTGCGGCGTGGTTTACAACCCACCATAGGACTGAGACGACGACACATCAACGTGCATGAGGCTCTTGGGGGCGTGGTAATGCCAAGAAGCTGTCTGCATCCTACACCCCTTGAATCTTGTCCAGGCATATCTCACGGTACAAAACTCTTCTTGTACTCGACCAGATCTCTTTCTGTCCCAAATTCGCTACCCTAGCTGCTCTTATCTCACTGCGCTACATTTCCGCGGCAAACATGCGTATCGCGCCAGCGAGCGTGCTGGTCTATTTGCTCCTCGTTTTTTGGTCAATAACACACGTTGCTGCCAGCCAGCACTTCGTAGTGCCCTGGAGCACAAAGAGTTACGGCCCCGATGGTCCCTGGCAAGCCGTCGTCATTACAGCTGGGGGAAACGAAACAGGACCGCCCATCAAAAGTCAAAAGACTTCAGATCTATCTGTCTATCCAGGAGGTTCTTATGAGTCCATAACGTTTACAGCGGCAGCATGCGAAGGGTATCCCGGCACCCTGTGTGGTGTTGGGGGCACTTGGGATCCCGATCCATACCAAGCAGCCCAACAACCTGTTTCCTGGCCAGCGAACTGGACTGATAAGTCTACTGGCATTCATGTTGAGCAAGGAAAGCATGTCGTTCTTGCGATCACTATTAACGAGCGCACGGCGTACAATGCTAGCCTGGCAAGCGCCAGCTCTGGCAATGTTAGCTATCCAAACGGAAATGTTGGCGGCGTGCCCCTAGGTACTCTAGCCCTTGGAGCAGATAAGATCGTCCAGGAGTTCGGCCAAAATCCCAACAACATCAGTGAAAACATCAACGCGTATACGTTCCCTGGCTGGCTGTACGGCAATAAACTAACGCCGTCCTATTCTTATGGCCTTCACATAGGCTCCGCCGCTTTCAACTATCCTGGCTCACTTGTGTTCGGAGGCTACGACAAAGGAAGAGTCATAGCACCAGTGACTGCATTCTCAGCCGAAAGAGCAGTGCAGCTAATCGACATCAGCATTGGTGTCCTTTCCGGAGGCTCGCCATTCAACTTTACAAGCAAGGAGAAGCTACTCTCTACGGGCCGAATTTCCATCTGGCCAGACCCACTTGCGCCCTACCTGTCACTTCCGCGGGAGACCTGCGACAACCTGGCTAGCGTTCTGCCTATAACGTTCGACAAGGACCTGAATTATTACCTTTGGGATACCAACGATCCGAGCTTTGCGAAGATCATATCATCGCCTTCATATCTTGGTTTTACTTTTCCGCCTACGGCTGGTACTGCCGACAACGTAGTCATCAAGGTCCCCTTTGCACTCTTGAACCTCACCCTCGAAGCGCCGATCACCGATACACCCAAGCAATACTTCCCATGTGTGCCGACCGAATTCGAACATAAGTTGGGGCGCGCGTTCCTCCAGGCTGCATTCATTGGGAGAAACTGGAAAATGAAAACGAGCTGGCTTGCGCAGGCACCTGGTCCGGGTCCTGCGCGGCAAGGACTCGGTGAAGGTCAGCACAAAGACATAGCCGACGATGATACGATGATAGAGGGCTTCGAGGGTGACGATCTGTTCTTTAATAGCTGGAAAGAACAATGGTCATTGCTGGAAAAACAAGGAGGAAATGGGTCACAGGCTGTCGGTGACGGCAACACCTCGGCAGGTAGCGGCCTCTCTACAGGTGCTAAAGCTGGCCTTGGCATCGGTGCTGGTCTTGGAACTATTGCCCTGCTGGCTGCGTTGACTTTCTGTTGGAAACGCTCTAGGAAGAACAAGTCCTCGCAACCACATATGCATGAAGCAGGCCTCCAGCATACAACGTATCAAGAGAACGATACGAAGCCTATCGACCTTTACGCACACGAAAAGCACGGTGGAAGGATTCATGATGGGCCAACGGCAGAGCTGCCTTCCACTCAACAATACCCAGTGGAACTTGGTGATACAAGCACCCAAAACTCTCGGCACTAGGTGGAAACGATGTCTTGTGAAAAAGCACTTCACGCCTGCCGGTCCATTCGCATAGTGTCTGTTCCACTAGCTGGACTGAGTTGATTGGCTGTGTGTGTGTGTGTGTATCTAGAAGAGCTTCTAGTCGAATCTCTTCCCTCCTCTTCTTCACCACTTTAAGAAAGGACTGTAATAAACTATTTCCATAATACTTGTTAGGACGCAGGCTTAATAGGAAAACTTAATGATTGCAACGTTGAAAGGATGCGATTCAAGTCCGTGTTCTTGGGACGCAAGAGTGTCGTCCTCTTTCACTCTGTCTAGACTTACAATGAATCGCTTGAGTGTCAAGGTTGTGTACGCAGCGCGGCTCGTCACATCCTGCAGCAATCCAGTCAGCCGAGGAAACCCTTTCAGTGTCAGGCGCTGGTGCAAAGGATCAGACCGGTGGATCCTGCCTATAATTGCTGCAGGAATGGTTGGTGGGCGAACGCCCATTCACGTCAATGCGCTGAATTAGTGCACTAACGTTGACTACTGCAGCAAGCTCCGTAAGCGCTGCACAGGGCAGCGTTCAAATACGAGTATCTGGCCGTTATCGTTCCCTTTATCAGCCGCGCTTAGCACATTATAAGGGCGAGAACAGGATCCCATCTGCTGGCCACTCCACGTTAACTCACAATTTTCTTATCGGTTCCACTTCTGCCGCTGTGTCCTGCGGGCTCGTCCGCACAGACGATTCTTAGGCGCCATGTGGAGACTGTGAACCGTGTGTCTCTGCATCCCTGATACTCAAATCCCTGAACGCTGTGACTGAATTCATCAACAGGATCAGCAGGATTAGGGGCTATACACAAATTAATTTGATGCATTGAAAGCAAAGTGCTGCCCTCAATCTTGGCTACGACACGACACACCTGCTCCATCCTTTTCCTTCCCCTCCCTCTCCATCCCAATCCTTGCCAAGTACCCATGCAGCAGACCCCTTGTCCCCACTCGCGTATTCCCACGGCATCTTAGCCACATCTGCCCTCGTCTTCTGTCTTGCATACGCACAACGACCCCGCGCTGGCTCAGACGTATCATACGTTTCTTTCCTCTTCCTGCGCTTCAGTGGTGGTAGCAGTGGAAGATTCGTGTCACTCAGGGCTGGGGACACCCAATCAAACTTCCTTTTTCTGTCTTCTCGATATACAAGATTTGAGGGAGGCAGTGCTGGTAGGGGTGTGAGCATCGTGTCGATCTCCGGTGGGAAAGTATGACTTGAAAGTACTGGCGATGGTGATGGAAACGGCCATGTATCATACACACGCGAACCCTGACATCCAACAACCCGTCTCTGCATCTTCTCTCTCTGTTCCCTCCTTGTAGATACGGATTTTTTCCTGCGCCGATGCCGTGGTTTAATAGGTGTATCAACATCTGCCTGCATCCCTACGTCGCCGTCATCCTCATTGGGTTTCAGGATCGTGGTTATACGGGGAAGAACGAAGCTGTGGTGGTCTGGTGGCTGTGAGATAGAGCTATGGGATAGCATATGTGCTGCTTGATCCTCTGGAACCATGTCATTCCAGTGTAGATTACAGAACGGACAGGTTGGACGTGTTGGGCGCTCAACTTCCTCTTCCTCGTCCTTCTCATCGGTAGAGTCCGCGGTGTTGGGGTACGTATCTAAGAATGCGAGGGCTGATGTGCTGGGGAAATCCGGGGCCTGAGATGAAGGAAAAGGAGACGGACTAGTTTCATCCAACCACTTCTCCACAACCGCGTGTTTGTTGTTTTGCGAATGTATGCGAACTGCGCTGGAGCGTCGGTATAGGGCTTTGGCGCTAGTAAGGCTGTCGTTACTAGAATCGTCTATAATATGACCGCCGAGTTCTTCGTATTCAGCCTCTTCTTCCTCTTCCTCCTCCTCCTCCTCCTCCTCCTCATCTTTCTCATCTTCTCCACCCACCCATTCCAACCCAAAAATCCCCCTGTGCCTCACAAACCCCACTTCACCCTCTTTAACCCAAAAATAATATTGCGGCACATCACACCCCTGAAACCTCACATATCTCAAATTTGCCAAACTCCTCCCCCTCTCCCTCCCCCATGCACTCTGCCCCTTAGGCTCCCCAAAATCCAAATAAGCAGGGAGGAAACCCATGGCAACAGGCCTCCATTTAGAACTCTCGTAAACTTCTTCAACCTTTCTCCCTTGGTTGCGTCTCCTCTCTTCGTGCCTCCACGTTCTCTCGTCTTTCCCAAGACCACCAGCACGACCAGTACCAACTCCAACACGCAAGAGTCGACGATCTTCCAAGTACCACTTTTGATACGTATCTGCGAGGGATTTACTCTCATTCCTGGATCCGAGGTGGAAATACATACGACCGGTACTGCCCTGTACGACTGTTTTTGACGCCCAAAACGCGCCTGTTTCTACAACTGCGTTGCGCAAGAGGCCGGCTAGACGCTGCTGGTGCTGATAGGAATGTGCCGAGGAGCGGGTTTCAGAGGGGAGAATAGGGACATAATTTGGGGCTACAGTGAGTGGGTATTTGTGGCCAGGAAGAATGAGTTTCTGGCGCGTGTGGGTTGTGGTTAGTTTGAGGGGGGTATAGGGAACGGGACGGGGCGGTGGATCTGGTAACCTGGCGAGGTCGGCAACTGTCTTTGCAACAGGGTCGGGATGCGGCATGTAGTCATATAGCCATTCGAAGAGACGCAGTCTGCAGTCGTGGGCAGGGATGTGGGAGGTAGAGTAGGTGGAGGATTCGGTAGAGGTGGAGTCCCAGGATTCGTCGCTGAGGGCTTGACCAACGAGGTCGCTGGCGTCTTCGTTGGCTTCGGCTTCGTTTTCGCTTTCGCTGGGCGTGTCGTCGCTGACGCTTTCGTCGCGGTCTCTTTTTTGCATCCTTTCGATCCGGCGCTTGTGCTTGGCGATGACGAGGGCTTGGAGTTGGGCGTCTTTCTTTTCCTGTTCTTGTCGCGCTTGCTGCTGCTTTAGTTCATATTCGATCTTGGCTTGATGCTGTGCTCTTTTCTTCTCTTCATCATTTCGCTTCAGTGCCCATGCCATTTCTCCCTTTTTTCATGTCTTTGCGGTAGATTCCTCGCTCTTTGGCGGTGTCGAGGAGCTCCTTGTAGTTGTACGTGTCGTAAATGGAGTCTGTTCTATCTTCATCCTTGACTTTGTGTGTGCCGCCCCGCCTGTGAGCAACTGCTTGTGGAGCCATGCTTGATCCCGCGGACGTAGGGGGGGGCCTTGGTATAGGTCCGGATTCTCCCTCTTTGGTTTGTCTTTCGGCGTTATGTTTGCTGCAGACTTGCTTGATAAGTATGGGTTGTAATTAGCTGTGAGAAGTACTGTTCAAGAGGTCTGAATGGGTTAAAAATGATTTATTACTGTCGGGGAGGGTTGAGGAGGCTGCTACGTCGAGTGCTAAGCTGTCTCAATTGCCAAGCCCGTGTCTTTGAGGATACGGTTCAAAGACATGTACGCTTTGGCGCTTTGTGGTCACAACAGCTCTTTGTCTCACGGCCAGTATAACATGCACTTGAAACACCGAAATCGGCATTAGACACAACGCACCAGAGGCAAGTCATGTGAAGATGGAAACAGCGGATTCATAGGGACTCTAGGATATTTCACTAAGACATGTTAACCTACAAGTAGTCAGTATGTGCGGAGCTGCTTACAGTTCCGATTTCTCGGCGTCCTCCCTCGTCCCCGTTTTGATTTCAAAGAAGCCCTCCAACTCCATCCACTCGGCAGTGAATGCCATGAATAGCTTTGTCCAGTCCTCGACTGTGTTCAAGTCGAGATGTTCCCCGTCGTCATCTGCTGTGTGCCATACCTCTGGGAAAGGCGAGGGAATCATATGTAGAATCTCGACACCGCGAGCCATAAAGGGAACGTGGTCGTCCTGCACGAAACCACCCCTGAATGCATTGTCTTCTTTGTGTGCATCGGTCAGGAACGGCTGGTTACCGCGAGGCTTCTTACGCTCGCCCTCTGCCATTTTGGACTTGGGCAGTGGAACCGACTTGAACAAGCCCAGCTTTCGCAGACGGTCCTCTGTATTTGCCATGTGCTTGTATGCCCAGTGTGTAGTTTTGAAGTATGACGGGATTTGGGGGCTCTTTGCGCCCAACAGGTCGAGCAGAAGAAAGAGTTCGATCGAGTCTAGCGGGGTACGGTAAATCGAGGAAGCCATGTGGAAGGTTGACTCCCAGTCCTGGGCCAGCGCTCTGTAGAGTATCAGCACCTGATGGCGTGCATTCACATGCCGTGACCTACCTCGCTCCGTATAGACTGTCTGTGTCGGTCCAGCTCTGGAAAGCCTCTTCACCGTCCAACAAGAGTATCTGCACACCCCTGTGTTTCACCTCGAAGTCGTCCTTGTCCGCCGCTGCCCACTTCTTGGTCAGGGCCGCATCGATGCTGCGCGCAATGTGCAGAATCATGGCACACGGCGCCGCACTGTCCGTCGCCCCAATGAAGTCCTTTGGCGTCAATTTGCTGTCGTAATGCGCGACCAAAGCCAGTCGCGAAACATCTCCCTCTAGACTACCAGGCGGATCGCGCGTCGCAATTACATTGACAAAGGGCACCTCCTTGCCCTTGCTCACCGGTGTCGTCGATGTCGAGTTGTGCATCTCTATACGCCATTCTGGCAATTGCGACTTGAAAAAGTCTACAAAGTGCTGTCGCACCGCAGCGTTGCCTTTGGTGCCAGACACTCTAGGGACCAATATCGGCGCGAGCAATGCGCCTTTCTTGATGTCAAAGTCATCGCCGGGCCCGGGCAGGTGTTTGAGCGTGTCGTCGCTAAGGTTGCGGTAAGCAGCACCGAGGGATGAAAAGGCTACAAGCGGCAGAAGCGCAAAGGCGAAGAACATGACCGCCGGTATGTCATATAGAGCGATGATTACTTCAACTCGGCCTGTAGCAGACGAATGATTCAGAGCCAAACTAGAAGCATGTTGGCACCAGATGTTCAAGTGGAGCTTACGGAGGTGAACCGTGGCATCAATCTGCTTACCGACGCCGGCGTCGGGATTAACTATCTGCCACGACCGCCGAGCTCGTCTCCACACGTGACATCGCGACACTGCAAAACTCGACTTTCCATTCATCTCACGTCTTCAACAGCGAGAGGAGCCCTTGGGCGATATTTCTGAACCTTGGGTCTCGCGGCTAGCTGAGCCAAAGCGCCAATAACTACCTAACTTACCCCTCAACCAGGCTACAACACTTACAAACTCCAACACCCATACAAGATGCAACCACGATTACTTGCATTCGCAGCTGCATTTAGGGGGCCCTTGTTTACAGCTCGAATTCCTGCTGCATCCCCAAGGCAGCCCCGTACCACCAACTTCGTGTGCCAGCGCTGTCTTCGGAAATTTTCCACTTCGCCAACCCTCCGCTTGCTCGGCAAATCGTCTCAAAAAGCTGCTGACAAAGAACGAAGTACAAAGTCTCGGATCAATTGAGACAATAAAGACTCTCTAACAAGAACCCCAGAATACCCCTCCAGACTGCTCATCTATGATGCAGGCGACGCACGGACGACATGGATATCCTTCTGGAAAGCAATGGCCCTTTTGCAATTTGGCACCACGCTGGTCTTTGGCGTGCCGCCGCTTTGGAACAACGAAAACCAGCCTGACCCAAATGTGAGGAAGATGCAGGCCATCTTAGGTATGTGAACAAGTCGTCTTGTTCCTGCATGTCATCCTTCTTGATTTCACCTCCCATGAGCGTCTAGTTGTTTTTCAATGCTTACCGTCTTCCCCGTAATTCTTTCTTGCCTACGCATTGTATTTACACACAAACTCTCTACATCCCCACTTGATTCAATCATCCATCAAACCCCGTCCTCTCCAATCTCCAACCCACGATACTCCTCCACCTAACAACCCCCACAGTCGGCATCCTAGGCACCATCCCCACCCTAACCCTCGCCTACCTAACCGCCCCCTTCACCCACCAAATATTCCTCCAAATCCCCCCCTCAGCCCGCTCCTCCCTCCCCGCCCTCCAGCGCTTCGCACGCAACCTCCGCACCCACCCCCACCTAACCGCAAACACCAAACTCGAATTCGTCACTCTACGAATCTTCCCCTTCCGCAAACACACCACCACTTTCCTGCACGAACTACGCGCTTTACCCTCCTCGCGGTTCCGACTCGCGAACATCGAGTTGCCCAAGTCGGCGGAGTGGAGGGAGAGACAGAAGGAGAAGGGATGGGGGAAGAGGATGTGGGCGGTGCTGAATGAGCAGAGATTTAAGTTTTATGTTAAAGAAGGGAGGGCGTATACGGTTAGGACAGGCGTGCCGGGGGTGTGGGAGGAGGTTGCCGAGAGGATTCGGGAACAGAGTGCTGAGACGGAGGAGGGGGGAAAAGAGGGGAAGATGGGCAAGGGGACTGGTGTTGGTGGTCGTGGGCTGAAGAGTAAGAGTGGTGCTGTTGCGGAGAAGATGCCTGCGTTGAGGGTGGAGGAAAGAATGAAGAGACAGACTACTAGAGTTGTGAAGCGGTGAGGAGGGCAACGTTTTCCCAATCGGGAAGGACCTCGCAGCAATATTAGGCGCCGCATGCTTCTCTCCATTTGAGAATGTCAAAACTGCAGCTGCAAGACATCGCACACATCCATTTACAGGTACACAATTATACCGATGAAACAAAACACTCACTCATATACTAAGCGAAGGGTATATCTGCAGAACCATACAGCCTCCCCACTAACCCCACCCCATATGCCCACATCTTGACATATCACATTACCAGACCGTCGTATTAACACATCATTCAACACAGCAATCATCAGCCTATGCCTGCTCAATAACTGTCGGCTTCTCCTTCTCCAGGTTATCATCGTAACTCGGCTTCTCCTTGTGCATACCAGCACCAGAATCATGGTACAAGCCCGAGCGTTCGAGAAGGTCAGTAAGACCGACTTCGCGGTGGACCTCAGCCCAGCGTTCCTTTTCGCGCTCGGCGGTGCCGACAGAGCCGAAGAGAGTATCCATTTCTTCCTGTCAAAGACGTTAGCAAGTTTTTTTTTAACCGGTGTGGTTTGGAAGGAGAAGAACGTACAAGTGACAATCCCTTTGTCTCGGGGAAGAAGAAGTAGATAAATGCCGCGCCCATGGCGGTGAAGATACCGAAGAAGATGTAAGTTCCATATCGCAGATGCGTCAGCATATCGGGTGTAACCTGTCCGACAATAAAGTTGTTCATCCAGTTGGACGAGGCGCCGAGAGCAATACCATATGGACGGTTGGACATGGGCCAGATCTCCGCGATAACGATCCACGCGCAAGGACCCCAAGAGTAACCGAAGAAGATGACAAACAACCAAACCATGACGCAAGCCGCCCAACCGGCGCCCTGGTGGTTTGGCCAGTCGTCCTCGAAGCTAGCCACGATACCGGAGATGATGAAGTGGCAGGCTGCCATGCCGATGGCTCCGCTGACAAGCACGGGCTTACGACCCAGCTTGTCGACGTACATGACGGCGGGGATGGTGGCGAGGAACATGACGATTCCGACGACACCTGTCGCAAGCAGGTTGACAGAGTTACCCGACAATCCGAGGCCGGAAAAGATGGTGGGAGCATAGTACAAAATCGCGTTAATTCCGGTCCATTGCTGGAAGAACATGGTCAGTGTGGAAATGAGAACGCGCTTGAACATGCCCCTGGTGGTGAACAAGCTACCAATGGCAACAAATTGAAGTTTGAAGATTGACATGGCGCTCATGTCTTGGAGATGAGGGAAGTTCTCGGCGAGCGACTTCTTCTCGAAAAGACTCTGGGCGCGGATCTCGGCATACTCGAGCTCAATGAGTTCGTGGTCGGAGGGCAGGTTGCGGAGACGGGCGAGAACGGTGCGAGCTTCGTTTTCGCGGCTGTGGTGGATGAGCCAACGGGGCGAGAAGGGCATGAAGATCATGCCAACACCGAGGAGTACAGCGGGGGCGAGTTGCAGGGCAAGAGGGAGGAGCCATGCGGCTTCCTTCTGGCCAGCTCCAGTTCCCCCAATGTAGTTGGTGCCATAATCAATCCAGAAGCTGATCATGATTCCGAGCGTGATGCTCAATTGCTGTAGACCGACGAGCGCACCTCGGACTTCTGGAGGGGCAATCTCGGCGTTGTACATGGGGACAATCATGGAGAGCGAACCGACACCCATACCAGTTACAAACCGGCCACCAAGAATAGCATTGTGACCTTGACCGGCAGAGGCAGTGCACTGGACGACGACACCGACGATGAAGATGGCGACGTTGATGAGAATGGCGTATTTACGGGAGAGAATCTCAGCGAGGAAACCAGAGTACATTGTTCCAAACCAGGCACCGAGTTCGAGGATGGACACGAGCCAACCCTGCTTGGAAGAGTTCCATGTGAGCTTCACTGGGTCCTCGATGTAGTCGCCCATGTCTAAATCATCGTTAGCATTGCATCATTAACCAAGGCCATGGAGAAGACTCACGCTCCTTGAATGAGTGCATGGTAAGCACACCAGAGAAGACACCCTGGTTATAACCATAGAGCAGACCACCCAAGCAAGCGAAGCAGGCAATGCCAAAGACCCTCGCATTCTTCACCAAAGCCGCGGGCCCAGAGGCACCGGCGAGCGCTTGACGGCGAGCCAAAGCGGCCACCTCAAAGTCGGCAGCACCACCACCGACAGGAGCCATGTTGACGGTTCGAGTATTAGTGTACTGGAAGGTCGAAACAACAAACAAGTCCAAACAACAAATGGCAAGCACGAAACAGAAGCGTGCAGAGACAGCCACGTAGGTCTTTATAACAAACCCTTTGACCGTCGTTGGAATCCCAGTACCAGGGAAACCATGGGGAACTGGGTCCTACATATGCGATCCTAATTTGCCTCCATGGCGCCCAGTCAGCTACCACAGTCTCGGGTAACGGGAGCGCATGCTGAATGGTCGTTGGTGCGAAGCTTTCGCGTGGCGGGTAAATACGCGGTTAAGCTCAGTGTCACCGACGCTTATTTGGCACAGTGGCCGCGATATAAGCCTCGGTGGCTGTCATGGCACTGGCGCGGCTTGCTTGGTTCGTATAGCATGGCAAGCCAGTCTGGAAGCCGCTGACAAGATGGCGCACTATTGAATCGGAGAGTGGAGGGCACTGGCTGCCCCGGCGTGGCTTTGTTGGGTGGTGGCCTTTGTTGCTGAGCAATCACGCGGACGGCTGAGTCTGCTTTGTCCATGTCATAGCCACGGCGTCGTCAACACTGACTCGAGAGAGATCATGTCTCCTTTTATCGTGTCGACATCAACGTCTCCTCATGTCGTGCCGCTCGACAGTTTGGTCCCAGTATCTGGACGAGGGTCATGCTTGCCACCCAAGGCACTGTTGCGAATATGTACCAACATCCATTACCATAGTAATCTCGTGCATTTACCGGTCCGAGGAGCTAGCGGCCGTCAGCGGCCGTCAGCGGTCAGCCCCCGCCTCCGTTGGCGTCTTGCAGCTGTGGAGACTCCAGAGCGGGTTGCTAGCGTGATGAAAGCATTCTGCCTAAATTACAGGTTATCCGTCTTCAAATGGGCGCCAACCATAGCCCCGCGCGCGGAAGGGTCGGAGCCTACGCTTCCATAGTGTAGGTATATTCTTGAGGAGGATTATGTTGATGGACATGGTGGTGGATATGAGGGCGTGGACATGTTCGTGGGGTCATCATGTGGGCAAGTCGACATGTCGGATCACTATGGCCAATTACAATCAGGCCCCAGACGTGTCACGTGCTCGCCGATCTTCACGTCTAGACTTCTCCTCGACAACACCGTCTCCACATGTAAGGTTTTCCGACTGACGACCATACTGTCTTGACCTGAAACATGAGCCGCAGAATTGGAGGAGCAAATTGTCTTGATTGCGGCAGGACTGCAGTTACCTGATGTACTGTCGCGGCGCAGCATTCTTGGGTTGTGACACGAGGGGGCCCTTTTCTCTCATCGTTCCTTTCTATGCACTCCCCGTTTCTCCATAACCCATCATGTTGTGCTCGAGTGTCAATTTTCACCCTATACATCACTGCTCTGCTCATCTATTTCTGTATCTTTTCCCCGGAATCTCAGCCCCGCAAATCCGCTGCCCAAGTAATCGCGGTCTGAGGCCCAAGCCTACGGTAAGCCGCCTACGCATCTTGCGTAATATACCGTGATAGCACCGAGAGGGCGAAAGCCCTCGCTTAGCCATTTATCCGTCATACATATACTTCACCAGAAACGCGCATATCCTAGCCGTTCCTCTTTGTCCCCCAGAACAGCGGGAGCTCGCCTTTGAACTACTTTATTTAAATGCGAAGCTTGCGCTTATTTGGGCCTAAGAGACTCTTTTCTCATTTGGTTGTAAAGATATGCTAGTCGTCTTGCATTTCACGATGGGCGAAACACTACATAGTAAGCTGAATGACGTGGCTATACTAAATTAAAAGGAGTATCCTCGGATATATATTTCATGTGTTTCTGGTTAATCAGCCGTCTAATGTCCGCGAGGTTCCGAGCCAATCGAGAAAGACGTAAACTATCTATATATTCTAACCTCTAGCCCACCTAGAAACATTAAATTACTATCCCCAACTATCTATAAACGCAACCTATACCAACAGATATCGTTTAACTTAACAACAATTCTCAAGATGCTTCGACAGTACCTGGGTTTTATACTCGTGACTGCTATTATGGCAGCAACGGTTAATGCAGGGTGCTGTCATATAGCTGAAGACAACGGATGCGCAGACACTGATAAAGACGCATGTCTCGGAATTGGCGGATCCTATCAGGGCGACGCTAATTGCGACCCAAGTGCTTGTTTTGGTTAAACGTGAGCAGCCCGGCGTTTGCTAGGATTCAAGATCTAACAAGCTTTATAGGCGGCCTTCAAGCAAGCCGTGCGAGCCACCCTAACGTTGGTTTACAACATGCCAGTCGAATGTTAGAGTCTTAACAGAGGAAGCGCAATTACAAGGAGAACTAGAACTATTAGCGCAGAACTAGTTCAGTGCCATTATACCTAGCACAAATATTAAGGAGAATTCCTGCTGGATTATATATAACTCCAGTACATTTAATGGAATATATGTGTCAGATAGTCACTGTTTTGATGGAACTTCTGGATAAAAGGTGATAATTGATGATATTGATAATATTGATAATATTGATGATATTGATGATAACTATTGATGATATCGTGTTGTCAGATATTCACTGTTTTGATAGAACTCTGGATAAAAGGTGATAGTTAGTTACTAGATACTTTATTATAAGTAAGTATAATAAGACATTATCTATACGTTAGTTAGTATTATAATACTTTTATTTTAAATTTAATAGAATGTAACTAAGTAAATTATAAAGTTTTAAATGTAATACTTAGTCTAGTAGTTATAGCTATAAAAAGAAGTAATTTTATTTAAAGCTAGTATTTATTAATCTCTAATAAAAATACTAAGCTATTTTAGAGTAGTAGCTTAGTTATTACTATAAGTATATTATATTTAATATTAGTATAGTTAGCTAGTTTACTAATCTTATTTATATAAGCTACTTAGAATAGTATAATAGTTTTTAACTTTTAGTCTCTAATAATCTTAATACTTAAAAACTACTCAAAGTTATTTTTACTAGTAAAAAGGTACTTTATAATAGGCTAGAGCCCAGTTGGTGAACACTCGATGATATCTCGGTCACGTGCGTGAGACGCACAGATTAACTACTTGCGTCTAAACAACGCTTAGACTATCTATATAGTCTATAGGTAGAAGGTTATTTTAAGCCGCTCTCTAAATAACCTTTAGTACGAGATAGCTTATAGTTCTCTTCCCTATTAAATATAACTCTAGTATACCTATAATAGCTCTCTAAGCGTAGCCTCTTATATTTTATATTTAATCCTAATTAATAGAGCCTTACTATAAGACTCTATTAACTTATAGTACGTTAATTCTTTTAACTACTACTTTAACATGCGAGTAGAGTAACCTACTATATAAGATTAGTATTACTTAAAGGTATAATAGGCTCTTAGATAATAAGTAGATAGAAGCTATTATAAGATAGCTAGCCTAAGACTATAGCCTTATAAAACGCTTAGTTAAATATACTACTAGCCTTATAAAACGTCTAGAGTAAATAAATATTAGTTAGCTTAGTAAACTCTAAGCTATATTACTAAATATTATTTAAGAAAGCCCTATCTAATACCTTAATAGTACTAAAGTATAGGTCTTACTACTTATAAAAGACTTTATAAGAAAGTAAGTAAAAATAGTAGAAGCTTTATTAGTCTTTAAAAGATTAAGAATAGGTAATAACTTTTTACTATAGTAGAGTAAGCGTTATTAGAAGTCCTATTAGTCCTCTATAAAAGAGGTATAGGCTATAATACTTAGCTAAAAGAATAGCTAAAAAAAAATTATAAGTATAAAGATTAGTTCTAAAAGTTATAACTTATAATAACTACTAAGAGTTATTTAGAAAAGTCTTATTATAGAGAATAAGTAAGAGATAAGCTCTACTAATTCTTTACTAAAAGAAGTAGACTATAGAGAAATTACCTATATAAGTTAATTAAAGAATAATTAAAAGCTCTATTAGTCCTTACTATAGAGGAGTAGGCTATAGATATAAAAGCTTATAAGAAGCTCTCTACTATTTAGAATAAAAGATAACTTTTCTAACTTTAACGCTAATAAGCTATCTATATACGCCTTAGCTAAGTACCTCGCTAGAGTACCTAATAACTAAATATACTAAAAGATTATATAAATACTTAGAAATAATAAGTAGAAAGAAGCTACTATAGCCCTAATAATAAATAAGATTATAAAATAAATAAAGAAAGTAAGAGAAGCTAGAGAATTACTATAAAAGCTACTAAAAGTCTCTTAAGACCCTATAGTAGTAATAATAGCCTAACTAGTTTAGCTACTATCCTTTATTATAGCTTATTTAGATATAATAGAATAATAAAAACTTAGCTTAGCTCTTTAGACTTATATACCTAAAACTTAGCTAGATATAACTACCTATTTAGAGAGGTTATAGAAGAAGAGGCTTCTTAATCTAGAATATTTTAATAGAGACTATTTAAACTACCTAAGTTAGAAATATAAATATAAAAGTAAACTAAAGTATAACTTATACTTATACTCCTCCTAAGATACTAAAAAGCGATATATTCTTAGTTAAACTAAAGAGAAAGTAACTTAGGTTCTTTTACTATAGCTACTAGAAAACTAGCTAAGCACTATAAAGGAGTTATAGAAATACTTAGATACTTAATTTCTTAATATATACTATTAAAAATAGGCTCTAAATAAGCTTTAATACCTAAAGTAAAGCTAATAGCTAATTAGAGATTATATCTCTAAGTTTAACTAGCTACGCGTAAAAGCTAGCTAAAACTTTAGTAAGTCTATTCTCTAAGAGATATTTAGTAAAAGGCTTAGCGTAAAGCTCTAACGCCTTATACTATATACCTTTAAAAATATTAGTTTTAAGGAGTATATAAAGAAAGCTATTAAAATCTTAAATAACCTCTATTATATTAATTTTAATAGTAAGTTCTAAAAGAGAATATTTTAGCGCGCTTATAGTATAAGCTACTAGAAGGATACTTAAATACTATTACTATCTAAAAAGATAGACTAAGAGCTAATAAAGGCTAGTAAAGTAAGTATAAGAACTAGTAGGCTAAGCGCTAATTAGGTTAAGTACTACGCCTATAGTAAAAAAAGATATATATCTAAGTATTATAAGAGGAGTTCTAAAGTAAAGAGTACTAAAGTAAACTAAGTAGTATAAAGAAAGCTACTACTAAATAGTAAAATTCTTTTAAAGAATATAGATAAAGGTAAGTTAGATAACTTAAGAAAAGAGTAGCTTTAGACTAAAGTCTTAGTCTAGAGCCTTAGAAGATAGATTAGTAGATAAGTAGTAAATAGAACTAATTTTAGTAGAAGTATATAAATACCTCTTCTCTTATAGCGTACTTAATTATAAACTCTATCTATAACGCTACTATATTAATTAATAGTAGGTATTTATACTATACGTTAATTAGTAAAAAATTCGCTTACTAAAGCTATTTAGAGCGCTTCTTAATTACCCCTTAGATAATAAAAGGGATTAATAGAAAGATATTAGAGATAGATAAGGTCTCTAAGTTTAAGTTTAATATATATAGCTACTAAAAAGTTACTTTATATATATACTTAATAGTATAGATAAAGAAGTAGTCCTAAGAAAAGAGTAGATAGACTACTAAGATATT
Source organism: Pyrenophora teres f. maculata (assembly GCA_014334815.1). Classification (NCBI taxonomy): domain Eukaryota; kingdom Fungi; phylum Ascomycota; class Dothideomycetes; order Pleosporales; family Pleosporaceae; genus Pyrenophora; species Pyrenophora teres. The sequence continues at coordinate 2,167,187 of CP060576.1, read as the reverse complement.
TTAATTACTTTAGTAAAAAAGAGCCTATTTATATACTTAAGAGGTATTTAAGTAAGGTATAATAAAGATATTATAATCTAAAGTACTATTATTAGGTAAGCGTATCTACGTTTATAGGTTTTATAAGGAGATCTAAAGACCTAAAGAAGAGAGTATAGATATTACTACCTCTATTATAGATATTAATAAAGCGTTAGTACTAAAGAAAGTAGTAAATATAAAGTTACTACTACTAAAATAGTATTAGAGCTATTTTAAGCTCTTTAATCTAAAGAAAGTATTAAAACTTTCTCTATACTAAGGTCTAAAAGTAGACTATAAAATTAAGCTAGAGTTAAAAGATAGTTAATAGCTATAGCTACTATAGGGCTTACTATATAGTATATTAAAAGGTAAGTTACTAGTACTCTAAAGGAAGCTTATAGCTCTCCTAGAAAAAGGATTTATCTATATAAGTAGCTCGCTAGCCTTTTTACTAGTTCTATTTATAAAGAAGCTAAGAAAAGGACTCTAATTATATATTAACTACCGCGCGCTTAACGCTATTACTAGGAAGGATAGATACTCTCTACTACTTATCTAAGAGATACTTAATAATATAAGTAGGGCTAAGTAGTTTATAAAGCTAGACGTTATTACTACCTTCTATAAAATTTATATAGTAGAAAGTAATAAATAGAAGATAGCTTTTAGAATATACTTTAGTCTATTTAAGTAGTTAGTTACTCTATTTAGTATAGTAAACTCTCTAAGTACCTTCTAGTAGTATATTAATTAGATATTAAAGAAGTACCTAGATAAGTTCTATTTAGTATATCTTAATAATATATTAATCTATACTAATAGTAGCCTATAATAATACTAGGACTACGTTTAAAAGGTCCTTAGTAAGCTCTAGAGCGTAGGACTCTATATAGATATTAAGAAATATAAATTTAAAGTAAAATTTACTAAGTACTTAGGTTTTATTATAAATATAGAGAAAAGTATCTTTATAGACCTAGCTAAGGTTAAAGCTATTAAGAAGTAAGAAGCACTTAAAATAGTAAAAAGCGTATAATTATTCTTAGATTTATTAACTTCTACTAAAAGTTTATTAGAGACTTTATAAAAATTACTACTCTCTTAACCTATCTAATAGGCGATATAAGCTTTACTTAGGGAAAAGATAAGTAAGCTATATTTAATAAGCTAAAGAAGATCTTTATAATAGAACCTATTTTAGTAACGTTTAACTCTAAGTAAGATATAGTCTTAGAATATAACTCTTCTAGCTATATAATAAAAGGAGTACTATCCTAGTATAATAAAGAAGAGATACTACGCCCTTATACGTACTTCTTAAGAAAGAATAACGCCTATAAATATAACTATAACATATATAATAAAGAACTACTAGCTATAATATAATACTTAGAAGAATAGAATACTAAACTCTACTTAGTAAAAAGCTTTAAAGTAATTACTAACTATAAAAACCTAAAGTACTTTATAAAGCTAAAGATATTAAGTAAATATTAAATTTACTTAGCCGCGTTATTAAGCTAATTTAATATAAAGATACTATACTAGCTAAGAAAGTAAAATATAAGAGCTAACGCGCTTTTAAGAAAAGAATAAAACTTACTAAAAGATATAAGAGATAAACGCTTATAAAAGTATATTATTTAAATCTTAAAACTAACGTCCCGCTACTATAAAGAAGTAAGTAAAGATAAAGAGAACTTAACTAAAAGCTAAGTTATATTAGTAAAAATTTATATAAGATAAATAAGAAGCTATCTTAGTTTAACTAAAGAATAGTTAGACTAATAAAACACTACTACTAATAAAAGTAGTATAGACTAGTTAGAACTTAAAGAGCTATAGCTAGAAGCTCTAAGAAATAATTAATAGTACTAGTAAGTAGTATAAGTAGTACTAAAGTAGAAATAAAAGTTCTTACTAAGCTTAAGTATAAAATATTCTATCTTAGAGTATATAATTAGTAATTAGAGAGAATTACTATATTAAGGTAAAAAATAGGTGCTAAATAATAAGAAACTATATACCTAAATAATTAGAGAAGTCTATAATTCTCTTTTAGCTAGATATCTAGGTAGGGAGATTACCTATAAGATAGTTACTTAAGATTTCTTCTAGCTAGGTATATTAAATAATATTAGATATTATATAAAGAACTATAATATTTATAAGAGAATAAAGCTATAGTAAAAAAGTACCTAAAAATTTCTTAAACTACTACTAATACTAGATTAGATATAGAAAGAGATATCTATAGACTTTATTAAAAGACTACTAATAAGTAGAGGTATAAGCTACCTTATAGTTATTATAAATTACTTAAGTAAGAAAGCTATCTTTATTCTACTACCTAATATTAAGATAGAGATAGTAGTCTAAGCCTTTTTTAGCTAAGTAGTAGCTTACTATTAGTTACCTAATATAATTACGTTAGATAGAGGGAGCTAGTTTATTAGTATACTTTAGAATCGCCTTTATAAAGTCCTAAAGATTAATTAATAATTATTTATAGTATTTTACTTATAGACTAATAGCGCTATAGAATAAATAAATAGTATATAAAAAGTATATATCTAAGTATTTATTAGCTAGTTATAAGATAACTAAGCTATATACTACTCTATAGCTTAGATCACTATTAATAGAAGGGATATAATATTAATAGGAGTATCCCTATTCTTCTTATAATATAGTTATAATATAGACTCTCTCTAGTTAAAGGCTCTACTAAGTATAAGTTAAAGAAAATATACTACTAAAGAACGTTTAGACTATAAGAAGATAGAGACTATTATAGCTAAGTTCTAAAATATATTTAACTTAGTATAAGCTAGTATAGCTAAAGCCTAAGTAGAATAAGAGAAGTAAATAAATAATACTATAAAGAGGCTAAAAACTATAAAGTTAGTAATAAGGTTTAGCTAAAGCTTAATAAATAGTATAAAATAAAATATTAGTTATAAAAGCTTAATTAGAAGAGTACTAAATATATAGTAATAGAAGTAATTAATAGCTACTTAGTTAAGCTAGATACTTCTCTAGGCTACTACTTAGTCTTTTATATTAATAAACTACGCTTTACTAATTTAGACCCTTTACTAAGCTAGATATAAGATAACTATTAGCTACTACTATTATAAGTAGGTAATACGAATAAGTAGTTTATAGAAGAGATTATAAGTAAGAAGTAAAAATACTAAAGATATAGTTAGCGCCTTTACTATAAAGTAAAATAAGTTAGATACGCTCTAATAGATCTTTAGCTAGTAAAATTACTAGAGAAAATAAAAGCTCTAGATTAATAGAAGGCCTATATAAAAGATACTTAGAATAAAGAAGAATACTTACTAAAAGGTTTTTGCTAAGAGACCCCCTAAAGGAGGAAAGAAGGGGAGTATTATAATAGGCTAGAGCCTAGTTAGTAAATACTTAATAATATCTTAGTTACGTGCGTAAGACGTATAGATTAACTACTTACGTCTAAATAACGCTTAGACTATCTACATAGTCTATAGATAGAAGGTTATTCTAAGCCGCTCTCTAAATAACCTTTAGTATAAGATAGCTTATAGTTCTCTTCTCTATTAAATATAACTCTAGTATACCTGTGTAATAGCTCCCTAAGCGTAGCCCCTTATATACTTATTTTAAAGATACTTAATAGCCTATTATATACTATACTTTATATTCTTATAGTATATAAGAATAATATATTTATATAGAAAAATATAATTATACTACTTTTAATAAAATAGTAAAGTTTATAGAGAACTTTTTAAAACTAAAGTACTCTAAAAGTATATATAAACTCTCTTTACTAGAGTAGTAGTAAGATATATAGCTTATAGAGTACTTTATTTAGTCTAAGAAGATTATCTAGCTTCTAATAGCTATATAGTATTTTTATAAATACTTTTTAGTTAATAGTAGTATATATAAAAGTATTTATAATATTATACTACTTAAGTTTTAAGTTATATTTACTATAATTACTATTAGTAATTAGAAGAACCTACTAATAAAAGTTACTATATATATATTTAAACTATAATATAACGCTACTAGTAAACTCTAATAACTAGTAATACTTTATATTTAAGTAGTTAGTAGTACTTATTAATTTTATAGTTATATACTTATATATAGTCTAGAATCTACTATTCTAACTACTTAGTCTTTTTTAAAGATATTTCTAACTATAAATTTATTTAGTAGTAGCTAGTAAAATAAGTTAATTTAGCTTTTTAAAATATATCTTTTATTAGATAGTCTTGAAGCTTAGTCTAGTATATTAGTAGAGATAGTAGTTAATTATAATAAAGCTTTATACTTTTAGAAAAAGCGTTTTAATTACTACTTTATTTACTATTACTTTTTAATACTCTCTAACCTTTTCTACTTAAGTACTTACTATAAACGCGACCTCTTATAAAGTAGTTTTAAGTATTTTCTACTAATTCTTTTTATTAAGCTATATTTGAGTTATTAGCTATATAATTAGCGCTATAAGTAGTAATATTAATAGAGAAGTTAAGTAGCTATCTTGAATCTTTTTCTTTTAGTAGTATTTTAATAAATTACTTTATATACTTTTATTTTTTTAGTTAACGTAAAGCACTAGTAAGCTAGCTACCCTAGTAAGCTAGCTACCTTTTCTTAGTATTACGAATACTACGTATAGAATATAAAATTACTTTATAGTCTTTATAAATTCTTTATATAATATAGCTATATTAGATTTAGAAACTTTTTTATATCTTTCTAATATATATAAGTATTATATCTAGTCTCTCTATAGTTACTATAGCGTTATTAAGCTAGCTAAGTCCTTTTTTAACTACTTCTACTACTACTCTTCTTAGATATTATATAAGTAGTAAAAGTACTTTTAGCTATCTATAATATACTTATACTAAACTTTATTATACTACTTATCTAAATTTACTTACTTTTATACTCTTTATACTTTATTAACTCTACTACTTTCTTTTTAAGCTCTTATATATAGGTCTAATAAGAATATTTTATATAGTATCTTTTTAGCATTTTTAATAAGCTTTAAATAGTCTTCTTAAGTACATATTAGTAATTATATAAACACTTCTCTTATAAGCTTTAACTATAATCTAAATTTATATCTGTTACTTAGTATTTTAGACTACTAAGGCGTTTCTAGTAGTATAACTAGTAGTAGTATATAAAATAAACTTTAACGTAATTAAGAACTCTCTACGCGTTAATAGAAACTAGTCTTACTACTTTCAAGGCTTTTTTGTACTTCTTATAGATAAATATATTAAAAAACGCGTTTTTAAAGGTAAGAAAAAAGCTTTTCTTATTAATATAGTAGACGTGTTAGCATACTAAGTTTATATATATTAAAAGTACTTTAGCTTTAATAGTAAAAGGTATACTATATTAAGTAGCTAAAATATATAATAAGTAAGTAAGTATATAGAGAGTTAGAATTTTTTATATAAAGTAGTAGTTTTAAAATTCTAGTTAAAATAGCTCTTATAGCTATTTAAGATAAGTAGCCTATATAACTCTACTTAATATAACTTTATATACTTATTAAATTACTTTAACTACTTAAGACTAAGCTAATTATTTATTTAGCTATTTTAAAATATAAAGAGCTTTTAGTTATATAGTATTAAAGCCTTCTTATACTATACTAAGATATAAACGTATTCTTTATAGATAATAAAGAGTAGAGTTATATACTTAGTAGTATAAATACTTTAGATAACTATAATCTACTTATAATTACTTAGCTAAATAAGGTTTAGTCTTATATAATACTCTAAACTTATAACTACTTTTATTAAGCTAATACTACTTATGTAAATACTTATTTTATTAAAATTATAAATATTATTATTAAAAACTCTATACTTAGCTTCTATCTCTATATAAGCTTAAACTAAGTACTAATAATTTTAAAGTCTTTCTAAAGTATTCTCTAATAATTTTTACTTAGTTAAAGGCTATTTTAAGCTCTTTTATATACTAAATAAAGCACTCTACCTAGTTCTTACTAATAAGTATTTTACTATATATAGCTAGTAGTTATTTATAATATCTACTACTTTATAAAGCTAGAGGGTAAATCCTTACTTATTTAAGTTAAAGATATATTATATAATAGTTTACTTCTCTATTATAGTAAGCTTTAAGATTGTAAGCTATATTTAGTATTAATTTATAATTCTATAAACCTTATTAAAGAGCTACTAATATTATATACTAAAGGCTATAGTAGCGCGTTATAGACTCTTAAATTAGCCTAAGTTATAAGCTTAAAGAGTAAGATTAACTCTACTTTCTTTATATAATAAGTTAGGCTTATTTTGAGATTATATTACACTTTATACGTAGTATTCGCGATACTAAGAAAAAGTAGCTAGCTTACTAAGGTAGCTAGCTTACTAGTGCTTTACGTTATCTAATTTATCTAAAGTACCATTTTTAAGAAAAAACTTTATTTCTAGTTACTATATTAAGGCTAGTAGCTTAATAGTTTAATATATATTAAAATTTCTTTTAGTATACTATATATAGAGCTCTTTATTAGATTTTTAGTTTTACTATAAAATACTAAGTTCTTATTAAAAGTAATAACGTAGGTGCATACTTCGCGTGCTAGCATACTTCGCGTGCCACCTAAAATCGCTAAGAAAATCAAAAATAATAGGGGTCTAGATCTAAAGATCTACCTAATAGAATTCTCTAAAAACTTTTAATAAAGGCTACACTTATATAAATAATAGTATTCTAGAGTTATAGAATACTAGCCCTAATAGAGAAGAAGTTATTAAGATAAAGCTCTCTCGCATAGGCTACCTTCTAGTATCTCTATAACTAAACTAGCTAAAGCTTAGTAATTTTAGATTCTTAGTAGTTATAGCTCTAATAGTTATCTATTAAATTTATATAAAAATTCTATTAAGTAGATCTCTAGATCTAGACCCCTGTTATTTTTGATTTTCTTAGCGATTTTAGGTGGCACGCGAAGTATGCTGGCACGCGAAGTATGCACCTACGTTACCTATTATACTAAATACTTTAGTAAGTAAAAGTATCTAAATGTAGTTAATAATAGTAGACTAATATCTAACTAAGTAACTAATTTATACCTTTAAATTAAGGCGCTAAAGGTATAACTTTCTTTATAGATATTATTTATTATTATAAAAGCTTTATAGCTAACGTAGGTACATGCTTCGCGTGCCAGTATGCTTCGCGTGCCACCCAAAATCCCTAAGAAAATCCAAAATTACAGGGGTCTAAATCTAGAGATCTACTTAATAGAATTTTCTAAAAATGTAATATTAAAGCTGCACCTAAATAAATATAAATATTCTAGAATCTTAAGTTATTATCTCTATAAAATAGAGAGTTATTAAGAGAAAACTCTCTTGCACGGGCTACCTTCTAGTATCTATATAACTAAGCTAGCTAGAGCTTAGTAATTCTAGCTTCCTAATTTATATAGCTATAAAACAAATCTATTAGATTTTTAAATAATTCTATTAAGTAGATCTCTAGATCTAGACCCTGTAATTTTGGATTTTGTTAGGGATTTTGGGTGGCACGCGAAGCATGCTAGCACGCGAAGCATGCACCTACGTTATATTCTTTTAAATATATAAAGTTTCGCTTTTAAAGAGAGATAACTATTCTATTACTAAATACTACTCTTATAAAAAATACTTTTTATAGTATTTTTAGTAGTTATCATAGTTTAGAGTTCTATTATATAGATATACTATAGCTTAAAGAATTTCGAGCTATAGTTTTTAAGTAAGATTAGTATTAAAGTATATTATAAGTACTTTCCTTTTATTTATACTCTCTAATCGCTTTGCTCTACTATTCTAGGCTTATATATATAAAGTAGAGAGCTTAACCTTAATACTTTATATTACTAGCTTATATTTAATATCTAATTTTACTATAGTATTTTATTCTCTAATTTAGTAGTTTTAATTAAGATATTATAGTAGTTCTTTAGAAATAGAAAAAAGATTATAAGTAGTTATATAATTAACTTAGCTATATAGTTATTAATAAAGTATAGGTTCTACTAAAGGCTAGAGAAGTAGTTGGTAATAAGTATTTAGCTTTTCTCTTTTATTATAGTCTAGTACTTATATATATAAAAGATAATTACTAGCTACTCTTTTAGTTCTTTATTATTAGTTTATAGTAAGTGTCTAACTTATCTTCTTAACTTTACTCTTCTATAAAAGTTATACTATACTATTATTACTTTTTAAACTCGTACCCCTTTAAACTATTATAGTAGGTATTTAATTACTACTAGTTCTAAGTAGCTAAGTCTTTTACACTATAGTATTACTAAGACTTTCTTTAGTCTTTACTTTATATAAGTAGTAATTCTATATATATAGACTGGAGCTTAAAGTAGAGAGTTATACTCTAGTTCTTACTAGCTATAGATATCTAATAAATTACTAATATATTAATTATTAGATTTATAACGTATTCTACTACTAAGCTAGCTATCTTACTAAGCCGGCTACTTTTTCTTAGCATCGCGAATACTACGTATAAACTATAATACTATCTTAAAATAACTCTAACTTATTATATAAAGAAGGTAGAATTAATCTTATTTTTTAGGCATATAACTTAGGCTAATTTAAGAGCCTATAATACGCTACTATAGCCTTTAGTATATAATATTAGTAGCTCTCTAATTAGTATAATAAAATAAAGTATTAAGCTTAAGTACTACTAAACTATTAGAAACTCTCTTTTAGAGAAGAGTAAACTATTATTAATATATTTTTAATCTAAATACGCGAAAATTTACTCTTTAGATTTATAAAGTAGTAGATATAGCTAATAAGCTATTAGCTATATATAGTAGAATACTTATTAGTAATAATTAGCCTAAGTAGTTTATATCTTATATAAAAGAGCTTAAGATAGCTTTTAATTAAGTAAAGAATTACTAGAGAATACTTTAGAAAGACTTAGAAGTTATTAGCGATTTGTTTAAGCTTATATAAAAGATAAAAGCTAAATATAAAGTTTTTAATAATAATATCTATAACTTTAATAAGAAAAGCTTTTAAATAAGTATTATTAGCTAAATTAAATTAGTGACTTACTTAGAGCGTTATATAAAGCTAACTATAATCTAGCTAAGTAATTATAAGTAGGTTATAGTTATCTAAAGTATCTATACTACTAGATATATAACTTTATCCTTTATTATCTATAAAAAACGCGTCTATATTTTAGTATAGTATAAAAAGGCTCTAATATAATATATCTAGAAGCTCTTAGTATCTAAAAATAGCTAAATAAATAATATACTTAGTCTAAAGTAGTTTAAGTACTCTAATAAGTATATTATAACGCGTTAGGTAAAGCTATATAGGCTACTTATCTTAGATAGCTATAAAAGCTATTTTAACTAAGATTTTAAAAACAATTACTTTATATAAAAAATTCTAACTCTCTATATACTTACTCATTTATTATATACTTTAGCTACTTAATATAGTATACTTTTACTATTAAAGTAGAAATATATTTAATATATATAAGACTTAGTACGCTAATATATCTACTATATTAATAAGAAAGGCTTTCTTTTTACTTATAAAGACGCGTTTTTTAATATATTATATACAAGAACTATAAGAAGGCCTTTAAAATAGTAGAACTAGTTTCTATTAATAATTAAAAAGTCCTAAATTACTCTAAAGTCTATTTTATATCCTATAAGTAGCTTTACTAAAAACGCTCTAGTAGTCTAAAATACTAAGTAATGTATATATATTTAGGTTATAATTAAAGCTAATAAGAGAATTCTTTATAATATTACTAATAAGTACTTAAGAAGGCTTCTTAAAGTGTATTAAAAGAGCTAAGGAGATACTATATAAAATATTCTTATTAAGGCTTATATAAGAGCTTAAAGAGTAAGTAGTAGAGCTAATAAGATATAAAGAGTATAAAAAAAAGTAAATTTAGATAAGTAGTATAATAAAGTTTAGTATAGGCGTATTATAAGTAACTAAAAGTACTTCTACTACTTATATAATATCTAAGAAGAGTAGTAGTAGAAGTAGTTAAAAAAGAACTTAGCTAACTTAATAACGCTATAGTAACTATAAAGAAACTAAATATAACGCTTATATATATTAGAAAGATATGGAAAAAGATTCTAAATCTAATATAACTATATTAAATAAAGAATCTATAAAGAGTATAGAGTAATTTTATATTTTATACATAGTGTTCGTAATACTAAGAAAAAGTAGCTAGCTTAGTAGAGTAGCTAGCCTAGTAGTAGAATACGTTATAGATTTATTAGATTTAACCTAGTATTCTACTAGATTCTCTTCTACTATAGTAGCTAGAAAGATACTAGGTTATATATAATTTTTAAGTAGATTACTATATTATATAATACTATTATTATTATCTCTCTTAGTATTATAGTGTAATATCTATTATACTATATCTTTATATTTAAACTCTTATACTACTTACCTGGATATAGTTTCCTAATATATAAGTAGTAGTTATAGATATAGTCTAAGTTATTTATAATATAGTAGATCGCGCTAAAGTTAAGATAAAAGACTATAAGAAAAAGTATATATAGTTAGTTATTTTACTTAGTAAAAAAGTAATAAATGTAGTATTTATATATAAAGGTCGTCCGAAGATGATCTTAGGTTAGTTCTCGAGGATAGAGTGATGCGATAGACACGAGGTTGTATAGCATAATTAGTAGATTAATATAATATATAGGGAGTTAAGAACTAAGTACTAATCCTTAGATTTTAAAGTTAAATATAATAAGCTATAAGAGCTTTTTATCTAATACTATATACTATATCTATCTTAGAGGTTTATAGAGTCTTAGAATATCTTATACTACTAAGACTTATAGAATAGTATAGAATTCTTTAAGAATTCTATTATAGCTACTAGCGCTAGCGTACTATAATATACTAGGACTATAGAGTAAGTTACGTAATCCTTAGCAACCCTCTATCTAACCTAGGTCTACTTATAATACTATGCCGTATCTATTTCTTCTTATAACCTAGAGTGTGCCTATATTCCATTTTAAAACTATAATACTACTTCCCTCTTTTAAGCTATATATCCTTATACTAACAAAATAACTTTCTATAGTACTTATTATTATTATACTTATAGTAACTATATTAACACTATTAGCTTACTTATTATAGTTACTTATTTCTATTATTTAGAGAAGTAGTTACCTTATAAGATATTATTATTAAGCGATTAGTATAGACACTATTATTATAATAGTATTAAAGAGTATATTCTAGCGTAAATTCTTTTACTAAATTTCTTAAAAATTAACTATAAGATAGGAAAATTAGAGAGTTAAAAAGATCCTATAAAGGCTATATTAGATATCAATAAGTAATTTATAGAAGTAATACTAGAGTAGATATATATTACTTATTTAAAGTTAAGCGCCTACCTAAGTAAAAGCGTTTACTTAAACGTTAAGAATAATAAGTATTTAATATAGGTTATAAGAAGGTAGAGAATCTTAAGAATCTTAAAGCGCTTAAGTATTTTAACTAGGCTATTACTTTAACTAATTTTAAGGTACTAACTAAGGCTACTATTATTAATTAGTTAAGTTTCTAGAACTTTAGTATTAATAATACTAAAGTAGTAGCTAGTAGTAGTTTATAAGGTTTATATCTAGTTCTTATATATTTTTACTATTTAGGTAACTTAACTATTAAACTAAGTATTCTATTCTATTATCTATAACTTAGTATATAACAATTTTCTTAACTTTAAATTTATTTTCTTCTTCTATTATAGTAGAAGGTTTTCTATAATAGCGTATCTAAGTATACTAGTTCTAAAAGGCTTATATAGAACTTAGAATATATTCTAGCGTCTAGTAGAAGGTTAAGTATATATATAACTAGTCCTTTCTAGTTAAGAATTATAAATAGTCTAACTTTAACGTTATTAAGTCTTTTACTTAGTTATTTTATATAAAGATTCCTTATATATAGATAAACTTTATCCCCTTTTTTAGTTAAAGTGCTATTTCTATTTTCTATTAATATATAAAATGCTCTAGCGTTATACTATCTTAAGTTTACTTTATCGTAACTTATATACTACTTTTAGCTCTTTAGCTATAGTAATAGCTACTTCTATTTTCTAACTTAGAAGTATATATATAAGAGATTTAGGTATTTTCTATAGTTTATATAAAATAGAGTCTATTTGATAGATTCTAAAAGCTTATTATTATATACTATTTATACTATAGGTAGAAGCGAAACCTAGTTAGTTTACTAATAATTAACGTTTATTCTAAGATATACTTTTATAGTTCGATTTATTCTTTCTATCTATCTATCTAGCTATAGAAAAAACGCTATTAATAACTTATATATTATACTAATTTTAGCTAAAAGTGTTACCTAAAAGTTTAAAGTAAAGAGCTTATCTTTATTACTTATAACGTAGGTGCATGCTTCGCGTGCCAGCATACTTCGCGTGCCACCTAAAATCGCTAAGAAAATTAAAAATAACAGGGGTCTAGATCTAGAGATCTACTTAATAGAATTCGCTAAAACTTTAAATAAAGGCTGCACTTATATAAATAATAGTATTCTAGAGTTATAGAATACTAGCCCTAATAGAGAAGAAGTTATTAAGATAAAGCTCTCTCGCACAGGCCACCTTCTAGTATCTCTATAACTAAGCTAGCTAAAGCTTAGTAATCTTAGGTTCTTAGTAGTTATAGCTCTAATAGTTATCTATTAAATTTTTAGAAACTTCTATTAAGTAGATCTCTAGATCTAGACCCCTGTTATTTTTGATTTTCTTAGCGATTTTGGGTGGCACGCGAAGTATGCTGGCACGCGAAGCATGCACCTACGTTAATTAACTTTAATATACTATAATATCTAATAATTTAATTATTAATAATATAAGCTAGATATATTACTATACAATTATTTCTAAATAGAATATACTCTACTTACTTAGTAAATTAATGAATTATAATAAGTATTATATTATATTCTATATTTATTACTAGGTCTTTTAAGACTAGTAAACCTATAATAAAGTCTATAGAGATATCTACCTTAGGTTCTATAAGTAGCTCTAATACTTATATCTTACTATAAGGTATATATATATTATATTTATTCTTCTAATAGTCTATATATTTTATAATAAATAAGGTAACTTTTTCATTTATTCCTAGAAACTTATAGTTACGTCTAATAAGTTCTATTATTCTAGTAATACCTAGATAATTATATATAGAGTTATTATAGTATTACTAAATAATTATTTTCTATAATTCTTCTAGTATATTATTTCTAATATAGAGGATAGTATTTAGTATTTTTACTAATCTTAGTAATTTATCTTTATTAACTCTAAGTGTCGGACTATAAGTATCGGTAGGGACGTCAGCCTAACCTCGGCCTATAGTGCGTAGATAATTATATATATCTTCGTAGAAACCTCTATTTATAGAGAGATAATACTAATACTAGTTACTAGAAGAACTTTACTTATTATTTACCCCGTACAATTATATAAGGCCTACCTATACTAATTAGTAATTATAGAGTAGTTATAGATAGTTAGGTTAGAAGAGATAGATCTTATAACCCTACGCGTTCCCTAGATCACCTATATTAGCGGCGGAGTTATCTATGCTAAGCTTACTATTAGCTATATTAGGCGTCTTATTTAGCTTAAGACTAACTATTCTAGCTATATTAGAGCGTTCCTAGACGCAGTCTATATACGCACTAACTCTTACTTAGTTACTGCTTAACCTATATATAACCTACGACTACTAACGAGTTACTAGCAAACGTAGCTAGTAAGGCACACATTAATAACTTATAACTACTAACGTATCTCTAGCAACTATAGCTAGCGTAGTATACGTTAATAATAATAAATAGTAACTAAAATAGTAAGTAGTAATAGAGGCTATACTCTTATATAAGAGGAGCTGCTAGGGACTATAAACCTAAAGGTAAGAGAATAGTATTATATTAATCTAGAGATCTAGGATAATAATATTAAAGCTCTAAACGACGAGATAGATAAAACTATAGTAATAATATATATTGCGCGTACGATTATAGACTATATAGACTAGCTTATAGTAGACGTAGAGCTCTTTAGCGAGTTTTTCTAGAACTTTTAAGGCTAAACTAAAGCTATATTTATACGCGTAAATATAACGTATATAAAGAAGCTAAAGCAGATCTTCTACTTTAAGAGTATGTTTACTAGCTATATTAATATACCGCTAAGCGAAGCTATAGCTAAACTTCTCTAAAAGAAAGAGTATCTAAAATAGCTAAATAACTAGTTCTAATTTACTACCTTTAATAAGAGGTTAGCTGCGTATATACTATAATAGTATAGACTAAAAGGGCGATATAATATAAGAATAGTATAACTAATAAGTTAAGCGTAAAGCTAAATATCTATAAGAATAAGGGACTAAGACGTAAAGGAGTAATAAACTAATACTTAGGTCGAGAACTAAACTAGTACCTAGATTAACTAATAACTAGCGCGAGAAGGGTAATAACAAATATCTCTACCTATAGAGATAATTAAGTAGAATATAGATAAATAAGCAACGCTAGGCAGACTAAAGATAACTAAGTTAATAACTATAGTTAATATATAATAACTTTAATAGATTCTATAAATATACGCTAGCGTACCTATAACATCTAAAGGGAATAAGCATTCTTCTAATTATACTCTTAGATAATATAGACTTCTATAAAGTAATTCCTCTAATTAAGTATAGTAATAAGAAACTTAATCTCTAAAAGATTAATATCTTTTTAAAGATATAAGACTATAAGAAGAAGTATATAGGGAAGCTATATAACCTACTAAATAATAAATTAAAGATCTTCTATAGTATCTACTACTATATAGATATTTAGCTAGAATAATTCTATATAGTCTTCTTATAGATCCTAGAAGGCTATACGTAAGACTACTACCTTTACTTTATTAAGCTATACTATAGACTAGATTATCTCTAGAGCGACCCTAATACGCTATATATACTAAAAGAGACGCATAAACTATAAGAACTAATAGTAGTACCTATAGTAGCCTAACTACGTAAAAGAGGACGCCCCCCTAAGCTTAAAGAATAAACGCAAGGTACACGCGTATATTACTAAGAAAGAGTAAGATAATTATAAGCTAGCTATTAAGCTATAAAATAATAGAGTAATTATAATATTAGGCGTATCTTTTAAAGCGTCTAATAACTAAGAAATTAGCAACCTTATAAGTTATAGAGTCTTTAAATTTAAGTAATATAATAAAAAGCTATATAGTAGAATCTAGATCTTTAAGTCCCGCCTAGTACGTAAGGTTAAAAGAAAGATAACTAAACTCTATAAGAAATCCTATCTAGTTATCTAAGGCTACTAAGACTATAGTAAGAAGGCTATTCTAATATAATCTCTAACTATCTAGCGATATAGCTAGTAACTAATTATATTACTAGTATCTATACTAATATAAAGCGGGATAAGCGTTAAGCTATATAATATTATATAGGTATACCTATAGGCTTAAATAGCACTAAAGAGAATAATACTTATATACCTCTTTACTAAGCTAAAGCACTAGTACCTAAGAGGTATACTTCTCTATATAATTAAGCTACTATATAGAATCGCGGAGGTAGAAGTCTACTAGTAGACAATATACTATAGATACTATTATAAAGAACTAGATATAGCTACCTTAATATATAACCTATATCTATTAATTATAAACGCTAATACTAACGTCTTTAGTATTATAGGTATATAGATAGATAACACTATTATACTAGGGATATAAGTATTCTTATTACTTAAAGAGAAAAAGATCTAGAAAGTAGAGTTTAGATTAAAGCTAAAGTCTATCCTTATACTAGAAACTTAACTAGACTTTAATAGATATATACTTATAATTAACACTAATAAACTAATTCTAGACCTTAGGTAGAAAGAGTAAGAAGGAAAGATTAATCTTATAGACGTAAAAGCATATAATAGCGCGTAATAGTATATAGAGTAATATATACGCGGAGCGTATATTACATTAATATACTAACTAGAAGCGTTATTTAACCTATCTATTACTGCTTAGGCGCAGTAACTATTAGATAAAGATATAAAGGCACTTAATAAATAATTAAAGTAGTAGATAGAGAATATTAACTATAGCCTTTACTATATTATAGTTAACTTTAGGGAGGCTAAGCTTATAGTTTTTATAGATAGCTCCTTTGCTAATAATAAGGACCTTAGCTTATAGCTTAGTTTTATTCTTATACTTATTAATAAGTCTATAGACGCTAATACCTTTATAATTTAAGGTAACGTAATCTACTATAGCTCTACTAAGTATAAGTAGGTTATATAGAGCGTATTAGTATTAGAGATCTATAGCATAGTTAATAGCTTTAATATAGGTATTATAATTACTACTACCTTAAGAATAGTTATAGAACGACTTAGGATACTAGAGATTCTACTAGTTATTTATATAGACTTATACTTTTTATATAAGTGCCTAGTTAAGCTTAGGATAATAAAAGAAAAGCGCCTTATAATAGATATTATAGCGCTGCGTTAATTATATAAGCGTCGTAAGATTACTAAGATCTACTAGATAAATAGTAATAATAATCCTATAGACGCCTTTATAAAGGCATTGCTAAACTACGCCTTAGAACGCTTTATTAATAGTAATAAGTTAATAGTACAAGTAGATAGGTAGGTATAGAGGCTAATAGGCAGTAATATTTAATACTATATATAGTTACTACTAATATATACGGGAGTACTCTCTATCTAGAAAGAAAAGACTTCTAGTGTTAGACTATAAGTATTAGTAGGGACGTCGGCCTAACCTCAGCCTATAGTACGTAGATAATTATATATATCTTTGTAGAAACCTCCGTTTGTAGAGAGATAATACTAATACTAGTTACTAGAAGAACCTTGCTTATTATTTACCCCGTACGATCGTACAAGGCCTACCTACACTAAGTATTATAGTATTAATAACTTCTTTAGTACTTATAATATCTCGTCTATAGCTAAGAGTGTCTACTCTACTATTCTTTTTTCTAAGTATATATATAATCTTAAACTTATATTATCTTAGTAGTTCTAACTATCCTACTTATCTATAGTTAAGTACTTTAGTAGTTATAAAGTTTACTAAATATTATAATCTATATATATTATAAGTTCTAAGCAGCTTTCTATATATACTCTCTAGTATTATAAGTATATAATAATAGCTAGTAGCTCTTTATTATAAACGTTATATTAATCTTCTAGTCCTAAGAATTTATAAGAGTAACAGGTAATAGAGTACTATTTACCTTTATATAATTAACTTACGAATCTATTTAATAAGATCTAATACGTTAGTCTTAAAGCGTAATAAGTATCTTACTTAAAATATTTAAAAGTATAGTAGTTCTATACTTACTTTTTTAAGTATCTAAAATATTTCTCTACTTCTTTACTCTATTTAAAGAGTACGTCTTTTCTTATAAGTTTTATTAAAAGGATAGTAATATCTAAGAAGTTTTTAATAAACTATTAGTTAAAGTTTAAGAATTTTTATAATAACTATATCTAATAACTATTATTAGTATTAACTAACTTTTAATAACTTAAATCTTTTCTTTACTTATTTATACTTTATTTACTTTTACTATATAGCCTAAGAAGTTAACCTTAGTCTTATAAAATTTATACTCTTTAGTTTAAGTTAGAGGTTAAACTACTTAAGGGCCCTTAGTACTATCTTAATATATTTAATATAGTTTTCTAAAGTCTTAGAGTAGATAAGAATATTATCTAAGTAAGCTATAATAAAGATATCTAGATATACTCTTAATACATTATTAATAAGTTTCTAAAATATAGCTAAGTTATTTATAAGCCTAAATAGTATAACTATATATTTATAGTATTTATATTTTAATTAGAACGCTATTTTTTACTTTTTCCTTTTACTATATAGATTAGGTAGTGTCTATCTTAAAGATCTAATACTGTAAAGATTTTTACGCGGAATAATTAATTCTATAATTTTATAATATTTAGTAAGAAGTATTAATTTTTAATTATAATATTATTACGCTTATAATAGATTATAAATAGTTATAGTTTCTTATCTTTTATTAGAATAAATATAATTAGATATTTTACTAGTAACTATAATAGTTAGATATATTTCTTTACTAGACTTATCTTAATATAGTTACGTAATATACTTAATTCCTTTTCTAATAATCTATATATTAGGCTAAAAGTTAGTTTCTTTCCTTATAAGATAATCTTATAGTTCTAAGGTTAGTACTTTAGTAATACTTATATCTACTACTTTTTAGAATAAATATTTAAATTTTTTATATTTTTAGAAAATTTTAGAAGTTATATATTTCTTTAAAACTCTAGTCTATTAACCTAGTAGCTCTACTCTAGTATCTACTAAGTTAAACTCTTATTTCTTAAGGCTTTTTTTTATTAAGGCTTACTTTTTCTTTATATTATTATTTAGTTTTCTCTTATCTACTATTATACTCTAATAATACGTAGGCTAGCTTATAGTTACATCTATTCTATAGTACTTAAATAAGAATATTTTAACTTCTAGTTATCTATAGGTTATATTCTTATAACTAAGAAAGTTCTAATATAATATTATAAGTAGCTAGTCTAAAGATATCTAGGTCTATCTTCTCTTAGTATCTTTAGATATTAAGCGTTATTTATTTAACTTTATAAGTAATTTCTTATTTACTAAGTATTAGCTCTTTATTAGCTATATATAGTAGGTAAGATTCTTATTTTTATTATAGCTTTAGTCTAGCTAAGAACGCTATATACGCTAAAATATAGTTAGCTTATAATTCTAAATTTACTAATACTTTTATCTATCTCTCTTTAAGCTTTACCTAGAGCTTAATAAAGTTTAAGAAGTTTACTAAGTTAATTTTCTTATTAAGCTATCTTAGGCTAGGCGCTAGCCCTAAAAAAGTCTAATTTCTAAATTTATAGAATTTTTTAGTTATCGCATAAAAGTTATATTTTTTACTAAGGCACGTTTACTAGTTAGGTTATTAATATTCTAAGTATCTTTTTATTATGTTCTTTTAGCTATACTATATATATTTAATTAATTTCTTTAGAGTTATTATAACTTAGGATGTATACTTTTTTCCTTTCATTTTATAGGTATATTAGGTATATATTATTTTTATAGTTAATAAATTACTACTTATAGTAGTATAATTATTTAGTTTCCTTTAGGAACTATTCTAATCTAGACTTATCTACGTAGTATACTCTATAATAGTTATAAATATATATAACTTATAATAACTTCTTATATTCTAGATTTTTAAAGTTTATTTAGTAGTATATTTTTTTAATTTACTAATATTCTTAGCCTTTCTCTTTAGCTATATTAGAAGGTCTTCTAATTATTTTTAGTCTAGTAGAGTTTATTATAAATCTTTAGCTTCTCTTCTTCTAAGATTAGTATTATTAGTTTTTTTTATAATTAGATTATAACTTTATTTAGCTTAGATCTATATTATTAGTAAGAACTTTAATATCTTAGTTAGAATATTTTCTATAGCCTCTAAGTTTTTAGACTTATCTTTAAATATATATACTTTAAAGTAGGTTTCTTTTCTAAGTCTAATTCTATAAGTATAAGGTTATTAATCTTAAAACGCTTTTTTATATATTAATTTTAATTTAGTTTAGATAAATATTCTATATCTTATATTACTTATTAGGTACTACTTTATAGTTAACGTTAAGTTATCTAACTACTTTATTCTTACTATAGTAAATCTTAGCTATATAATCTTTCTTATTATAATTATAATAAGTAATCTCTTTTTATTATGTAGCTTTTCTTTATTATTCTTTCTAAAACTCTTACCTTTATTAATATTATTTAGTTATATTATATTAGGGTCGGCTAGTTATTACTAGTAAAGAGTATAATACCTTTAGGTATTATCTAATATACTAATTTCTTCTTAAAGAACTATCTCTTTATACTTTATACTAACTAGTTAGCTCTAACTAGTTAAATTTCTTACTATAATTTATAGAGTATATTATTAATATAAATTAATTCTTAGATAAGATCTTATATTTTATTAATTATAATACTACTTTATATAAGCTCTTCTTTAACCCTTTCTTTAAGTCTTTATCTATATATAACTCTTAATACCTTATTATTTTAGTTAGTCTTTAGGGTATATCCCTAGAAGATACTAGCGTAGTTAGTAACTAATTAGGTTTATTTAAGCTATTAGATTATATAATCTACTTTAGATTTTTTATTAATAACTCTAAATTACTATCTAAGCTTATCTTTAAAGTAAATAGTCTTTAAATATTTATTTAATATTATTATTATTATTATTATTATCTATATATTTATTAAGGTAAAGCTTATTCTAGGTAGTAGTAGTTCTTTATATATAGCTTACTATAAGTAGTCTATAATTAGTAGGGTTAACCTTCTTACCTTTAAACCTAAAGAAGAGATTAAACTAGAGGATTTAGTCTTTAAGCTTATATTAATTACTATAAAATAGATTAGGTCTAGCTACTTTAGTATAGCTTAATAAAGTTTTATTAGATATATTTATTAGAGTATTACTTATCTTAAGAGTGTTTAAAGTATAAAAGTTATCTAAAGATAATCTTAGGTTAGTTCTTAGAGATAGAGTAATATAATAGATATAAGGGTATATAGTATAATTAGTAAATTAATATAATATATAGGGAGTTAAGAACTAAGTACTAATCCTTAGATTTTAAAGTTAATATAATAAGCTATAGAAGCTTATTATCTAATACTATAACTATATCTATCTTAGAGGTTTATAGAGTCTTAGAATATCTTATACCACTAAGACTTATAGAATAGTGTAGAATTCTTTAAGAATTCTATTATAGCTACTAGCGCTAGCGTACTATTATATACTAGGACTATAGAGTAAGTTACGTAATCCTTAGTAACCCTCTATCTAACCTAGGTCTACTTATAATACTATGCCGTATCTGTTTCTTCTTATAACCTAGAGTGTGCCTACATTTTTTCTTGAAACCGTAATATTTTATTTATAATTTATTAGCTTTCTAGTTATTATTATATAACTAAGCTTTAGAATTTTCTATAAGCTTAATAGTTAGTATATAAATATAAAATCTACTTTATATTATATTAGCTCTTGTTATATTAGATTACTACTATATTAAAACTATACTAGTTTATTTATAGCTTTATTTAGTAGCTACTATTCGAAAGCTAAGTCTAAGTTAATATAGTAAATATTTTA
The DNA here is from genome assembly GCA_014334815.1 of Pyrenophora teres f. maculata. Lineage (NCBI taxonomy): Eukaryota > Fungi > Ascomycota > Dothideomycetes > Pleosporales > Pleosporaceae > Pyrenophora > Pyrenophora teres. Next base: position 2,145,697 of record CP060576.1, on the reverse strand, counting down.
AGTTTATCGTACTAATAATATACTAAGTATTTTTATTAAAAGGTAGCTTTTTTACTTTTTTAGAAGAGTGTTAACACGGGGGGTTATACTGCTCTGTAATCCTGGTCCGCACTAAGGTAGGTAAGACTAACGTTGTTAAGCCCGCGTTAGCTTATCTAGCGATATAATAAGGATAGTAGGTATTTAGTAATAATAATCTAATTCTATAAGCGATAAAAACTAAGTATTAATCTAGGTAAGAGAAGAACTTATAAGAGTTAACTATAACAAGTATATTAAGGGAATCCTCTATAACTATATACTTATTACCTAGTCTATTACTATTACTACTATTACGACTTAATTCTTATCCTACTTAATATTTCTAATAGCTACTATTATATAAATACTACGATTATATACTAACGCCTAATAGTTAGTCTTAGCGTAATATTAATACGTAATCTATACGCCCTACACTAATTACTATTTATATTTATATAATAGTTAGCCTTTAACCTTATATCCTTTAACTAGAGGAAATATCTAGTATTTATTTATAATACTATCTCTCTCTTAGGGCTATTATCTTAATACTCTAGAGTTTTATTTTCTTATACTATTGTTACGAATAAACACTAGATGTCTCCTCTAGTTAAAGGATGCGAGGTTAAAGGCTAACTATCGCACGATAAAGAGGTTATAATCGGCGCGGGGCGCATAGATTACGTAACATAGTATCCCGCTAAGATATAACATCTTACTAAGAGAGTAGATATTATAACACCTTAAGATGCTAGGATATTAGGGATATCTACAGATACTATAGGCTTAGTAGGAAGACGTAGATATTAATAGATTAAGTAATAAGTATATAGTTATAAAGGATTCCCTTAATACACTTATTATAGTTAACTTATCTTATAGTTTATCTCTTACTTAGATTAATACTTAAAGTTATTCTATCGCTTATATAGAATTAGATTATTATTACTAATACCTACTACCCTATATCGCTAGATAACTAACGCGGACTTAATAACGTTAGCCTTATCTATCTTAGTATAGACTAGAATTTAGAGTAGTATACCCCCTATATTAACACTTTAACTACCTACAGACCTTTAGGAAGGTATTTTTAGTAAGTTATTTAAGTAAGATTAGAAATATATTAGTTAATAGGAACTCCGCTATAATAAGCTATAAGGCTAGCTAAGCTCTACCCCTAAATAATAAGATACTAGACTAAGATACTAAGTTAGAGACTAAGGAATAGACTCTAGACTTAGGCTAGTACCTATAGGAAACTATAAATAATTTTAAATAATAATCGCAAACTTAGGTAAGATAGATAATAGCTTTAATAGAAACTATTAATTAGCTAATAGCTTAGCTAATAGCTACGCTAAATAAGAAACTATAAGCACTATATAAGCCTAAGATAGCTACGCTAGAGAAGTATAAAGGTAGAAGATTAGAACTCTACGTATTTCTTACTAATATTAACTTATACTACAAGTATAATAAAGTGCCTAATAATTAGGAAAAGATTCTTATAGTAAGTATATATATAAAAGGGAAAGTGGCTAGCTAGATATAGCTATACGTTAAAGATTACCTTTATAATCTAGCTATAGAAGGAGAAAAGAAAGAAACCTAAACTCTATTTTAAAGTTAGACTAACTTTAAAGATAAAATAGAACATATCTTTAGTAAAGTAGACATAGAGAACTAAGTAGAGAAAGTAATTACTTACTTAAAGTAAACTAAATTAGTATTAATATATATAGCTAAGTTTAAATAGCTATAGTTATAAATTAACTAGAATAATACTATACTCTAAATAGTATTTAAGAATAGTTTAAAGAAAATAATTAAAGATAGCTTAGTATACTATAATAAGCTAAGAGATCTATATTCGCTTATAAAACTAACTACCTAATTAATAACTATCTATAAGAGAGAATAAAGTAGAAGAAAAATACTTTATTAGCCCCTAATATAAGAAATACTAATAATAGATTAGGTTAATAAGGAAGAAGACATTATTATAACTAATAAAGTATAGAAATATTTAAGAATTAAAAGACTTAAGGAGGATATCTAGATAGACTATCTAAGAAAGAGCGCTAGAAACGCTATAATAAGAAAGTATATCTATAATATAGTAAAGTTAGACACTTTTATAGAGACTACTTAAAAAATAATACTAAGAAATAGGGAGCTATTAGAATTAGAATAGTTTAATAAAGTATACTCTACCCGCGTATTATATAATTACTAGATAATAACGTTAGTAATACAGACTTATATAATAAAGCTTAGATACTAGGTAATAAGGCTTATAAGCTATATCTTAGGTAAAAGAGGTACCTAATATAATATATAGAATAAAACTACGCCTATAGACTAGTTAGTAACTAGTACTAAAGTAAGATAAAGGTTAGTAGAATATAGGTATTAGGTATACGGAAAATAAGAATATATAGCTAAAGATTACTATTAGAAGAGATAAATTACTATTACTAGCTCTAAAGCTAAAGAAATAGTATACTAAGCTATACTAGAGAACTATACTTTAAGAACCTAGAAGTATAAGATAATAAACCTATAGCCCCTAGCGTATTAGAATAGAAGACTAAAGAGTATTAAACTATATACTAGACTAAATACGAGCTAAGATATAAGTTCTATAAAGAATAATATAAGACTATTAGATAGTAGATAAATAATAAATAGTATAAGACGCTTCTAATAAGAAATATTAAGTAGAAGCCTACTATATATAAGAAGCTAGAACTATAAAATAGTAGGGAAATTAGAATAACCTCCTACTACTAGAGGAGTAATATAAGGACCTATACTAGCTCGACTATAAGAATAAGTATAATTACTACCTTATATAGAAAGAATAATCTAGAAGATAAGAGGATAATTACTACTACCTAAATCTAGGGAATAGAGAATACTTAGTAGAAGTATATTACCTTTATAAAACTCTAAAGATAGAACTAGTATAGCATAAGCTTATATGCTAGACCTTTTAATAATAATAATTACCTAATATATTAGAACGCGAAGTCTAATATAGGCTACTTTTTAAAGAAATAATCTAGAAAGTAAGGTTAGTTAAAAAACTAGAATACTACTAGGGATAGAGTTACACTAGTATAGGTAATCCTAAAATAACTCTTTATAATATATAGAACCTAAAGCCGTAGAATCTTAGGTTAAAAGTAGAGGTTAGCGTATATAGATATAAGATTATAGCGACTATAGATAGTAGTACTATATAGATAGTTATCTTATTCTAAGCTATATAGAGATATACATACTATACTAAGTTAAGAACTAACTAATATAAGTAGTATTAGTTAATAATAACCCTATAATATATAGAGGCGGCGTAATAAAACTAGAGACTTAACTAGTGTCACTAGACGTAGTAGGGATAGAGGACTAAATAAATATTAATATTATAGATCTTAGAGAAGAAGATATATTAATTAGCTATAATTAGTTAATTAAGTATAACCTAGCTATTAATTAGCTATAAAAAAGAATACTTAGCTAAAAACCTACGCGTAAGGTTACTAGAGTATAAAAAGAGATAGGCCTAATAATCTAAAGCTTACCCTAAAATAGGAGGATTAGTATAATCTTACTTTATAAGATTATAAGAATTTATAAGAAGAACTCTTAGAAGATAGAAGTTATTTAGATATAATAGGTCGCGACTATAAAGGAAAGACTAGTACTACTAAATATATAAAAGAGTATAGAATAAATAAGTTTAGAGAACTATTTAAAGAAATAGAAGTAACTAAGTTAGTAGAATACTAAAAATAAGATTATAAGATTCTTATTAAAGATAGTACTAAGCTTATCTTAGAACTAATATACCTAATCGCGCCTAAGTATAAAGCTAAGCTGCGAGAGTATATTAGAAAAATCTAAAAAAGGATTTATCCGCGAGAGTAGTAGCTAGATAGCCTTACTAATACTATTTATAAAGAAGCCTAATAAGAAGTAGCGACTATATATTAACTTTAGGAGGTTAAATAGCGTAATAATTAAGAATTAATATCTTTTACTACTAATAATAGAGCTTATAGATTAGATCTAGGGAGCTAAGTAGTTTACAAAATTTAACGTTTAGAAAGGATTTTATAATTTAAATTACTAAAGGATATAAGTAGAAAACAGCTTTTAAATAAAATATAGACTATTAAGTATATAGTTATACTATTTAGATTAACAAATACGCTAGTAACCTTCTAATTAGTTATTAATAAGATACTCTATAAGTACTTAGGAATCTTTATACTAGCGTACTTAGACAATATACTAGTATTCTAAGAGAACACTTAAAGAATATATTAAACTTATTAAGAAGGTACTTTAGAAGCTTAAGAACCGCAAGTTATACCTATAACCTAAGAAGTATAAGTTTTATACATAGGAAATAGAGTTCCTAAGGTTTATTATCTTAATAGAGGGCGTTAAAATAAATCTAAAGAAAATCTAGACTATATAAAAATAGCTAATACCTAAGATAGTTAAGAATATATAATCCTTCTTAAGATTCGCGAACTTTTATAGAAAGTTATTAGAAATACTCTTAGATTATAGTACTCCTTATAGAGATTATAAAGAAAGACGTAGAGTTTAAATAGAAAAAGAAATACTAAGAGACTTTTAAATAACTAAAGTAGATATTCTTTAAAGCCCTAGTACTAGAAATATATAACTTAAGACGTAAAACGCAAGTTAAGACTAACGCGTTAGATTACGCTCTTAGCGCTATATTATTATAGTAGAGCAAAGATAGAAAATAGAGACTAGTATTCTACTATTCTAAGAAGTTCTCTAGAGTAGAACTTAATTATAATATTTATAATAAGGAACTACTAGGAGTAGTTAATACCTTTAAATAATAGGAAGTCTATTTACTAAGACTCCTATATTAGATTAATATATTTTCTAATTACTAGAACCTAATAAGTTTTATAATAATAAAGAAACTTATAGAAGATAAGTCTAATAGGCTAAAATACTCTTTTAGTTTAACTTTAAGATTACTTATAGAGCTAGATTGCTTAATAGAGTTATAAATACCCTAAGCTAAAGATCTAACCTATAAGAAGAAGGTTATAAAGAACTATATAACGCAGTACTTAAGTAGATACTTAATAGTAGCTTAAAGTATAACTATCTAGAATTAGCTAGAGTAACTAAGCTAAGATAACAGGTTACAAATTATAAACGTAGTAGTAGTAGAAGACTACTAGCTAGTAACTAGACCTAGGTAGTATAAGTTATAATAACTTACTATAAAATAAGAAGAAGTACTAAGATATAATCTAGAAGAACTAGATATATATACCCCTATATATAAGGAAGAACCTTATTATAGAACTATATAAGTCCCTAAAGTATAGATATATAGAGTAGAAGAAATAGTTAGGAGACTAGTAAAGGAATTTATAATACTACATTTACAAACGTAAGTATAAGATATTCTAGGTAACTATTTAGTATATTATTAGAATAAGCCTAAGAGATATAAGCTCTATAGCCTATTATAGCCCTTAACGCTACTATAATAACTATAGATAAGTATAATAATAGACTTTATAGTAAAGCTCTCGTAATTATTAGAACTAGAATCCGTAAGACTTTGCAACACTATTCTAGTAATTATAGATTAATTAACTAAGGTAGCAAAGTTTATACCTATTAAAAAATTAATAATAGTAGAAGAGTATACCTATAAAGTTATAAAGGCACTTATCTTAGAATATAAGATACCTAAAGAGTTTATTATAGATTATAATAAACTATTTACTTCTAAATACTAGAGTATATTTCTAGTAAAGTTAGGTATAAAAAAGAAGCTTTTAATAAGCTTTTACCTAGAAATAGATAACTAGATAGAGAGGATAAACTAGATATTAGAATAGTATTTAAGGATATACGCTAATAAGCTATAGGACAACTAGGTTAAACTCTTACTAATAGTATAACTAGCCTATAATAGTATAAAATCTATAATAATAAAGTAGTTACCTTACTATACAAACTATAGATATAAGCTAGTCGCTTATTAAGATCTAAAGGATATTAAAAGCATTATAGTAAGAGTAGATAATAAAGCACGCCTTTTATAAGAATTATATAAATAACTAAGCTAGAATATTACTTAGAGGAACCTTATAATATCTAAGAGTATAAATAAGTAAAGGATTAAAGGACTAACCTTTAAAAAGGGAGATAAAGTTTTTCTATTATAATAAAACCTAAAAACTAAAAGGCTATATAGAAAATTAGATAATCTCTAAATAGAACTATTTAAAATCCTAGAGATAATAAGCCTAGTAAATTATAAACTCTAGTTACTACTAAGTATACGTATCTACCCCGTCTTTTATAAGAAACTACTAGAACTAGTACTACTAGATACTAAGTTAGTAATAGACATTAAACTTAAAAATAATAAGTACAAAGTTAAAGAAATTAAGGACCTATAAAAAGATAGTTATTAGTAGAAGTACTTAGTTAAATAGTAAGGATAGCTAGAGAGCTATAATATATAAGAATTAGAATAGAATCTTACAAACTATAAGAAACTAGTATAAAAGTACTACTAGAAGTATCTAACGTAGTAGAGACTAGATCCCTAAAAGGAAGGAAAAATTAAAAGAAGAATTAAGAAAGTTAAGTTTAGCCTATAACTAGCCTATATTAGCTAAAGATCTAGATAGTAATAGTTTAATAGTAAGAAGGTCTATACTAGAGGTAGAGTTCCTCTTAACCTACTCTTTTTATAATCCTAAATAGTAAGAATCGCGAGGTTATAATAAGTAAAAGACTACTTCTATTTCTAAATCTCTAAGAGCTTAAGCTTTTATTAAGATAGCTAGGTATTTAGCTACATACGCTACGCCTTTAGATAAGCTACTAAAAGCTCTTTCTCTTCGCGCTCTTCTTATATAATTCTCTACTCTTCCTTAGGAACAAATAGACTATATTTAGTACTAACTAAAATACACTTAGTATAGTAACTAGAAAATATCTCTATAAAGTAGTAAAGCTTCTTCTTCTTATATTACTTATAGCAGAAATCTATCTCTAAGCCCTTCTACTCTATACATATAGTATAAGCGCGCTTCTAATTAGTTAACGAGTATAGATAAGGGGTATAGAATTTTAAGACCTTAGGTATAGTTAGGAAGGCATAAAGGAAAAAGAGTATATAATATAATAGGTATACTAAAGCCTTATATATAACCTATATTATAGATTACGGCATAAGAAATAAAACTCTAGGGTATTAAGATAATAGCTCTAAGAGGGGAGATAGTATTATAAATAAATACTAGATATCTCCTCTAGTTAAAGGATATAAGGTAAAGACTAACTATTATATAATAAAGAAGTTATAATTAGCGCGGGGCGTATAAATTACGTAATATAGTATCTTACTAAGATATAATATCTCGCTAAGAGGGTAGATATTATAATACCTTAAGATACTAGGATATTAAAGATATCTATAGATACTATAGGCTTAGCAGGAAAACGCAGATATAATAGATTAGGTAATAAGTATATAGTTATAGAGAATTCCCTTATATACTCGTTATAGTTAACTTATCTTATAGTTCGTCTCTTACCTAGATTAATACTTAAAGTTATTCTATCGCTTATATAGAATTAGATTATTATTACTAAATACCTACTATCCCTATTATATCGCTAGATAACCGACGCGGACTTAACAACGTTAGCCTTACCTGCCTTAGTGCGGACTAGGATTTAGAGCAGTATACCCCTCGTGTTAACAACTATAATCTATAACGTAAGTTATATATAAGGCTTTAGTATACTTATTATATTATACGCTTTTATTTCTTTACACTTTCCTAACTATGCCTAAGATTCTATTATCTTATTATAATTATCTACTAAATTTAACTATAGAGCGTCGCGCTCGCGCTATTCGCGTAGAGTAAGAGTTACTTAAGATAGACTTCTATTATAAATATTATAAGAAGAAGAACCTTTAGTATTTTATAAAGTTAACTACTAGTTATATATAGGCTATATTTTAGTCTAGATAGACTATAGTTTATTTATTTCTAAAGAAAAGTAGAAGTAGGTCTAGCTTAAGCGCGAGCATAAAAAGCTAAAAGTAGCTTAAGTAGAAAAGCGTTAAGCTCTTACTACTACTAAAGCGTCTTATTTATGTTATAAGCTTTTTTAGGTAGAAAGCTAAAAGTAAGCCTTTACTTATTATAACCTTACTATACTACATTTTTAAGAAAAAGTAATATAATAGGCTAAAAAAAGTACTACCTCTAATATAGACTTTCTTACTATTAAACTACTACTATCTAAACTTTTAGCTAATTTAGGCTAGTTATAGGCTAAGCGTAACCTTCTTAATTTTTCTTTTAATTACTCCTTCTTTTTTAAAGATTTAATCCCTACTACTTTAGATATTCTTAGTAGTACTCCTATCCTAATTCCTTATAGTTTATAAGATTCTATTCTAGTTCCTATATTATAGCTCTCTAGCTATCTTTACTATTTAACTAAATACTTCTACTAATAACTATCTTTTTATAGGTTCTTAATTTCTTTAACTTTATACTTATTATTTTTAAGTTTAATATTTATTACTAACTTAGTATTTAGTAGTGCTAGTTTTAGTAGTTCTTATAAAAGATAGAGTAAATACGTATACCTAGTAGTAACTAGAGTTTATAATTTACTAGGCCTATTATCTCTAGAATTTTAAATAGTTCTATTTAGAGATTATATAATTTTCTATATAGCCTTTTAGTTTTTAAATTTTATTATAATAAGAAATCTTTATCTCTCTTTTTAAAGGTTAGTCCTTTAATCCTTTACTTATTCGTACTCTTAGTTATTATAAAGTTCTTCTAAGTAATATTCTAGCTTAGTTATTTATATAATTTTTATAAAAGGTGTTCTTTATTATACTTCTACTATATTACTTTTAATATCTTTTAGATCTTAATAAGCGACTAGCTTATATCTATAGTTTATATAGTAAAGTAACTACTTTATTATTATAGATTTTATACTATTATAGGCTAGTTATACTATTAGTAAGAGTTTAACCTAGTTATCTTATAGCTTATTAGCGTATATCCTTAAGTACTATTCTAATATTTAGTTTATCCTCTTTATTTAGCTATCTATTTCTAGGTAAAAGCTTATTAAAAGCTTTTTTTTTATACCTAACTTTACTAGAAATATACTCTAGTATTTAGAAGTAAATAGTTTATTATAGTCTATAATAAACTTTTTAGGTATCTTATATTCTAAGATAAGTACCTTTATAACTTTATAGGCGTACTCTTCTACTATTTTATTCTTTAGTAGGTATAAACTTTACTATTTTTATTAATTAATCTATAATTACTAGAATAGTATTATAAGGTCTTATAAATTCTAGTTCTAATAATTATAAGAGCTTACTATAAAGTCTATTATTATACTTATCTATAGTTATTATAGTAGCGTTAAGGGCTATAATAGGCTATAGAGCTTATATCTCTTAAGCTTATTCTAATAATATACTAAATAGTTACTTAAGATATTCTATACCTACATTTATAAATATAGTATTATAAATTCCTTTACTAGTCTCTTAACTATTTCTTCTACTTCTATATACTTATACTCTAGAGACTTATATAGTTCTATAATAAGGTTTTTCTTTATATATAAAAGTATATATATTTAGTCCTTTTAGATTATATCTTAGTACTTCTTTTATTTTATAGTAAGTTATTATAACTTATACTACTTAAGTCTAGTTACTAGCTAGCGGCCTTCTACTACTACTATATTTATAATATTATAACTTATTATTTTAGCTTAGCTAGTCTAGCTAATTCTAGCTAGTTATTCTTTAAACTACTATTAAGTATCTATTTAAGTACTATATTATATAGTTCTTTATAACCTTCTTCTTATAAGTTAGATCTTTAGCTTAGGGCGTTTATAGCTCTATTAAGTAATTTAGCTCTATAAGTAACTTTAAAGTTAAACTAAGAAAGTATCTTAGCCTATTAGACTTATCTTCTATTAAGTTTCTTTATTATTATAAAACTTATTAGGTTCTAGTAATTAGAAAATATATTAATCTAATATAGGAGTCTTAGTAAATAGACTTCCTATTATTTAAAAGTATTAACTACTTCTAGTAGTTCTTTATTATAAATATTATAATTAAGTTCTACTCTAGAGCGCTTCTTAAAATAGTAGAATACTAGTCTCTATTTTCTATTCTTACTCTACTATAATAATATAGCGCTAAGAGTATAATCTAATATATTAGTCTTAACTTATATCTTACATCTTAGGTTATATATTTCTAATACTAGGGCTTTAAAAAATACCTACTTTAGTTATTTAAAAGTCTTTTAGTATTCCTTTTTTTATTTAAACTCTATATCTTTCTTTATAATCTCTATAAGAGGTGCTATAATCTAGAAGTAGTTTCTAATAAACTTTCTATAAAAGTTCGCTAATTCTAGAAAAAATTATATATTCTTAACTATCTTAGGTATTAGCTATTCTTATATAGTCTAGATTTTCTTTAGATTTATTTAAATACCTTCTATTAAGATAATAAACCCTAAGAACTCTATTTTTATATATAAAACTTATACTTCTTAGGTTATAAGTATAACTTATAGTTCTTAAGCTTCTAAAGTACTTTCTTAATAAGTTTAATATATTCTTTAAGTATTCCTTTAGAATATACTAGTATATTATCTAAGTATACTAGTATAAAGATTCCTAAGTACTTATAAGTATTTTATTAATAACTAATTAGAAGGTTACTAGCGCGTTTATTAATCTAAATAGTATAACTATATACTTAAATAGTCTATATTTTATTTTAAAAGCTATTTTCTACTTATACTCTTTAGTAATTTAAATATAGTAAAATTCTTTTAAATATTAAATTTTATAAACTACTTAGCTTCTTAGATTTAATCTATAAGCTCTATTATTAGTAGTAAAGAATATTAATTCTTAATTATTACGCTATTTAACCTTCTAAAGTTAATATATAGTTACTACTTCCTATTAGGCTTCTTTATAAATAGTATTAGTAAGGCTATCTAGCTACTACTCTTATAGATAAATCTCTTTTTTAAATTTTTTCTAATATACTCTTATAGCTTAGCTTTATATTTAGGCGCGACTAAGTATATTAGTCTTAAGATAAGCTTAGTACTATCTTTAATAAGAATCTTATAATCTTATTTTTAGTATTCTACTAACTTAGTTACTTCTATTTCTTTAAATAGTTCTCTAAACTTATTTATTCTATACTTTTTTAGTATATTTAGTAGTACTAGTTCTTCCTTTATAGTTATAATTTACTATATCTAAATAACTTCTATTTTCTAAAAGTCCTTCTTATAAATTCTTATAATCTTATAAGGTAAAATTATACTAATTCTCTTATTCTAGAGTAAGCTCTAGATTATTAGGCCTATCTCTTTTTATACTCTAGTAACCTTACGTATAGGTTCTTAGCTAAGTATTCTTTTTATAGCTAATTAATAGCTAAGTTATACTTAATTAACTAATTATAGCTAATTAATATATTTTCTTCTCTAAAATCTATAATATTAATATTTATTTAGTCTCTTATCTCTACTACGTCTAGTAATACTAGTTAGGTCTCTAGTCTTATTACGCCGCCTTTATATATTATAAGGTTATTATTAGCTAATATTACTTATACTAGTTAGTTCTTAACTTAGTATAGTATATTATATCTCTTTATAGCTTAGGATAAGATAACTATCTATATAGTACTACTATCTATAGTTACTATAATCTTATATCTATATACGCTAACCTTCGCTCTTAACCTAAGATTCTATAGCTCTAGATTTTATATATTATAAAAAGTTATTTTAGAATTACTTATACTAGCGTAACTCTATCTTTAGTAGTATCTTAGTTTTCTAACTAACTTCGCTTTCTAGATTATTTCTTTAGAAAGTAGCCTATATTAGACTTCGCGTTCTAATATATTAGGTAATTATTATTATAATAAAAAGTCTAGTATATAAGCTTATACTATACTAATCCTATTCTTAGGGTTTTATAAAGGTAATATACTTCTACTAAGTATTTCCTATCTCTTAAATTTAGGTAGTAGTAATTATTCTTTTATCTCCTAGATTATTTTTTTATATAAAGTAGTAGTTATACTTATTTTTATAGTTAAGCTAGTATAGGTCCTTATATTACTTCTCTAGTAGTAGGAGGTTATCCTAATTTCCTTACTATTTTAATAGTTCTAGCTTGTTATATATATAGTAAGCTTTTACTTAATATTTTTTATTAAGAAGTATCTTATACTATTTATTATTTATCTATTATCTAATAGTCTTATATTATTCTTTATAGAACTTATATCTTAGCTTATATTTAGTCTAGTATATAGCTTAATACTCTTTAGTCTTCTAGTCTAATACGCTAGAGGCTATAGGTTTATTATTCTATACTTTTAGGTCTTTAAAGTATAGTTACTCTAGTATAGCTTAGTATACTATTTCCTTAGCTTTAAGGCTAGTAGTAATAATTTATCTCTTCTAATAGTAATTTTTAGCTATATATTCTTATTTTCTATATACCTAATACCTATATTCTACTAACTTTTATCTTACTTTAGTACTAGTTACTAACTAGTCTATAGGCGTAGTTTTATCTTATAATATTATATTAGGTACCTCTTTTACCTAGAGTATAAGCTTCTAAGCCTTATTACTTAGTATTTAAGCTTTATTATATAAGTCTATATTACTAATATTATTATTTAGTAATTATATAGTACGTAGGTAAAGTATACTTTATTAAACTATCTTAATTCTAATAGCTCTTATTTTCTAGTATTATTCTTTAAGTAGTCTCTATAGAAGTATCTAACTTTACTATATTATAGATATACTTTCTTATTATAGCGTTCTAGCGCTCTTTCTTAGATAGTTTATTTAGATATTCTCTTTAAGTCTTTTAATTCTTAAATTATTTCTATACTTTATTAGTTATAATAATATTTCTTTCTCTATTAACTTTAATCTATTATTAGTATTTTTTTATTAGAGGCTAAGAAAGTATTTTTCTTCTACTTTATTCTCTCCTATAGATAGTTATTAATTTAGGTAGCTAGTTTTATAAGTAAATATAGATCTTTTAGCTTATTATAGTATACTAGGCTATTTTAAATTATTTCTTTTAACTATTCTTAAATACTATTTAGAGTATAGTATTATCTTAGTTAATTTATAACTATAGCTATTTAAACTTAGCTATATATATTAATACTAATTTAGTTTACTTTAAGTAAGTAATTACTTTCTTTATTTAGTTTTTTATATTTACTTTACTAAAAATATATTCTATTTTATCTTTAAAGTTAGTCTTACTTAAAAATAAGATTTAAGTTTCTTTTTTTTCTCTTTCTATAGCTAGATTATAGAGGTAATCCTTAATATATAGCTATATTTAGCTAGCCGCTTTCCCTTTTATATATATACTTACTATAAGAATCTTTTCCTAATTATTAGGTATATTATTATACTTATAGTATAAGTTAATATTAGTAAAAAATATATAGAGTTCTAATCTCTTACTTTTATACTTCTTTAGCGTAGCTATCTTAAGCTTATATAGCGCTTATAGTTTCTTATTTAGTATAGCTATTAGCTAAGCTATTAGCTAATTAATAGTTTCTATTAAGGCTATTATCTATCTTACCTAAGTTCGTAATTATTATTTAAGATTATTTATAGTTTCTTATAGATACTAGCCTAAGTCTAGAGTCTATTCTTTAGTCTCTAACTTAGTATCTTAGTCTAGTATCTTATTATTTAGAGGTAGAGCTTAGCTAGCCTTATAGCTTATTATAGCGAAGTTCTTATTAACTAATATATTCTTAATCTTACTTAAATAACTTACTAAAAATACCTTCCTAAAAGTCTATAGGTAGTTAAAGTATTAATATAGAGGGTTATACTACTCTATAATCCTAGTTTATACTAAAATAAGTAAGACTAACGTTATTAAGCTCGCGTTAGCTTATCTAGTAATATAATAGGGATAGTAAGTATTTAGTAATAATAATCTAATTCTATATAAGCGATAGAATAACTAAGTATTAATTTAGGTAAAAGAAGAACTAATAAGAGTTAACTATAATAAGTATATAAGGGAATCCTTTATAACTATATACTTATTACCTAGTCTATTACTATTACTACTATTATAACTTAATTCTTATCCTACTTAATATTCCTAATAGCTACTATTATATAAATATACTATTATATACTAGCGCCTAATAGTTAGTCTTAGCGTAATATTAATTACGTAATCCGTGCGCTCCGCGCTAATTACTATTTTGCGATTTATGCGACAGTTAGCCTTTAACCTCGTATTCTTTGACTAGAGGAGACATCTAGTGTTTGTTCGTAACAAAGAGGTAAGAGCTATACGGCGACGATAAAATATGCGAGTTTATAGAAATAGTAGAGTTAATAGGTGCAAGGCGTAATACTAGAGTTAACGTAGAGTTAAAAGGTAGTTTATTTAGTTAAGTTTAGTAGGGTAAAGAGCAGAGGGCGCTTAAAAGGCTAATATAGTTATATAGTTATTAATTTTATAGTTATTAATTATATAGTAGCGAAGGCTATAGGCTTAGTATATAAGAAGTACTAGAGGGGAGTTTATTAAGTCTATCTTTATTTATATATTACTACTATAAATAATTAGAAAAGATACTTAATAAAGATAAATACTAGCTTGCTAGTATAAGTAAGTATATTAACTACGTAGATCTAGACTTATAAAAGCCTAGTAGAATAAATAAAAGTAGGGCCTAATTACTTAGTTAAATAGGTTAAAAAGAGATAATAGCTTTAGCTATATAAAGCGGTCTACTTAAAAGTATGTAAAAGTGCGTAATAGTAATAGTAATAGTTACGCTAGCGAATAGGTGCGGGGTACCCGCGCGCGGGTTAGGGTTAGGTTAGGGTCGCACGAACTACGGGTTAGGGTTAGGTTAGGGTTATATAGACGGGTTAGATTAGAGTTAGATCTATATAAACTATAGGTTAGGTTAGAGTTAGGTCTATATAGACTATAGGTTAGGTTAGAGTTAGGTCTATATAGATAATAGGTTAGGGTTAAGTTAGAGTTTAGCTATTTAGGTTAGAGTTAGGTTATAAAATTATAAGTAAGAATTTTAAAATACTTTTCTTCTATATTATAGTTACTTAGATAATATCCTTATATAAAGTAAATAAATATACTATAAAAAGAGAATTAGGATCTATTATTATAGCTATTAATTATAGTAATATATAGGATATTAGCGCTTTTATAGTAGAAGTACTAACTTATTCTTTATCTACTTCTTCTATACTATTCTCCTTTATATTATAGTTAATCTCTACTAGAGCTAGAAGCTTAAATAGATTATTAACTTTATTATATAGCTTTTTAATACCTACTATCTAAGAAAGTAATAGATCTTCCTCTTCTTTCTTATAGAATATTATATCTTTAAAAACTATAATCTACTATATTATTTACGTAGAAAGTTAGTACCTCTAATTACTAATTATATTCTTAGTAATATTAAATACTCTCTTAACCTCTACTTAAGTAATTAGTATTATAAGAATATTCTTATAACCTAGGATAGTTATAGATAGATAGACTTATTTAACTTCTACTAATCTAGAATATTAAAAGAGTTACTAGCTATTATATAAGTAGTGCTAAGGTAAGACTCTCCTTCTTAGTAGGTTAAGCTTATTACCTTATCTAGTTCTAGCAGTAAAGAGTCTTAGAAAAAAAAGCTTATTAATAGTAATTAAGGTTTAGAGGCTAGCTTTTTAAACTACTTATTTCTAAGTAATCTTCTCTAGAATATACTAGACTTTAGGGCTTACTCTCTTCACTTTATAGAATTATAGCGTTTAAAATTAGTAAGAAATTATTTTTAATAGAGATATTTATACTATAGCTTCTATAATTTATTCTAAGAGTTTAGTTAATAAGTAGCTATAATAAATAGCTATAATAACTATACTTTATATACTATAAGTTTCTAAGTTAGATTAAGAATAGTAGCGTAATTAAATAAGAATTCTTAGTTTCTATCTATTTTTAAGGGGTATTTACTAAGTTTTAGGTAACTTCTCTTAGCTATATCTTATATAACTACTAGCTATTCTCTATTTTTATAGTTTTCTAAGTTTTTATCTAAGTCCTCTATTATCTTATTAAAGAAGTTAAATAGCTAGTTATATATAAGCTAAATATACTAAATCTAAGGTTCTTATTTTAGCTTAGAAAGCTAGTTACGTCTTTAAATTATTTACGTATTTTAGTAATACGCTTAAGAAAGTGCTACTTAATTAAAGATAACAAGAGATATTTTAGATTTTAAAAATCTACCTTAGCTATAGAGTTATCCTCTAAAGAGCTATTTAAGCTACTACTTAGTTATAATAAAATCTCTTATTCAAGCTATTTATTAATATACTTTATAGCTTAAGAGCGCTCTCTAATATATTATATATTAAGTTCTATCTACTCTTTACGTTGTAGATAATAGATAGCTACTCCTTTAGTAGTAGATTCTATTATATAGTAAAAAAATGTTTATAGCGTTAAAGAGATATATAATAGTAATATAAATAGCCCTAAGCTAGTATATATTTAGTATATAATAAATAACTATAATAAAAGTATTCTTACCTTATAAAGAGAGTTAGGAATAGATATATTTATTTTAATATTTTATATATACTACTACTAAAAGCTTTCTCTTACTCTAACCTCTATTATTACTAAAAGCTTTAAGTACTAGATAATATCTTATATAATAAGATTAATAATATAAGTAAGGTATAGAATTATATTTTCTTAGAAACTCTAGTAAATATTAACTTCTTAAAGTTTTAATTAGATAGTGCGAGTAAGTATACTATTATTACTAGTTATTATAGGTAATAGCTAAAAGCTAAGATTTAGTATTTATATTAAAGAGAATATATAGTACCTCGTCTACTATAAAAGTACTTATATACCTACTATATATAGAGAGAAACTTAAGTAGCTTTTCTTAAAGTTTCTAGTCTTAGTTAATATAGTAGCCTTTACTATAAGAAAGCTATAATAGTTTACTATAGACTACGTATCTAAGGTAATTAATATCTTTATTATTTCTTAAAGTTTTATAATATAGAACTTTTTACTTTATTATATTAGCTTTAAAATATCTTCTAGAATTTATAATAGCTAATTATTATAGTATCTAGCTAAAGAAACTAAAGAAACTAATAAAAAAATAGTTACTTAACTATTTAGAATAACTAGTTACTATTAATTACTACTTAAATAAGCTCCTTCTTAAAAGTAGTAGTTAAGTAAAGTAGTATTAAGATTACTTAGTATCTTTACTAAAAGTAGAAGAGGGAGGGGGGCGCTAAAAATACTTTAATATTAGTAGGCGTAAGAATTACTTAATAAGATTTTAACTTTAGGTAGATAAAAAAGTATTTATACTCTAACTATATATATATGATACTATATATAAGACTATAGTTATAATAGAATATATATAAGTAACTTATTATTAGCTTAGCTACCTCTCTAAGATATTACTATACTATACTATACTAAGTAGTAGAGTGTTATTATAAAGTATTAGTTTTAATACTTTTTACTTAGCTAGTACTCTTCTGCTACTTCTTTTATTTTACTATAATTCTATTTCTCTTCTAACCCTTCTAAGCACCCCTTATTAGGTATTTTACTAATTATAGTAATCTTTTCTCTCTTCTAGTAACTACCTATAAAGCTTTTATTTTAAAGTAGTAAAGTTCTTCTAGTAATATAATAAAATTATTAAGTATATATTTAATTAACTATAATACTAAATCTATAGTAAATAGTAATAGTAGTATATATTAATAAGAATAGTAGATTTAGAAATAGAACTTAAAGTTTCTTACTAGTCTCTATAGTTCTATTCTTAATAATATATATAACTTCTTCTAAAACACTAGCGTAGTATTAGTAAATACTTTAAATTAATCTTTTATAGTAAGTAGAAAGATCTATAAGATTATATAGCCTATAATTAGTAATTCTTATAGATTATAATATACAAGGAATCTTATAATATAATATAGACTATATTAATTAGCTATAATAATGCTAAGCTATTATATACTAAGTAACTTTTAGACTAGTATAAAGATCTATATATTAGACTCTAATAGCAACTCTAAATCTAAGAATTCTTTAAACTTACTCTTCTTTAATAGTTAAGTGTTACGAATAAACACTAGATGTCTTCTCTAGTTAAAGAGTGCGAGGTTAAAGGCTAACTATCGTACAATAAAGAGGTTATAATCAACGTAGGGCGCTTAGGTCACGTAATCTAGTATCTCGCTAAGACCTAATATTAGGAGATGCTAGGACCTTAGTAGATATTATATATTAAGGATGCTAGCGATATCTAAAATACTATAGGCTTAGCCTAAGGTAATAGATAAAATAATAAGTATATAGTTATAGAGAATTTCCTTAATATACTTATTATAGTTAACTCTTATAAGTTCTTCTCTTACTTAAATTAATACTTAGTTATTTTATCGCTTATAGAATTAGATTATTATTACTAAATACCTACTATCTCTATTATATCGCTAGATAAGCTAATATAGGCTTAATAATATTAGTCTTACCTACCTTAATATAGACTAAGATTATAGAGTAGTATAACCCTCTATATTAATACTTTAACTACCTATAGACCTTTAAGAAGGTATTTTTAGTTAGTTATTTAAGTAAGATTAGGAAATATTAGTTAATAAAAACTCTACTATAATAAGCTATAAAGCTAGCTAAGCTCTACTTCTAAATAATAAGATGCTAGACTAAGATACTAAGTTAGAGACTAAGAAATAGACTCTAGACTTAGGCTAGTACTTAGAGGAAACTATAAATAATCTTAAATAATAATTATAAACTTAGGTAAAATAGATAATAGCTTTAATAGAAACTATTAATTAGCTAATAGCTTAGCTAATAGCTATACTAAATAAGAAACTATAAGCGCTATATAAGCCTAAGATAGCTACGTAAAAGAAGTATAAAGGTAGAAGATTAAAACTCTATATATTTCTTACTAATATTAACTTATACTATAAATATAATAAAGTACTTAATAATTAAGAAAAGATTCTTATAGTAAGTATATATATAAAAGGGAAAGCGGCTAGCTAGATATAGCTATATATTAAGAATTACCTCTATAACCTAGCTATAAGAGGAGAAAAGAAAGAAATTTAAACTCTATTTTTAAGTTAGACTAACTTTAAAGATAAAATAGGACGTATCTTTAGTAAAGTAGACGTAAAGAACTAAGTAGAGAAAGTAATTACTTACTTAAAGTAAATAAATTAGTATTAATATATATAGCTAAGTTTAAATAGCTATAGTTATAAATTAACTAGAATAATACTATACTCTAAATAGTATTTATAGATAGTTTAAAGAAAATAATTAAAGATAGCTTAGTATACTATAATAAGCTAAGAGATCTATATTACTTATAGAACTAGCTACCTAAATTAATAACTATCTATAAAAGAGAATAGAGTAGAGAAAAATACTTTCTTAGCCCCTAATATAAAGAAATACTAATAATAGATTAAAGTTAATAAGGAAAGAGATATTATTATAACTAATAAAGTATAGGAATAATTTAAGAATTAAAAGACTTAAAGAGGATATCTAGATAGACTATTTAAAGAAGAGCGCTAGAAACGCTATAATAAGAAAGTATATCTTTAATATAGTAAAGTTAGATACTTCTATAAAGACTACTTAAAGAATAATACTAAGAAATAGGGAGCTATTAGAATTAGAATAGTTTAATAAAATATACTTTATTTACGTATTATATAATTACTAGATAATAATATTAGTTATATAGACTTATATAATAAAGCTTAGATACTAAGTAATAAGGCCTATAAACTTATACTTTAGGTAAAAGAGGTACTTAATATAATATTATAAGATAAAACTACGCCTATAGACTAGTTAGTAACTAGTACTAAAGTAAGATAAAGGTTAGTAGAATATTAGTATTAAGTATATAGAAAAAAGAATATATAGCTAAGAATTACTATTAGAAGAGATAAATTACTATTACTAGCTCTAAAGCTAAGGAAATAGTATACTAAGCTATACTAGAGTAATTATACTTTAAGAATCTAAAAGTATAGAATAATAAACTTATAGCTCTTAGCGTATTAAAATAGAAGATTAAAGAGTATTAAGCTATATACTAGACTAAATACGAGCTAAGATATAAGTTCTATAAAAGATAATATAAGACTATTAAATAGTAGATAAATAATAAATAGTATAAGATACTCTTTAATAAAGAATATTAAATAGAAGCCTACTATATATAAGAAGCTAGAACTATTAAAATAGTAGGGAAATTAAGATAACCTCCTACTACTAGGGGAGTAATATAAGGACCTATACTAGCTTAACTATAAAAATAGGTATAATTACTACTTTTTATAAAAAGAATAATCTAGGAGATAAAAGAATAATTACTACTACCTAAATTTAAGGAATAGAGAATACTTAGTAGAAGTATATTACCTTTATAAAACTCTAAAGATAGAACTTGTATAATATAAGCTTATATATTAGACCTTTTATTATAATAATATTTACCTAATATATTAAGACGCGAAGTCTAATATAGGCTACTTTCTAAAAAAATAATTTAAAAAGTAAGGTTAGTTAAAAAACTAATATACTACTAAGAATAAAGTTACGCTAGTATAATTAATTCTAAAATAACCTTTATAATATATAGAACTTAGAGCTGTAGAATCTTAGGTTAAGAGTAAAGGTTAGCGTATATAGATATAAGATTATAGCGACTATAAATAGTAGTACTATATAAATAGTTATTTTATTCTAAGCTATAGAGAGATATTATATACTATACTAAGTTAAGAACTAACTAGTATAAGTAATATTAGCTAATAATAACCCTATAATATATAAAGGTAGCGTAATAAGACTAGAGACCTAACTAGTATTACTAAATATAGTAGAGATAGAAGACTAAATAAATATTAATACTATAGATTTTAGAGAAGAAGATATATTAATTAGCTATAATTAGTTAATTAAGTATAACTTAGCTATTAATTAGCTAAAAAAGAATACTTAGCTAAGAATCTACGCGTAAGGTTACTAAAGTATAAAAAGAGATAGGCCTAATAATCTAGAGCTTACCCTAGAATAAGAGAATTAGTATAATCTTACTTTATAAAATTATAAGAATTTATAAGAAGACTTTTAGAAAATAGAAGTTATTTAGATATAGTAGGTCGCGACTATAAAGAAAGGACTAGTATTACTAAATATACTAGAAGAGTATAAAATAAATAAGTTTAGAGAACTATTTAAGAAAATAGAAGTAACTAAGTTAGTAGAATACTAAAAAAAAATTAAAAAATTCTTATTAAAGATAGTACTAAGCTTATTTTAAGACTAATATACTTAGTTACGCCTAAGTATAAAGCTAAGCTATAAGAGTATATTAGAAAAAATTTAAAAAAGGGATTTATTTATAAGAGTAGTAGCTAGATAGCCTTACTAATACTATTTATAAAGAAGCCTAATAGGAAGTAGCGACTATATATTAACTTTAGAAGGTTAAATAGTATTATAATTAAGAATTAATATTCCTTACTACTAATAATAAAGCTTATAGATTAGATTTAGGGAGCTAAGTAGTTTATAAAATTTAATATTTAGGAATAATTTTACTATATTTAAATTACTAAAGGATATAAGTAGAAAATAGCTTTAAAAATAAAATATAGACTATTTAAGTATATAGTTATACTATTTAGATTAATAAAAACACTAGTAACCTTCTAATTAGTTATTAATAAGATACTCTATAAGTACTTAGGAATCTTTATACTAGCGTACTTAGATAATATACTAGTATATTCTAAGGAAATACTTAAAAATATATTAAACTTATTAATAAGGTACTTTAAAAGCTTAAGAACTATAAGGTATACTTATAATCTAAGAAGTATAAGTTTTATATATAGAAAATAGAGTTCCTAAGGTTATTATCTTAATAGAAGGTATTAAAATAAATCTAAAGAAAATCTAGACTATATAGAAATAGCTAATACTTAAGATAGTTAAGAATATATAATTCTTTCTAGAATTTATAAACTTTTATAGAAAGTTTATTAGAAACTACTCTTAGATTATAGCACCTTTTATAGAGATTATAAAGAAAAACGTAGAGTTTAAATAAGAAAAGAAATACTAAAAGGCTTTTAAATAATTAAAATAAATATTCTTTAAAGCCTTAATACTAGAAATATATAACCTAAGACGTAAGATATAAGTTAAGACTAACGCGTTAGATTACGCTCTTAGCGCTGTATTATTATAGTAGAGCGAAGATAGAAAATAGAGACTAGTATTTACTATTCTAAAAAGTTTTTTAGAGTAGAACTTAATTATAATATTTATAATAAAGAACTACTAAGAGTAGTTAATACCTTTAATAATAGGAAATCTATTTACTAAGACTTCTATATTAGATTAATATATTTTCTAATTACTAGAACCTAATAAGTTTTATAATAATAAAGAAACTTAATAGAAGATAAGTCTAATAGGCTAAAATACTCTTTTAGTTTAACTTTAAAATTACTTATAGAGCTAGATTACTTAATAGAGCTATAGACGCCCTAAGCTAAAGATCTAATCTATAAAAAGAAGGTTATAAAGAACTATATAACATAGTACTTAAGTAGATACCTAATAGTAGTCTAAAGTATAACTAGCTAGAATTAGCTAAAGTAGCTAAGCTAAGATAATAAGTTATAATATTATAAACGTAGTAGTAGTAGAAGGCTACTAGCTAGTAACTAGACTTAGATAGTATAAGTTATAATAACTTACTATAAATAAGAAGGAGTACTAAGATATAATTTAAAAGGACTAGATATTTATACTTTTATATATAAGGAAGAACTTTATTATAGAACTATATAAGTCTCTAGAGTATAAGTATATAGGAGTAGAAGAAATAATTAGGAGACTAGTAAAGAAATTTATAATACTACGTTTATAAATATAGGTATAAGATATTCTAAGTAACTATTTAGTAAATTATTAGAATAAGCCTAAGAGATATAAGCCCTATAGCTTATTATAGCCCTTAACGCTACTATAATAATTATAGATAAGTATAATAATAGACTTTATAGTAAAGCTCTTATAATTATTAAAACTAGAATCTATAAGACTTTATAATATAATTCTAGTAATTATAGAATAATTAACTAAAGTAGTAAAGTTTATACCTACTAAAGAATTAATAATAGTAGAAGAGTATATCTATAAAGTTACAAAAGTACTTATCTTAGAATATAAGATACCTAAAGAGTTAATTATAGTATAATAAACTATTTACTTCTAAATACTAGAGTATATTTCTAGTAAAGTTAGGTATAAAAAAGAAACTTTTAATAAGCTTTTACTTAGAAATAGATAGCTAGATAGAGAGAATAAACTAGATATTAGAATAGTATTTAAAGATATACGCTAATAAGCTGTAGAATAACTAGGTTAAACTCCTACTAATAGCATAACTAGCCTATAATAGTATAAAATCTATAATAATAAGGTAGTTACTTTACTATATAAACTATAGATATAAGCTAGTTACTTATTAAGATCTAAAAGATATTAAAAGTATTATAGTTGGAGTAGATAATAAAGTACGCTTTTTATAAGAATTATATAAATAACTAAGCTAGAATATTACTTAGAGAAACCTTATAATATCTAAGAGTATAAATAAATAAAAGATTAAGAGACTAATCTTTAAGAAAAGAGATATAGTTTTTCTATTAAGATAAAACTTAAAAACTAAATAGCTATATAGAAAATTAGATAACTCTAAGTAGGACTATTTAAAATTCTAGAGATAATTAGTCTAGTAAACTATAAACTCTAGCTACTACTAAGTATATATATTTACCTTATCTTTTATAAGAATTTACTAGAACTTATACTACTAAATACTAAGTTAGCAATAGATATTAAACTTAAAGATAATAAGTATAAAGTTAAAAAGATTAAGAACTTATAGAAAGATAGTTATTAGTAGGAGTACTTAGTTAAATAGTAAGGATAGCTAGAGAGCTATAATATATAAGAACTAAATAGAATTTTATAAACTATAAAGAATTAGTATAAGAGTACTACTAAAAGTATTTAAAGTAGTAGGGACTAGATCTCTAAGAAGGAAAGAAAGATTAAAAAAAGAATTAAAAAAGTTAAGTTTAGCTTATAACTAGCCTAAATTAGCTAAAGGTTTAGATAGTAGTAGTTTAATAGTAGAAAAGTCTATACTAGAGGTAGTACTCTCCTTAGCTTTCTAAGTTACCTTCTTCTAAAAGTCTTAAATAGTAAAATTATAATAAGTAAATAAATACTCTTAGTTCTTTACCTATAGAAGCTTAACCTTACTCTAAGTAAGATAAGCCTTTAACTTAGTAACTTCTAACTCTCTTTTATAATATTCTTATTAAACTCTTCTCTACTCTTTCTTAGATATAAATAAGCTATACTTAGTACTAACTAAAATATACTTAGTATAATAACTAGAAGATATTTTAATAAAGTAGTAAAGCTTCTTCTTCTTATACTACTTATAGCAGAAATCTATCTCTAAGCCCTCCTACTCTACGCGTATAGTACGCGCTCGCTTTTAATTAGTTAATAAGTAAAGATAAGGGGTATAGAATTTCTAAATCTTAGGTATAGTAAAGAAGGTATAAAAAGAAAAGAGTATATAATATAATAAGTATACTAAAGCTTTATATATAGCCTACGTTATAGATTATAGAATAGAAAAATAAAACTCTAAAGTATTAAGATAATAGCTCTAAGAGGAGAGATAGTATTATAAATAAATACTAGATATCTCTTCTAGTTAAAGAGTATAAGGTTAAAGGATAACTATTATATAATAAAGAGGTTATAATTAATATAAGGCGCTTAGGTTATATAATCTAGTATCTTACTAAGACCTAATATTAGAAGATGCTAGAACCTTAGTAGATATTATATATTAAAATACTAGCGATATCTAAGATACTATAGGCTTAGCCTAAGGTAATAGATAAAGTAATAAGTATATAGTTATAGAGAATTCTTTTAATATACTTATTATAGTTAACTCTTATAAGTTCTTCTCTACCTAGATTAATACTTAGTTATTTTATTACTTATATAGAATTAGATTTATTACTAAATACCTACTATCCCTATTATATTGCTAGATAAGCTAACGCGGGCTTAATAACGTTAGTCTTACCTACCTTAGTGCAGACTAAGATTATAGAGTAGTATAACCCCTCGTGTTAATATTAAGCCTCTTTTTAAGCTATAGCTTACTACTTATTATCTTTTACTTATTCTCTAGTAATCTCAAATATTTATTAATATTAAAGTTATTATCTACCTCCTCTTATACTTATTACTATTATTACCTTTTACGTATAGTATATCGCCTTCTAGCTTAATATTAGCGTTACCTAGTAAGTTAAAAACGCCTATTAGTTTCTCTCGCCTTATTCTATTAGTAGGTATATAATAAAGGCTAAATTAAACTTACTACTACTTATTATTTATTATAAGTTATAACTCTTTAGTTGTAAGTCCTTCTATAAACTCTTTAAACTTTTTCTTAGCCTCGCTACTCTTAAATATATTAGTATTAAGCTTAAGTAGGCCTTTTAAGTAGGTATTATATAAAGCATTCTATAAAGTACTACTTAGACTAAAAACTTTTTCTATACTTCTACTTTATAATTCTTTATAAGGCTCCTCTTCTTTAGTACTTAGTATACCTTCTAATATTTTCTTATATTTCCTTATATCTATCTCTTTTATAATATTATACTATTTCTTATAAACTAGTATTAGGTTCGTCTTAAGCTACTCTACTAGAATATATTAGTAGAAGATTTTAATAAATAATATATTAACCTACTACTCTTTATTTATTTAAAACGCCTACTAGCTAGGCTCTTATAGGCTACTAAAAGAATCTTTTCTTATCTTCTCTTACTTATAAATATATAGTCTAGATCTAATAGGTACTATTTTAAGCTAGTACTTAGCTATATAGTCTACTAATTTATACTCTTAAGTACTTTTTTCTTTTTATTAAACTAAGCTTTATATTTTCTTTATACTACTACGCGTAAGCTACTACTAAAGGGACCCTTATAGGGAATAGTCAAGTTAAGTAGTCTACTTTTTTATAATCTACTAGCACTACGCTAGTTAAGTATAGCGTTAATTTTATCTTTTTTATATATAAATCTCTCTACTTATTAGTAAATGCTATAATAGATAGTTATAATTATTATATTAGTAAGCTTCTCCTACTTATTAGGCTTAAAACCTAGTGTTACGATTGTAAGGAGGAGGATAAGTAACTACGGTAGGACAACGTTAAAGGCGGGGCATAGCGAGTAAGCTTATACCGCGTAGTTACATAACCTACTCTCTAACCTTAGTATAACCGCTATAGAGGGTATAACCTCTATAGAAGGTACGACCTCTATAAAGAGAAAGGCTATAATAGAGGGTATACTTATTATATAATAGTAGGTAATAAGCCCTTATAGTTTATTATATTGAACTTTAAAATCTAAAGATTAGTACTTAATTCTTAACTCCCTATATATTATATTAATCTACTAATTATACTATATACCTTATATCTATATATTACTTTATCTCTAAGAGCTAACCTAAGATTATCTTTAAATAACCTTTATACTTTAAATACTCTTAAGATAAGTAATACTTTAATAAATATACCTAATAAAACTTTATTAAGCTATACTAAGGTAGCTAGACCTAATCTATTTAATAGCGATTAATATAAGCTTAAAGACTAGATCTTCTAGTTTAATCTCTTCTTTAGGTTTAAATATAAGAAGGTTAACCCTACTAATTATAGACTACTATAGTAAGCTATATATAAGGAACTACTACTACCTAGAATAAGCTTTACCTTAATAAATATATAGATAATAATAATAATAAAAATAATATTAAATAAATATTTAAAGACTATTTAATCTTTAAAGATAAGCTTAGATAGTAATTTAGAGTTATTAATAAAGAATCTAAGGTAGATTATATAATCTAATAGCTTATAAACCTAGTTAGTTACTAACTATACTATTTTTTAGAGATATACCCTAAAGACTACTAGAATAATAAGGTATTAAAAGTTATATATAAATAAGGACTTAAGGAAAGAGTTAAAGGAAAGCTTATATAAAGTAGTATTATTATTAATACTTATAGGATCTTATCTAAGAATTAATTAATATTAATAATATACTCTATAAATTATAGTAAGAAATCTAACTAGTTAAAGCTAACTAGTTAGTATAATATATAAAGAGATAATTCTTTAAGAAGAAATTAGGATATTAGATAATATATAAAGGTATTATACTCTCTACTAGTAATAACTAGCACGACCCTAATATAATATAACTAGATAATATTAATAAAAGTAAGAGTTTTAGAAGGAATAATAAGAAAAAGCTATATAATAAAAAAGAGATTACTTATTATAATTATAATAAGAAAGGTTATATAGCTAAGAACTACTAGAGTAAGAATAAAGTAGTTAGATAACTTAACGTTATTTATAAAGTAGTATCTACTAAGCGATATAAAATATAGATATTATATTTAAACGAACTATTAAAATTAATATATAGAAAAGTGTTTTAGAATTAGATAACTTTATACTTATAGAATTAGACTTAGAAGAAGAAGAGCCTACTTTAGAGTATAATATACTTAAAGATAAGTCTAAGGACTTAGAGGCTATAGAAAACGTTCTAACTAAGATATTAGAGTTTTTACTAATGATATAGGAACTAACGTAGGTGCATGCTTCGCGTGCCAGCATGCTTCGCGTGCCACCTAAAATTTCTAAGAAAATCCAAAATTATAGGGGTCTAAATCTAGAGATCTACTTAATAGAATTTTCTAAAAATATAATATTAAAGCTGTACCTAAATAAATATAAATATATTAGAATCTTAAGTGAATATCTCTATAAAATAGAAAGTTATTAAGAGAAAACTCTCTCGCACAGGCTATCTTCTAGTATCTATATAACTAAGCTAGCTAGAGCTTAGCAACTCTAGCTTCCTAATATATATAGCTTTAAAATAAATCTATTAGATTTTTAAATAATTCTATTAAGTCGATCTCTAGATCTAGACCTCTATAATTTTGGATTTTATTAGGGATTTTAGGTAGCACGCGAAGCATACTAGCACGCGAAGCATACACCTACGTTAAGCTAGATTAAAGACGTAATCTAATTATAGAAAGAACTAACGTTGCTAATCTAAGAAAAAGAGAAGTAAGAGATCTATAATAAACTCTACTAGACTAGAAATAATTAGAAGACCTTCTAACACGGCTAAAAGAGAAAGGCTAAGAATATTAATAGATTAAAGGAATATAACTACTAGATAGACCTTAAGAACCTAAAATATAAGAAGTTATTATAAGTTATATATATTTATAACTATTATAGAGTATACTACTTAGATAAGTCTAGATTAGAATAGTTTCTAGAGGAAACTAAATAATTATACTACTATAAGTAGTAATTCTTTAACTATAAAAATAACCTATACCTAATATACCTATAAGATAAAAGGGAAAAAATATACTTCTTAGGTTATAATAACTCTAAAGAAATTAATTAGATATAAATAGTATAGCTAAAAGAATATAATAAAGAAAATGCTTAGAATATTAATAACCTAACTAGTAAACGTGCCTTAGTAAAGAATATAACCTTTATATAATAGCTAAAGAATTTTATAGAATTAAAAATTAGGCTTTTTTAAACTAGCGCCTAGCCTAGAATAGCTTAGTAAGAAAATTAACTTAGTATACTTCGTAGACCTTATTAAGCTCTAGGTAAAGCTTAAAAGAAGGTAGATAAAGGTATTAGTAAATTTAGAATTATTAGCTAACTACGTTTTAGCGTATATAGTATCTTTAACTAGACTAAAGCTACTATAGAAATAAGAAGTTTACTTACTATATATAGCTAATAGAGAGCTAATACTAAGTAAATAAGAGATTACTTATAAAGTTAGATAAGTAACACTTAATATCTAAAGATACTAAGAGAAGATAGACTTAGATATTTTAAGACTAGCTACCTATAATATTATATTAAGACTTCTTTAGTTATAAGAATATAATCTATAAATTAACTTAAAGTTAAAAATATTCTTATTTAAGTACTATAAAATAGACGTAACTATAAGCTAGCCTACGTTATTAGAGTATAATAGTAGATAAGAGGAAACTAAATAATATTACAAAGAAAAAGTAAGCCTTAATAAAACAAAGCCTTAAGAAATAAGAGTCTAACTTAGTAGATACTAGAGTAAAGCTACTAGGTTAATAGACTAAAGTTTTAAAGAAATATATAACTTCTAAGACTTCTAAAGAATATAAAGAATTTAAATATTTATTTTAAAAAGTAGTAGATAAATAAGTATTAGTAAAGTACTAACCTTAGGACTATAAGATTATCCATAAGAAGAAAAGAAACTAACTTTTAGCCTAATATATAGACTATTAGAAAAAGAATTAATTATATAACGCGACTATATTAAGATAAGTCTAGTAAAGAAATATATCTAACTATTATAGTTACTAGTAAGATATCTAATTATATTTATCTTAAAGAAAGATAGAAACTATAACTATATATAGACTATTATAAGCTTATAATATTATAATTAAGAATTAATACCTCTTACTAAATATTATAGAACTATAAGATAATTATCTTATAAAAAGATCTTTATAGTATTAGATTTTAAGATAGATACTACCTAATTTATATAGTATAAAGTAAAAAGTAGAAAATAGTGTTCTAATTAAGATATAGATACTATAAATATATAGTTATACTATTTAGGATTATAAATACTCTAGCTATATTTTAGAAACTTATTAATAATATATTAAAAGTATATCTAGATATCTTTATTATAGCTTACTTAGATAATATTCTTATCTACTCTAAGACTTTAGAGGACTATATTAATATATTAAGATAGTATTAAGGGCCTTTAAGTAGTTAACCTCTAACTTAAATAGAGAAGTATAAATTTTATAAGACTAAAGTTAACCTCTTAGCCTATATAGTAAGAGTTAATAAAGTATAAATAAGTAAAGAAACAATTTAGGTTATTAAGAATTAGCTTATATAAATAATAGTTATATAAATATAGTCCTTTTTAGAATTCTTAAACTT
Organism: Pyrenophora teres f. maculata; assembly: GCA_014334815.1. Classification (NCBI taxonomy): domain Eukaryota; kingdom Fungi; phylum Ascomycota; class Dothideomycetes; order Pleosporales; family Pleosporaceae; genus Pyrenophora; species Pyrenophora teres. Next base: position 2,115,153 of record CP060576.1, on the reverse strand, counting down.
TAGCTAATAGTTTATTAAAAACTTCTTAGATATTACTATCCTTTAATAAAACTTATAAGAAAGAATATACCCTTAAGTAGAGTAAGAAAGTAGAGAACGTATTCTAAATACTTAAGGAAGTAAGTATAAAACTACTATACTTTAAATATTCTAAGTAGAATACTTATTATACTTTAAGACTAATATATTAGATCTTATATTAGGTAGATACGTAAGTTAATTATATAAAAGTAAATAGTACTTTATTACCTACTACTCTTATATATTCTTAGGACTAGAAGATTAATATAACGTTTATAATAAAGAGCTACTACCTATTATATATACTTATAATACTAGAGAGTATACGTAGAAAGCTGCTTAGAACTAATAATATATATAAATTATAAAAATCTAGTAAACTTATAACTACTAAAGTACTTCACTATAATAAGTAAGATAGTTAGAACTACATAGATAATATAAGTTTAAGATTAAATATATACTAAAAAAAGAGAATAGTAGAGTAGACGCTTTTAGCTAAAGACTAGATATTATAGGTACTAAATAAGTTATTAATACTATAATACTTAGAGTTAATAAAGATAGATAGCTAGGACTAGTAAAAACGCTAAATACTATCCTCTATATTAGAAATAATTACTAGAAGAATTATAAGAAGTAATTATTAATAATACTATAAAACTCTATATATAGTTATATAGGTATTACTAAAATAATAGAACTTATTAAACGTAACTATAAGTTCTTAGGAATAAAAGAAAAAGCTACTTTATTTATTATAAAATATATAACTATTAGAAAAATAAATATAATACGTATATACTTTATAGTAAGATATAAGTACTAGAACTACTTATAGAACCTTAGGTAGATATCTCTATAGACTTTATTATAGGTCTACTAGTCTTAAGAGACTTAGTAATAAATATAGAATATAATATAATACTTATTATAATTAATTAAGTTACTAAGTAAGTAGAGTATATTCTATTTAGAAATAATTTTATAGTAGTATATCTAGCTTATATTATTCATAATTAAATTATTAGATAATAGTATACTAAAGTTAATTATAAGTAATAGAGATAAGCTCTTTACTTTAAACTTTTAGATAATACTTTTAGCTATAATTAGTATAAAATATAAGCTACTAATAGTATTTTATCTATAGATAGATAAATAGATAGAAAGAATAAAAACTATAAAAGTATATCTTAGAATATACGTTAATTATTAGTAAACTAACTAAGTTTCGCTTCTACTAATAGTATAAATAGTATATATAATAAGCTTTTAAAGTCTATAAGATAGACTCTATTTTATATAAACTATAGAAGATACTTAAATCTCTTTATATATATACTTCTAAGTTAGAAAATAGAAGTAGCTATTACTATAGCTAAAAAGCTAAAAGTAGTATATAATTACTATAAAGTAAATTTAAGATAGTATAATATTAATATTTATATATTAATAAGAAATAAAAAATAGTACTTTAGCTAAAGAGGGGGGATAAAGTTTATCTACGTATAAAGAATCTTTATATAAAGTAACTAAGTAGAAGACTTAATAATCTTAAAGTTAGACTATTTTTAATTCTTAACTAAAAAAGGCTAGTTATATATATACTTAACTTTCTACTAGACGCTAGAATATATTCTAAGTTCTATATAAGCCTCTTAGAACTAGTATACCTAGATACGCTATTATAGAAAACTTTCTAGTATAAAATAAAAAAAGAAAATAAATTAAAATTAAGAATATTATATATATTAAGTTATAGATAATAGTATAGAATATTTAGTTAAATAGTTAGGATACTTAGATAGTAAAAATATATAGGAAATAAATACTAATTTTATAACTATTAGTAACTTTTAGCGTAATACTAGAAGAACTAGCTAAAAAAATAGATTAAGATTTAAGATAGAAGCTTTAAGAAAGAAGTTATTAAGAATTTAATTAAGTAAAGAATTAAGAGAATATTAGCCTATAACTAGCCTAGATTAGTAGTAGAACTAATAGAAGAAGACGTAGTAATAGTACTACTACTTTCTAATAACTAAGCCTACTCTAAGGTATCTAATAATTTTTAATTATAATAAGTAAACGCTAGCTTATAATTTTTTATCTTAGCTAGCTTATAATAAGCTTAGGTAACCTCTTCTTCTAAATATAGTAACGTAAGCTCCTTATTACGCTTTTCTTATTCTACCTTTTCTTACTCCTCTTTAAGAATAAATAACTTATAGTTATATTACGCTAAGATATAACTTATATAATAACTAAATACTATATCTATAAGATACTATAAGTTATTCTTTTTATAATACTTATAGTAAAATAGTATTCTTATCTAAAAAGCGTAATATAATAGAGGTATTATAATACTTTTTAGTAGTTATCTTCTTATAAGACGTATAAGTCTTTAGTTCTTTAGGTATAGTTAGAAAAGCTATAAGAAATTAGAAAATAAGATAACTTACTATAAGTATTTATATATAAGACCTCTTATACAACTTTATAGTATAGATAATCTATAAAATAGAGATAATACGCTAGAAGAGAGAGATAGTATTATAATTATAAAGAGGAGAATAAGTAACTATAGTAGAATAACGTTAAAGGCGGAGTATAGTAGGTAAGCTTATACTACGTAGTTACGTAACTTACCCTCTAACCTTAGTGTAACTACTATAAAGAGTATAACCTCTATAGAGAGAAAGGCTATAATAAAAAGTACGCTTATTATATAATAGTAGGTAATAAGCCCTTATAGTTTCTTACATTTAACTTTAAAATCTAAAGATTAGTACTTAATTCTTAACTCCCTATATATTATATTAATCTACTAATTATGCTATACACCCTCGTGTCTCTCGCATTACTCTATCCCCGAGAACTAACCTAAGATTATCTTCGGACGATCTTCACACCTAGTAGTAGCTTAATCTTAATGCGCGGTACTAGGCCTTCTAGCCTATTATTTAGCTTTTCTATAATAGCTAATATAGTATATGCTATAATCATAGTATATAATAAAGTAGTAGGTTGTCTAGTATTAATTATAAGTATAAGAAGTTAAATAAGTAGGTAGAAATTATCTAAATATTCTAGAATATTCTTACGCTACTACCTACGCTAGCGTGAAAATACTAGAATTACTAAAATAGGCTTAATATAGTATTATTTACGTTAATATTAAGATATAATGCTATATAAGCTTTAGTTTTAATATAAGGATTTATTATATCTATTATTCTAAAATTTTTAATAAAGCTATAAAATTAAATATACTAGGGTATATTCTATCTAGATCGCCTAAGAAGTCTATGCGCTACTACTTAAAATTAGCGCAGAAATAAGAAATTTTAAGAATTTAGAGTAAACTTCTAAACCTTTTACTCTGTTTACTTAACCTTATTACCTACTGAAACTTAATATTTATTATAGCGTTTTATTACTTACAATACTAAATTAGCGCTACTATAGCTCTAAATAATAGCGCGTAAAAGACTATCTAAGCTAGTTACTAGTAGTTAAGGACTTATAAAGAACTTCGCGGCTAAAGTAAACTATAAGCCTACTATAAAGTCTACGCGTAAGACTATACTAAAGATACTCTCTAAGAGGTATAAGTTAAGGCTAGTAGTAAGTTATTATAGCTATTTATTATAGCTAGTATCTAATATAATATAGCTATAGCGCTATATAAAATCTACTAATATTAGAAAGGTTATAAACTTTTACTACTTAAACTACTATTTCTCGACTAGTTATAAGCTTATAGTATACTATAAGCTAGATATATACTTTTAGGCTTTTATACTTAAAGCGCTTTAGAAGTTATATAAGGACTTTTTTATTAGTTACTTTAAGGTATAGTATCTCTAATTTTTATTTATATATATACTAATATAATAGACTGTAATATTAATACTATTTATATAATGCGCGTTACTATCTAGGTAAAGAATTCTAAGCTTACACATTAATAATATAACTTATATCTATATACTTTCTTTCTAAAGGCGAAATAAGGACTTAGTAGCTATATTTCTAAACTTCTATATACTTATATAAAATGTGTTTCTTTCTATACTATAATTAATTACTATAATAAATTTAATATATAATTCTAATTATAAAGTAGAAAAAATTCTACATAGGTAAAAAATAAAAAATTAAAATTAAGAGTCTAAACCTAACCTTAACCTATAGTCTATGTAACCCTAACCTAACCCTAACCTAGTAGTAGCGTTAAAATCTAGATTAGGGTTAGAGTTAGATTAGGGTTCTAAGTCTTAGTAACCTAACCTAAACCTAACCCTAATCTGTTTGCTAGCGTACCTAACCCTAACCTAAGTCTTAGCAACCTAACTCTAACCTAACCCTAACTTATTTGCTAGCGTAGTAATAGTAAGTATATTATATACTAACTATTTATATAGATAGGGGCGAGGATATATAGAAGTAATAGGAAATAGTAGAGTTACTCTATAGAAAGATAGATAAGCTAGATGGTAAACTAAATAACTATAAGTCTCTATTATAGATAAGAAGGAATTTCTTAGGTTATTAGAGTAATAGGAGGCGCTATATAAAGTCCTTTATATACGTAAGATAAAGCTAACTTTATAAAGTATTTAGCGAAGTAGTTGGTAAGTTATTTAATAGTATTGCGAGGAGTTAATAGGCTAATAAGTATTAGATATTATAAGGAGTTAAAGGCTAAGAGGACTATAGAGGTATAAGCTATATAGTATAAACTATAGAATTATAGGTTTAAAGAGGTATCTTCTATAGTATATATTATAATTAAGCTTATACTACTTATAAGCGTTTAATATAGTAATATTATAATATTAGTAGTAGTAGTTAGTAACTGCGCTTATAGCCTTGCGTAGGCTTAGCGGCTAAGTTAGTATTTTTCTTGAGCTAGGCGACTATATTATAATTACTAGGTAGTAACTAGCCTAGATTAGTATCTAGATCTAGCTTTTTTTACTTTATACTAAAGTTTACATCTATATAGGCTATCTTATAGCTTATAAGGCTTTTTATTTATAAAAATAGCTCTAATACTTTATTTATATAAGATTTTTTAGAATTAATAAGGTATCTCTTAGATTTAAGCTAGTAGGTAATATAGTATCTTTACTACGCGTTATTTTAGGTAGTAGCTATAGTCCTCTATTAAGAAATACATTAGATATACTATTATAATAAGCTATAAAAGCTCCATTATAATTTTTTAATCTAAAAAATAGTATATTTATATACTCTCTAAAATAACTTATTATTTCTCTATAAGTTATTTTTTATTTTACTCTTTTATTATTTTAGAAGTTTATAGTCTATAGAAGAAGTATTTATAGATAAATAGTATAAATTCTTTTTAATAATAGTAACTTAGCTAGTTTGTAGAACTTAGTTTCTTTAAGCTTTTATAGTAGCTTAACTATATTTTATAAGCTAAATATTTTACTAGCTTCAAGTTTTTATTAGTTTAAAAACTACTAAGTAATAATCTCCTACTTACTTTATTTCTTAGAGATTACGAAGTCTAATAGTATACTAAAAATATTAGCTAAGTATATAGTGGCTTACCTAAAAACTAGTAAGGTTAATAAAGATAAGATATAACTATAAACTAAATTAGGCGTATAATGAACGAACTTTGAACTACTTCTTATTATATTAATATCTATTATTTTTATACTATTCTATATATAGTTTATAGTAGTTATATTCTCTTTATAGTTTTTCTATTTTATAGAGATTAATTTAGTAACTTACTTTAGAATACTAATTCTTACTATAGATCAGTAATATAAGCTAAGGAACTCTAAATTCTCTTAGTTCTTATACATACTAAGTATCTTATCCTAAGTTAACTTTATTCTAGCGATTATATATATATTTTACGCTTAGATCTATAGAACTTTAAATATATAGTCTATATAGTCTTATAGAATAACTATTACGTCGCGTATAGTTAAGATAGATGTTTTAGTAGATAAGTAAAAATAGTAAGACTCTTAATTATTAGATATTTACTATCAATAATACTCTAGATAAAAGGTAATAATAATAATTTAATTAATAATATCTTTTATTTACGTATCTATATGCGCGCTAAGTATACCTAGAGAGTACTAAGAGCCTTTATACTCTAATTGGCTATTATAGTTACTAAGTTATACTACTATACCTAGTATCTATACACTGCCCTTCTCTACTATAGTACTTTAGTCTAATAAGGCTAAAGTATCTTCTATATTCTTTAACTATAATATTAGCTACGATTTTCTATTTAAGATTAGTTATAAGCTATATAATAGAGAATAGGCTTATTTAAAAGTATTAGTATACTAAGAGTATAATATCTCTATGGTAGTATTATTTATAATATTATAGTAGAGGAAATAAAGATAATAGAAGCCGAAGGCCGCTTAGATATAGAGATACTAAGGCGCGAGAAATATTACTTAGATAGATATAACTTAGATATACACTACTAATATAATTTCTAATACTTATATTAAGTATACGTTCATATAGGTATTTACTCTACTATATATAGTAACTAATTTAGAACTTAAACTTTTAGCTTACTTTTAGAAGAGCTAAGCGCTACTATTATATATTATCTAATAAGCTTTTATAATAGAAATATCTAGGAGTTTAAGAATAGAATAAATATAAGAATATAAAAGTAAACTAAGAAGAGCTAAAAGAGGTTTATAATGTAGATATCTAAGCTAAGTAAGTAAAGCTTAAAGAAAGAAGTAACTAGAGTAAAAGAGTTATAAGAAAGTTAAGATGTAATTAGATAATAAGAATTAAAATACTATAAGGCGTAGAATTGCCAAAAATAGTCACTTAGAAATAAAGTAAAATAATAGAATATTAATATATAAAAGTATATAGAAACTCTTGAATAATATAAAAAAAGTAGTAATAAATAGGAAAGTAGCTAAATATAGCTTATATAAGTATAAGACCTAAAGTTAGAAATATCATTACTAAAGTATAGCAAAAAGAAAATGAGAGAACTATAATAAATAGTTAGAGAGGTAGTCTATTAGATGGTAATTGTAAAGTACTAAATATTATAATCTATAAAAAAAACTAAAGAGTTTTTACATTTATAAAAAATGTTAGTAGGTAACGAAATAGAAAAGCTGACAATTATACTTCTAAAGAAGAAGCATAACTAAATAATATAAAGTATAATAATAGTATTATTAATTATAATAACTTATATAATTATTACGCTAATATTCTATATAAGCTTAGTATATCTTTATATATATAAGTAATACTTAGCGTAGTAGTAAAAAGTTAAGTATAAAGACTAAATAATAAGTAATACTAAATCTATCTAAAAGATAGTTAGATATAATAGAGTTTAATTTTCTAGTCTAATGATACTACTACTAATCATATCTTAGAAAGATAAAAGAGTATCTATAAATATACTAAATAATATTATCTAAATAGTAAAAGTACCTCAGAATATCTATCTACTAAGGTTCTTAGTATTATAATAAGTTCTAATACTTAGTAAATTATAATATCCTTTAATAGTGTAGAAGTAATATAAGTTAAAAATATTAAAGGTTTTTTAGATAAAAGTAGATATAGTAAGTAAAAGTATTATACTATATATACTTTATAGCTACTACTCTACTTAGCTAATAGTATTCTAATATTTAATAGTAATAATACTCTATTTATAAAGCGCTATAAAGAGAAAGTATATTACTCTAAGTGTAATCCTTAAATAATACTTAAGAAGCTTTTAGCGTACTATAGCTATAAATAAAAAAAGATTAACGTCTTCTACTACTAAGCTAGCTAGACTACTAAGCCGGCTACTTTATCTTAGCATTACCTTTTACTTAATAAGTCTATTAATTATAGAGTTATATAACATTAATAAATATAAAGATAGCTAAGACTTAGGCCTTTAAGATATACTATAAATAACTTAAGTAGGCCTAGTATAGCTTACTATAGACTAGCTCTAAAGTAGTACTATAATAAGTATTAATAGTAATATTCAAAGTCTTAGAGACTTATATATATACTTACTAAGTATATATAGTCTCTTTCTCTTACTACTTATAGCTAAGTAAAGCCTAAGCTATTATATACTCTCTTTCTTCTCTTTAGAGTGCTTTTATTATACTCTAGTAAGTATTCTTATATATTATATTTTCCTTAATTCTTTTTAGTAGACGTCTATAGCTAGTCTAGATATAAATAGCTCAAGTTCTAGTATCTTAGAGGTACTATTATAGTCTACATTCTAGGTAGATATTTTCTAAGTTATATACTTTTAGGTCCCTTTTATAAGTTTATTTATATCTAGTGTATATATAAGTAAGTCTAACTTTAGTATCTTAAGGCGTTATTATTATTTAAGTATAAAGTAGTTATATCTATTATTATTACTTATATTATTATTATTTTAGTTATCTATAGTTAGTTAGCGCGTAAATAAGTAGGCTAGTATAATTTTTTATACCTCTTCTATCTTAGCCCCTCTCTAGTCTTATTATAGCGCTTACTACTTTTACATACCCTTTTACTTTACTACTACTATATTCTCCTTACGCCTACTCTATACTCTATCTGTAGTATTTCTTTATTACTTCTTAACTATAGAAGATTCTTAGTCTATACTTTTAGTAGTACTTCTAGTACTAATAGTGATAGTAATCTAAATCTATTTTAGCGCTCATTAAGTTACTAAGATTAGATTATTTCATTCTTTTTACTTTCTTTTATATATATATCTAACTTTTTTTTAAAATATATAACCTTTTTTCATCAACTATTATTATAAAGCTTATTATTTAGAGGTCTATATTATAGATAATAGCTTTAATAATTTTTGGATAATTATAATAATATTAAAGATCTACTCTATACTAAGTATATTGACTAGTTGTATATTCTTAAAAATTATACCTATAAGCTAAGACTTAGTAAGTTCTTCTTTATTGCGTTATTTTTAAATTTTACTAGTTATCTAACTATTTCTTAGAAAAGGCCTATTATACCTATTACGCTAGCTATAAGTATGATAATTCTTTAGCTAATTTATATACCTACTACTATAACTTGTACTATACTATTTACTTATAGCTTTATTTTACGTAAGAGAGTATTATAATAAAAATACTAATATACTTATAAAAATAAATTATAGTACTAAACTAAAGCGCTATACAGCAGGTATATATTATAAGTTTACTTTTATTTAGTATTATTAGTATTAAACTTTAAGAAATCTATAGGCTATACCTATACTTACTCTATACTTATTACGTCCTTTTAGAATAGTATAGCTAAAAAGTAGACTTATTAACCTACTTTTACTACTACTAACTAAAATATTATTTATTTTAGCTTATTACCTTTTTTTATAGTTCTAGCTACTATATAGCTAATTATAGTTTTTTACCACTACTACTTCTATAGCGTTTTAGTAGTTTACGCTCATATAAAATAATTAAGCTATATATTTAAATTATTCAAAGTCTTCTATTTAGTAGAGCTAGTATACTATTCTTATATATATTAAATTATTATAGCGTAGTATATTTTTAGTATTATTATTACTTACTTTCTTTAGAACTATCTTAATAAAATAGGTATATTTACTTCTTTTACTTTTAATGCTACTTACTCTATCTTTATTATTTACTTTATATTAGCGCCTTAGCCTTATTTTTATTTTAATAATTTTTTTACTTTATATAATTACTTTTACTCTTTATTAAATGGTCTATATAACTACTTATTATATATACTATTAAGTATTAGCTATTACTATACTTACGCCTTAAACATATTATACTTTAGCCTAAGCTAATAACTCTTTTTAGACCTCTATTATTACGCGTCCTTATAAAAAAGTTACTATATTAAGTAAAAGAGATAGTAGTAGCTATAGTAGAAGCTAAAGTAGCTTATCTTAAAGATTTTTACTTACTTATTTACTTACTTACTATTTATCTCTTAGCCTACTACTTAGCTACTCTAATTTACCTAAAAGGCTAAATTAAGCTTAAAAAAAAAGAGAGCATATTACTAAAATATAATTAACGTATTCCACCACCGAGCCGGCCACACCACCGAGCCGGCCACTTTTTCTTAGCATTACTCTTTTCTTAATAACTCTATTAATTCTGGAGCTATTAATAAGATTAATTAATGAAAAGAACGCTAAGATACAGGCCTTCAAAATACGCTATAAGTTACCTAAATAGGCCTAGTATAGTTAGAGTTATAAGTAAGTAAACAATAGAGAGCTCGCTTGAGCTCTAATCCTTGTACTACGTACTAATAATTAGTAATAAACTCTATAACTCTCTCTATATATTATATATATACTAATAAAGTAGTATTCTAATTATTAAGTCTCTATATATAATATATATAGAGTTATTAAGTAAAAAGACTCTAAATAAATAGTAAGTATTTTACTATTAATAACTAGTCGGTATATTTATTTACGCTATAGCTTTTATAATATATCAAATATAATAAGATATAGTATGTAATAGCGGTTTCGCTAGTATAGTTAAGTATCTATAAAGTTATAAATGTTAACACGGAGGGTTATACTGCTCTGTAATCCTAGTCCGTACTAAGGTAGGTAAGACTAACGTTGTTAAGTCCGCGTCGGTTATCTAGCGACATAATAGGGATAGTAGGTATTTAGTAATAATAATTTAATTCTATATAAGCAATAGAATAACTAAGTATTAATCTAAGTAAGAGAAGAACTTATAAGAGTTAACTATAATAAGTATATTAAGGGAATCCTCTATAACTATATACTTATTACTTTATCTATTACCTTAGGCTAAGCCTATAGTATCTTAGATATTACTAGCATCTCTAATATATAATATCTACTAAAGTCCTAGTATCTTCTAATATTAGGTCTTAGCTAGATGCTAGATTATATAACCTAAGCGCCTTACGTTAATTATAACCTTTTTATTATATAATAGTTAGCCTTTAACCTCGTACCCTTAACTAGAGGAGATATTTAGTATTTATTATAATACTATCTCCTCTTTTAGGGCTATTATCTTAATACCTTAGAGTTTTATTTTCCTATACTATAATCTATAACGTAGGCTATATAAGGCTTTAGTATACTTATATTATATACTCTTTTCCTTTTATACCTTCCTAACTATACCTAAGATTTAAAAATTCTATACCCCTTATCTTTACTTATTAACTAATTAAAAGCGGGCGCGTACTATACGCGTAGAGTAGGAGAGCTTAAAGATAGATTTCTACTATAAGTAGTATAAGAAGAATAAGCTTTACTACTTTATTAAAATATCTTCTAGTTATTATACTAGGTATATTTAGTTAGTACTAAGTATAGCTTATTTATTTCTAAAGTAGAGTAGAAAAGGGTTTAGTAAGAACGTTATAAAAGAGAGTTAGAGGTTACTAAGTTAAAGGCTTATCTTGCTTAGAGTAAAGTTAAGCTCTTATAGGTAAAGAACTAAGAGTATTTATTATATATAATCTTACTATTTAGATTTTTAGAAGAAGGTAACTTAAAAGGCTAAAAGAAGTACTACCTCTAGTATAGACTTTCCTACTATTAAACTATTACTATCTAAACTTTTAGCTAATTTAGGCTAGTTATAAGCTAAACTTAACTTTCTTTATTTTTCTTTTAATCTTTCCTTCCTTCTTAGGGATCTAGTCCTTACTACTTTAGATACTTTTAGTAGTACTCTTATACTAATTCCTTATAGTTTATAAAATTCTATTTTAGTTCTATATATTATAGCTCTCTAGCTATCTTTACTTTTTAACTAAGTACTTCTACTAATAACTATCTTTCTATAAGTTCTTAATCTCTTTAACCTTATACTTATTATTCTTAAGTTTAATATCTATTACTAACTTAGTATCTAGTAGTACTAGTTCTAGTAGTTTCTTATAAAAGATAGAGTAGATATATATACTTAGTAGTAGCTAAAGTTTATAGTTTACTAGGCTAATTATCTTTAGAATTTTATATAGTCTTATTTAGAGGTTATTTAATTTCTATATAGCTATTTAGTTTTTAGGTTTTATTTTAATAAAAAAACTTTATCCTCTTTTTTAAAAGTTAGTCTCTTAATCTTTTATTTATTTATACTCTTAGATATTATAAGGTTTCTCTAAGTAATATTTTAGCTTAGTTATTTATATAATTTTTATAAAAAGTATACTTTATATCTACTCCTACTATAATACTTTTAATATCTTTTAGATCTTAATAAGTAACTAGCTTATATCTATAGTTTATATAGTAAGGTAACTACTTATTATTATAGATTTTATACTATTATAGGCTAGTTATACTATTAGTAGGAGTTTAACTTAGTTATCTTATAGCTTATTAGCGTATATTCTTAAATACTATTCTAATATTTAGTTTATTCTCTCTATCTAGCTATCTATTTCTAGGTAAAAGCTTATTAAAAGCTTTTTTTTATACTTAACTTTACTAAGAATATACTCTAGTATTTAGATATAAATAGTTTATTATAGTCTATAATAAACTCTTTAGGTATCCTATATTCTAAGATAAGTACCTTTATAACTTTATAGGCGTACTTTCCTACTATTATTAATTCTCTAGTAGGTATAAACTTTACTATTTTAGTTAATTAATCTATAATTACTAAGATAGTATTATAAAGTCTTATAGATTTTAGTTCTAATAATTATAGGAGCTTTATAATTATATTATTATTATACTTATTTATAGTTATTATAGTAGCGTTAAGAGCTATAATAGGCTATAAGGCTTATATCTCTTAGGCTTATTCTAATAATATACTAAATAGTTACTTAAGATATTCTATACTTACGTTTATAAATATAGTATTATAAATTCCTTTACTAGTCTTCTAACTATTCTTCTACTTCTATATACTTATACTCTAGAGACTTATATAGTTCTATAATAAGGTTCTTTCTTATATATAGGAGTATATATATAGTCCTACTAGATTATATCTTAGTACTCTTTCTTATTTATAGTAAGTTATTATAACTTATACTACTTAGGTCTAGTTACTAGCTAGTAGCCTTCTACTACTACTACGTATAATATTATAATCTATTATCTTAGCTTAGCTACTCTAGCTAATTTTAGCTAGTTATACTTTAGGCTATTATTAAGTATCTACTTAAGTACTATGTTATATAGTTCTTTATAACCTTTTTCTTATAAGTTAGATCTTTAGCTTAGAGCGTCTATAGCTTTATTAAGTAATCTAGCTCTATAAGTAATCTTAAAGTTAAACTAAGAGAGTATCTTAGCCTATTAGACTATCTTCTATTAAGTTTCTTTATTATTATAAAACTTATTAGGTTCTAGTAATTAGAAAATATATTAATCTAATATAAGAGTCTTAGTAAATAGACTTCCTATTATTTAAAGGTATTAACTACTCTTAGTAGTTCCTTATTATAAATATTATAATTAAGTTCTACTCTAGAGAACTTCTTAGAATAGTAGAATACTAGTATCTATTTTCTATTTTTACTCTACTATAATATATAGCGCTAAGAGCGTAATCTAATATATTAGTCTTAACTTACGTCTTATATCTTAAGTTATATATTTTTAGTACTAAGGCTTTAAAGAATACCTACTTTAGTTATTTAAAAGCCTCCTAGTATTCCTTTTCCTATTTAAACTCTACGTCTTTCTTTATAATCTCTATAAAAAGTACTATAATCTAAGAGTAGTTTTAATAAACTTTCTATAAAAGTTTATATATTCTAGAAAGAATTATATATCCTTAACTATCTTAGGTATAGCTATTTTATATAGTCTAGATTTTCTTTAGATTTATTTTAATACCCTTTATTAAGATAATAAACTTTAGGAACTCTATTTCTTATATATAAAACTTATACTTCTTAAGTTATAAGTATAACTTATAGTTCTTAAGCTTCTAAAATACCTTCTTAATAAGTTTAATATATTTTTTATATATTCCCTTAGAATATACTAGTATATTATTTAAGTATACTAATAAAGATTCCTAAGTACTTATAAAGTATCTTATTTATAACTAATTAGAAGGTTACTAGCGTATTTATTAATCTAAATAGTATAACTATATACTTAAATAGTCTATATTTTATTTTAAAAGCTATTTTCTACTTATATCTTTTAGTAATTTAAATATAGTAAAATCCTTTTTAAATATTAAATTTTATAAACTACTTAGCTCCCTAGATCTAATCTATAAGCTCTATTATTAGTAGTAAAAGATATTAATTTTTAATTATTACGCTATTTAACCTCCTAAAGTTAATATATAGTTACTACTTCTTATTTAGCTTCTTTATAGATAGTATTAGTAAGGCTATCTAGCTACTACTCTTATAGATAAATCTCTTTTTTAGATTTTTTCTAATATACTCTTATAGCTTAGCTTTATACTTAAGTATAACTAAGTATATTAGTCCTAAGATAAGCTTAGTACTATCTTTAATAAGAATCTTATAATTCTATTCTTAGTATTCTACTAACTTAGTTACTTCTATTTCTTTAAATAGTTCTCTAACTTATTTATTTTATACTCTTTTAGTATATTTAGTAGTACTAGTCTTTCTTTTATAGTCGTAACTTATTATATCTAAATAACTTCTATCTTTTAAGAGTCTTTCTTATAGATTTTTATAATCTATAAGGTAAGATTATGCTAATTCTTCTATTCTAGGGTAAGCTCTAGATTATTAGGCCTATCTCTTTTTATACTTTAGTAACCTTACGCGTAAGTTCTTAGCTAAGTATTCTTTTTTATAGCTAATTAATAGCTAAGTTATACTAAATTAACTAATTATAGCTAATTAATATATCTTCTTCTCTAAGATTTATAATATTAATATTTATCTAGTCTCTTATCCCTACTATATCTAGTAACACTAGTTAGGTCTCTAGTCTTATTACGCCCCCTCTATATATTATAGGGTTATTATTAGCAAATACTACTTATACTAGTTAGTTCTTAACCTAGTATAGTATATTATATCTCTTTATAGCTTAGAACAAGATAACTATCTATATAGTACTACTATCTATAGTCGCTATAATCTTATATCTATATACGCTAACTGTTACGAACAATCACTAGATATCTTCTCTAGTTAAAGGGTGCGAGGTTAATAGCTAACCGTCGCACAGTATAGAAGGTTATAATCGGCGCGGGGCGTAGATTACGTAACTACTATCCTACTAAGAGCTAGCATCCCGCTAAGGAAAGAATAGTATAAAGATTTAAAATAGTAACTATTCTAACTATCCTATAGAAGAATATATCTAAAGGGATATAAAGATAGTAATAGATTAGGTAATAAGTATATAGTTATAGAGATTCTTTATATACTTATTATAGTTAACTCTTATAAGTTCTTCTTTTACTTAAATTAATACTTAGTTATTCTATCGCTTATATAGAATTAGATTATTATTACTAAATACCTACTATCTCTATTATATCGCTAGATAAGCTAATATAGGCTTAATAACGTTAGTCTTATCTACCTTAGTATAGACTAAGATTATAGAGTAGTATAATCCCCTATATTAACACTTTAACTACTTACAGACCTTTAGAAAGGTATTTATAGTAAGTTATTTAAGTAAGATTAGGAATATATTAGTTAATAGGAACTCTACTATAATAAGCTACAAGGCTAGCTAAGCTCTACCCTTAGATAATAAGATACTAGACTAAAAAGATACTAAGTTAGAGACTAAGGAATAGACTTTAGACTTAGGCTAGTACCTATAGGAAACTATAAATAATCTTAAATAATAATTACAAACTTAAGTAAGATAGATAATAGCCTTAATAGAAACTATTAATTAGCTAATAGCTTAGTTAATAGCTACGCTAAATAAGAAACTATAAGTACTATATAAGCCTAAGATAGCTACGCTAGAGAAGTATAAAGGCGGGAGATTAGAATTTTACGTATTTTTTACTAATATTAACTTATACTATAAGTATAATAAAGTGCCTAATAATTAGGAAAAGATTCTTATAGTAAGTATATAATAAAAGAGAAAGCGGCTAGCTAGATATAGCTATATATTAAGAATTACCTCTATAACTTAGCTATAGAAAGAGAAAAGAAAGAAACCTAAACTCTATTTTTAAGTTAGACTAACTTTAAAGATAAAATAGAATATATCTTTAGTAAAGTAGATATAAAGAACTAAGTAGAGAAAGTAATTACTTACTTAAAGTAAACTAAATTAGTATTAATATATATAGCTAAGTTTAAATAGCTATAGTTATAAATTAACTAAGATAATACTATACTCTAAATAGTATTCGAGAATAGTTTAAAAGAAATAATTAAAGATAGCTTAGTATACTATAATAAGCTAAGAGATCTATATTTACTTATAGAACTAGCTACTTAAATTAATAACTATCTATAGAAGAGAATAAAGTAGAAGAAAAATACTTTCTTAGCCTCTAATATAAAGAAATACTAATAATAGATTAAAGGTAATAAGAAAGAAGACATTATTATAATTAATAAAGGATAGAAATAATTTAAGAATTAAAAGACCTAAAGAGAATATCTAGATAGACTATTAAAGAAGAGCGCTAGAAACGCTATAATAAGAAAGTATATCTATAATATAGTAAAGTTAGATACTTTATAAAGACTACTTAAAGAATAATACTAAGAAATAGGGAGCTATTAGAATTAGAATAGTTTAATAAATATACTTTACCTATATATATATAATTACTAAATAATAACGTTAGTAATACAGACTTATATAATAAAGCTTAAATACTAGGTAATAAAGCCTACGAGCTTATACCCTAGGTAAAAGAGGTACCTAATATAATATTATAGAATAAAACTACGCCTATAGACTAATTAGTAACTAGTACTAAAGTAAGATAAAGGTTAGTAAAATATAAGTATTAGGTATATAAAAAATAAAAATATATAGCTAAGAATTACTATTAGAAAAGATAAATTACTATTACTAGCCCTAAAGCTAAGGAAATAGTATACTAAGCTATACTAGAGTAACTATACTTTAAAGATCTAGAAGTATAGAATAATAAACTTATAGCTCTTAGCGTATTAGAATAGAAGACTAAAGAGTATTAAGCTATATACTAGACTAAATATAAGCTAAGATATAGGTTTTATAAAGAATAATATAAAACTATTAGATAGTAGAATAAATAATAGTATAAGATACTCCTTAATAAGGAATATTAGGTAAAAGCCTACTATATATATAAGAAGCTAGAACTATTAAAATAGTAAGGAAATTAGGATAACCTTTTACTACTAAGGGAGTAATATAAGGACCTATACTAGCTTAACTATAAAGATAGGTGCGACTACTACCTTATATAGAAAGAATAATCTAGAGATAAGAGGATAATTACTACTACCTAAATCTAAGAATAAAGAATACTTAGTAGAAGTATATTACTTTTATAAATCCTAAAGATAGGACTAGTATAGTATAAGCTATATACTAGACCTTTTATTATAATAATAATTACTTAATATATTAGAACGCGAAGTCTAATATAGGCTACTTTCTAAAGAAATAATCTAGAAAGCAAGATTAGTTAAAAAACTAAAATACTACTAAGATAGAGTTACGCTAGTATAAGTAATTCTAAAATAACTCTTTATAATATATAGAACCTAAAGCTATAGGATCTTAGATTAAGAGCGAAGGTTAGCGTATATAAATATAAGATTATAGCGACTATAGATAGTAGTACTATATAGATAGTTATTTTGTCCTAAGCTATAGAGAGATATAATATACTATACTAGGTTAAAAACTAACTAGTATAAGTAGTATTAGCTAATAATAACTCTATAATATATAAAGGCGGCGTAATAAGACTAGAGACCTAACTAGTATTACTAAACGTAGTAGAGATAGGGGACTAGATAAATATTAATATTATAGATTTTAGAGAAGAAGATATATTAATTAGCTATAATTAGTTAATTAAGTATAACTTGGCTATTAATTAGCTATAAAAAAGAATACTTAGCTAAGAACCTACGCGTAAAGTTACTAAAGTATAAAAAGAGATAGGCCTAATAATCTAGAGCTTACCCTAGAATAAAAAGATTAGTATAATCTTACCTTATAAGATTATAAGAATCTATAAAAAGGACCTTTAGAAGATAGGAGTTATTTAGATATAATAAGTCGCGACTATAAAGAAAGAACTAGTACTACTAAATATACTAGAAGAGTATAGAATAAATAAGTTTAGAGAACTATTTAAAAAAATAAAAGTAACTAAGTTAGTAGAATACTAAGAATAGAATTATAAGATTCTTATTAAAGATAGTACTAAGCTTATCTTAGGACTAATATACCTAGTTACGCCTAAGTATAAAGCTAAGCTGCGAGAGTATATTAGAAAAAATCTAAAAAAGGGATTTATCTATAAGAGTAGTAGCTAGATAGCCTTACTAATACTATTTATAAAAAAGCCTAATAGAAAGTAGTAACTATATATTAACTTTAGAAGGTTAAATAGCGTAATAATTAAGAATTAATATCTCTTACTACTAATAATAGAGCTTATAAATAGATCTAGGGAGCTAAGTAGTTTATAAAATAATATTTACTATATTAAATTACTAAAGGATATAAGTAGAAAATAGCTTTTAAAATAAAATATAGACTATTTAAGTATATAGTTATACTATTTAGATTAATAAACGCGCTAGTAACTTTTAATTAGTTATTAATAAGATACTTTATAAGTACTTAGGAATCTTTATACTAGTATACTTAGATAATATACTAGTATATTCTAAGGGAACGCTTAAAAAATATATTAAACTTATTAAGAAAGTACTTTAGAAGCTTAAGAACTGTAAGGTATACCTATAACCTAAGAAGTATAAGTTTATATATAGAAAATAGAGTTCTTAGGGTTATTATCTTAATAGAGGGCGTTAAAATAAATCTAAAGAAAATCTAGATTATATAGAAATAGCTAATACTTAAGATAGTTAAGAATATATAATTCTTTCTAAGATTCGCGAACTTTTATAAAGTTTATTAGAAACTACTCTTAGATTATAGTACTTTTTATAGAGATTATAAAGAAAAATATAGAGTTTAAATAGAAAAAAGAATACTAAAAGGCTTTTAAATAACTAAAGTAGTATTCCTTAAAGCCCTAGTACTAGAAATATATAACCTAAGATATAAGATATAAGTTAAGACTAATATAAGATTACGCTCTTAGCGCTATATATTATAGTAGAGCGAAATAAAAATAAAGACTAGTATTCTACTATTCTAAGAAGTTCTCTAAAGTAGAACTTAATTATAATATAATAAGAAACTACTAAGAGTAGTTAATACTTTAAATAATAGAAAGTCTATTTACTAAGACTCCTATATTAGATTAATGTATTTTCTAATTACTAGAACCTAATAAGTTTTATAATAATAAAGAAACTTAATAGAAGATAAGTCTAATAAGCTAAGATACTCTTTTAGTTTAACTTTAAGATTACTTATAGAGCTAGATTACTTAATAGAGCTATAGACGCCCTAAGCTAAAGATTAACTAATAAGAAGAAAGTTATAAGAAACTATATAACGTAGTATTTAAATAGATACCTAATAGTAGCTTAAAGTATAACTAGCTAGAATTAGCTAGAGTAGCTAAGCTAGGATAATAAGTTATAATTATAAATATAGTAGTAGTAGAAGGCCGCTAGCTAGTAACTAGACCTAGGTAGTATAAGTTATAATAACTTACTATAAAATAAGAAGAAGTACTAAAATATAATTTAGAAGAACTAGATATATATACTCCTATATATAAGGAAGGACCTTATTATAGAACTATATAAGTCCCTAAAGTATAGGTATATAGAAGTAGAAGAAATAGTTAGGAGACTAATAAGGAATTTATAATACTATATTTATAAACGTAGGTATAAGATATTCTAGACAACTATTTAGTATGTTATTAGAATAAGCTTAAGAAATATAAGCTCTATAGCCTATAGCCCTTAATACTACTATAATAACTATAGATAAGTATAATAATAGACTTTATAGTAAAGCTCTATAATTATTAGAACTAAAATCTGTAAGACTTTATAATACTATTTTAGTAATTATAGATTAATTAACTAAGGTAGTAAAGTTTATACCTACTAAGGAATTAATAATAGTAGAAAAGTGCGCCTATAAAGTTATAAAGGCACTTATCTTAAATATAGGATACCTAAAGAGTTTATTACTAACTATAATAAACTATTTACTTCTAAATACTAGAGTATATTCTTAGCAAAGTTAGGTATAAAAAAGAAGCTTTTAATAAGCATTTACTTAGAAATAGATAGCTAGATAGAGAGAATAAACTAGATATTAGAATAGTACTTAAGGATATACGCTAATAAGCTATAGGATAACTAGGTTAAACTCCTACTAATAGTGAAACTAGCCTATAATAGTATAAAATCTATAATAATAAAGTAGTTACCTACTATATAAACTATAGATATAAGCTAGTCGCTTATTAAGATTTAAAAGATATTAAAAGTATTATAGTAGGAGTAGACGAAAGTACGCCTTTTATAAAAATTATATAAATAACTAAGCTAGAATATTACTTAGAGAAACTTATAATATTTAAGAGTGCGAATAAATAAAGAATTAAAGAACTAACCTTAAGAAGGGGATAAAGTTTTCTTATTAAGATAAAACTTAAAAACTAAATAGCTATAGAAAATTAGATAATCTCTAAGTAAAACTATTTAAAATTCTAGAGATAATAGCCTAGTAAATTATAAATACTAATTACTACTAAGTATACGTATCTACCCTCTTTTATAAGAAACTGCTAGAACTAGTACTACTAGATACTAAGTTAGTAATAGACGTTAAACTTAAGAATAATAAGTATAAGGTTAAAGAGATTAAGGACCTATAAAAAGATAGTTATTAGTAGAAATACTTAGTTAAATAGTAAGGATAGCTAGAGAGCTATAATACGTAGGAACAAGAATAGAATCTTATAAACTATAAGGAATTAGTATAAGAGTACTACTAAAAGTATCTAAAGTAGCGGGGACTAAATCCCTAAGAAGAAAGGAAAGATTAAAAGAAAGATTAAAAAGGTTAAGTTTAGCTTATAACTAGCCTAAATTAGCTAAAGGTTTAGATAGTAGTAGTTTAATAGTAGGAAAGTCTGTACTAAAGGTAGTACTCCTTTTAGCTTTCTAAGTTACCTTCTCTTAGAAGTCTAGGATAGTAAGATTATAATAAGTAAATAAATACTCTTAGTTCTTTACTTATAGAAGCTTAACCTCGCTCTAGGCGAGATAAGCTTTTAACTTAGTAACCTCTAACTCTCTTTTATAATATTTTTACTAAACCTTTTTTACTCTTCCTTAGAAACAAATAAGCTATACTCCGCCTTTATAGAAATATAACTAGTATAATAACTAGTAGTTATCTTAATAAAATAATAAAGGTTCCTCTCTTTATAACGCTAATAGCAAAACGTTATCTCTAAACCTCCTCCTTTATATAATTAGTATAAGCGCGACGCTCCGCGGTCGAATTTAGTAGGCGATTATAATAAGATAATAGAACCTTAGGTATAGTTAAGAAGGCGTAAAAGAATAAGAGCGTATAATATAATAAGTATACTAAAGCCTTATATACAACCTATATTATAAATTATAGCATAGGAAATAAAACTCTAGAATATTAAGATAATAGCCCTAAGAGAGGAGATAGTGTTATAAATAAATACTAAATATCTCCTCTAGTTAAAAAGTACAAAGTTAATAGCTAACTATTATATAGTATAGAAGGTTATAATTAGCGCGGGGCGTAGATTATATAACTACTATCTCGCTAAAAGCTAGTATCCCGCTAAGGAAGGAATAGTATAAGGATTTAAGATAGTAACTATCTTAACTATTCTATAGAAGGATATATCCGAAGGGATATATAAGATAGTAATAGATTAGGTAATAAGTATATAGTTATAGAGGATTCCCTTAATATACTAGTTATAGTTAACTCTTATAAGTTCTTCTCTTACCTAGATTAATACTTAGTTATTCTATCACTTATATAGAATTAGATTATTATTACTAAATACCTACTATCCCTATTATATTGCTAGATAAGCTAACGCGGGCTTAACAACGTTAGTCTTACCTACCTTAGTGCGGACTAGGATTACAGAGCAGTATAACCCCCCGTGTTAATACTAACCTCCGCTTTTAACCTAAGATCCTACAGCTCTAGGTTCTATATATATAAAGGGTTATTTTAGAATTACCTATACTAGCGTAACCCTATCTCTAGTAGTAATCTAGTTTTTAACTAACTTTACTTTTTAAATTATTTCTTTAGAAAGTAGCCTATATTAGACTTTATTTCTAATATATAGGTAATTATTATTATAATAAAAGGTCTAGTATACGAGCTTATACTATACTAGTTCTATCCTTAAAGTTTTATAAAAGTAATATACTTCTACTAAGTATTTTTTATCCTTATATTTAGGTAGTAGTAATTATCCTTTTATCTCTTAGATTATTCTTTCTATATAAGGTAGTAGTTATACTTATCTTTATAGTTAAGCTAGTATAAGTCCTTATATTACTCTCCTAGTAGTAGGAGGTTATTCTAATTTCCCTACACTTTTAATAGTTCTAGCTTCTTATATATATAGTAGGCTTTTATCTAATATTTCTATTAAAGAGTATCTTATACTATTTATTATTTATCTACTATCTAATAGTCCTACGTTATTCTTTATAGAACCTATATCTTAGCTTATATTTAGTCTAGTATATAGCTTAATACTCTTTAGTCTTCTATTCTAATACGCTAGAGGCTATAGGTTTATTATCTTATACTTTTAAGTCTTTAAAGTATAGTTACTCTAGTATAGCTTAGTATACTATTTTCTTAGCTTTAGAGCTAGTAATAGTAATTTATTCCTTCTAATAGTAATCTTTAGCTATATATTCTTATTTTCTATATACTTATACTTTTATTCTACTAACTTTTATTTTACTTTAGTACTAGTTACTAACTAGTCTATAGGTGTAGTTTATTATATAATATTATATTAGGTACTCTTTTACCTAAGGTATAAGTTTATAGGCCTTATTACTTAGTATCTAAGCTTTATTATATAAGTCTATATAACTAACATTATTATCTAGTAATTATATAGTATATAGGTAGAGTATACTTTATTAAACTATTCTAATTCTAATAGCTCCCTATTTCTTAGTATTATTCTTTAAGTAGTCTTTATAGAAGTATCTAACTTTACTATATTATAGATATACTTTCTTATTATAGCGTTTTTAGCGCTCTTTTTTAGATAGTCTATCTAAACGTCCTCTTTAAGTCTTTTAATTCTTAAATTATTTTATATATATTAGTTATAATAATATCTTCTCCCTATTAACCTTAATTTATTATTAGTATTTCTTTATATTAGGAGCTAAAAAAGTTTTTTTTTTCTACTCTATTCTCTCTTATAGATAGTTATTAATTTAGGTAGCTAGTTCTATTAGCGAATATAGATCTCTTAGCTTATTATAGTATACTAGGCTATCTTTAATTATTTTCTTTAAACTATTCTTAAATACTATTTTAAGTATAGTATTATTTTAGTTAATTTATAACTATAGCTATTTAAACTTAGCTATATATATACTAATTTAGTTTACTTTAAGTAAGTAATTACTTCTCTATTTAGTTTTCTATATTTACTTTACTAAAGATATATCCTATTTTATCTTTAAAGTTAGTCTAACTTAAAAATAGAGTTTAGATTCTTTTTTTTCTTCTTCTATAGCTAAGTTATAGAAGTAATTCTTAATATATAGCTATATCTAGCTAGCCGCTTTCTTATTTATATATATACTTACTATAAAAATCTTTTCTTAATTATTAGACACTTTATTATACTTATAGTATAAGTTAAATTAGTAAAAAATATATAGAGTTCTAATCTCCCGCCTTTATACTTCTCTAGCGTAGCTATCTTAGGCTTATATAGCGCTTATAGTTTTTTATTTAGTATAGCTATTAGCTAAGCTATTAACTAATTAATAATTTCTATTAAAGCTATTATCTATCTTACTTAAGTTTATAATTATTATTAAGATTATTTATAGTTTCTTATAGGTACTAGCCTAAGTCTAAAGTCTATTCTTTAGTCTCTAACTTAGTATTTTAGTTTACTATCTTATTATTTAGAAGTAGAGCTTAGCTAGCTTTATAGCTTATTATAGTAGAGTTCTTATTAACTAATATATTTCTAATCTTACTTAAATAACTTACTAAAAATACCTTTCTAAAGGTCTATAAGTAGTTAAAGTATTAATATAGAGAGTTATACTACTCTATAATCTTAGTCTATACTAAAGTAGGTAAGACTAATATTATTATGCCTACGTTAGCTTATCTAGCGATATAATAGAGATAGTAGGTATTTAGTAATAATAATCTAATTCTATATAAGTAATAAAATAACTAAGTATTAATCTAAGTAAGAGAAGAACTTATAAGAGTTAACTATAATAAGTATATTAAGAAAATCCTCTATAACTATAGACTTATTATTTTATCTATTACTTTAGGCTAAGCCTATAGTATTTTAGATATCGCTAGCATCCCTAATATATAATATCTACTAAGGTCCTAGCATCTTCTAATATTAGGTCTTAGCGAGATGCTAGATTACGTAACCTAAGCGCTCTACGTTAATTATAACCTCTGCGTCGTGCGATAGTTAGCCTTTAACCTCGCACCCTTTAACTAGAGAAGACATCTAGTATTTGTTCGTAACAATAAAGTCTTTTAAAAGTAGATTATATTTACTAAGAAAAGAATCTAGAAATAATACTTTTCTAGGTAAAGAATAGCCTTAAGAAGTCTTTTAAATAGTTACTATATACTATTACTATTATAATTATACTTCAAGAATATTAATATATATAATATAGAAGCAACTATACTAGTAATTCTATATTTAGCTTTAAGAGACTTCTTCTCTTTATATCTTATATAGTATATTAGCTATACCTCTATAACTCTATTATATATAAGAGTACTATATAGAAAGTCTATAGAAAAAGTGATAAAGATTATTACTAATTATTAGTACGTAGTAGAAAGATTAGAGCTTAAGCGAGCTCTCTATTCTTTACTTATAACTCTAGCTATACTAGGCCTATGTAGGCAATTTATAGCGTATTTTAAAGGCCTATATCTTAGCTTTCTTTTTTATTAATTAATCTTATTAATAGCTCCAGAATTAATAGAGTTATTAAGAAAAGAGTAATGCTAAGAAAAAGTGGCCGGCTCGGTGGTGTGGCCGGCTCGGTGTGTGGCCGGCGGTGGTGGAATACGTTATAGTAAAAGATATAGTTAAGAATAAGTATAAAAATAATAAAGTTAAGAATAAAATAGATAAAAAGTAGAGATTAGTAATAGCTACTATAATCACTAGTACTATAATTAAAGTAGTTCTTTTAACAGTTTTTAAGTTCTATATTTAAAGAGAGGCTAGTACTATTATAAAGCTATAGTATAGATTTCTCTACTTCTATTATCTTCTATCTATAAACTAAGACTTCTCTTAGTTTATAAATATACTTATAGCGCTATAGCTCCTTTATATTTATTTTGGACTATTATAATATTATATATTTTTCTATTATTTTTTAACTTTTCTAGTACTTTATATCTAAGAAGTCTATAAAAAGGTACTCAGTAAAGTTTATATAGCCTTACTATTTTATTAGTACTTATTACTTACTTTACTCTCTTATATTCTTTACTTTTAAAATTAATTTTACTAATTATGTTTAGAAGTCTTTATTTTCTTCTACTATATTGTATATTAGGCTTAAATATAAATCTATCTATATTTAACTTAAAAAGAGATTATCTATAGCTCTCTTAAAAAATTAATATATACTATTTGATAAAAAATCTAGATAAGTCTAAAGTAACAATAAGTAGTATACGTACTACTGTTACTAGATATTTATAAGAAGCTAGTCTAGTTCTTACTAAGTTAGTTTATTTATATAGCGTAGTATAAACTATACTTTATTTACTTACTATAAATCTCTTAGTAGCGCGTCTTATATAGTTTATTATTTTCTATTATTATTACTAAGTAAATGTAATAGCTACTTATATAAACTTTATATCTTTTCTTAGATACCATATAAATAAAGCTATAGCGCCTTTTAGTAATACTTTAGTATATAAAGTTATTAGTACTAGCTATAATAGCGCTGCTATATACTTATTAAGAAGTAGGTTTAGGCTTACTTCTATAGCTAAAATTTTTTAGTTATTTAATAGTAGCTAGTAAGCTAAGAGATATTTTAGCTAGTTAGTCTACTCAAAGTATACTATAATATATAGTACTACTTAGACTTCTTAATTCTCTTATTCTATATTTTTATCTATTATAGGTAGTAAACTTTAAATAGTAGTTACTTAGTTTTTACTAATTAGTGTAGTAATAACTAAAATCTATTTAGCTAATTCAAACTATAATATATAATAATAGAGTTAGGAAATCTATAAAATCGCTACTAAGTATTATAGAACTAAATAGCTATATCTTTTACTACTATTAAGCTTAGTAATTCTACTTAGACGTACTTTAATAGTCTATCTATTATTACTAGTAGGTAGTAAAGGCTATTTAAGCTGTTAGTAGAATGATTAATTATAAAGTCTATTAATATCTAAGACTAGTACCTCTCTACTATAGTAATAAGTTATAAATAACCTTACTACTTTTTACGTAATATATAAGCTATATAATAGTAGTAATTCTATATATACTTTACTATATCTACCAATATACTATCTTAGTAGTAGTCCTTTTTAAGATCTAAAATATAATATTTTTTTAGATATCTAAATACTAAAGATTTATATACTCGCTATATAATAGCTATAGTAAAGCGTTTCTATAATAAAAGCTATATAATACCTTAATATAATAGTATTTTATAAGCGCTAACTATATAATCTATAATTTATTCATACGTATTCTTTAATAGAGAACGTCTTTAAGTTAGAAAGTACTATATTTAATTAAGTACTATAGTACTAGTTCTTCACTATAGCTATATTCTATAAACTTTAAAAATAGCTATTTATAAATACTAAAAAGCTAGCTTGAAGTAAAGTAGATATATTTAATCTATACTACTAGTTACTAAATCCTTATTAGAGTTATTACTACTACTAGTAAAGTATAGTTATTATTTTCTTCTTTTTTATATAGCTAAGTGTATTTAGATAGGCTACTAGCTATCTTAGCTAGTACTATAGCTTAAAGTAGAATTATAATAAGAATTCTAGTTAATAGCTCTATTACTCTAAAAGCAATTATAGTTCTTTAAAATATTTGAAATTTTTATAACTAGTAAAGATTATAAAGAGCTCTTTTATATATTAGAGTTTTAATACTTAAGCCTCCAAGTATTATATAATTATAAGAAGTATCTTATTATAGATAGTATAGTCTTTTCTACTACTAAAAGTATTATAGAGTAATAAGCGACTAGATATAGTACTCTATTAATATATTATAATAAGTATCTCTTTAGAGCTTTTTTAAGTAGTCTATTTTAATTAGGTTTTTAGTCTAAAGTTTTAGATAATTAGTATTAGGCTTACTATAAATATATTTTTAAAGATTAAAAAGTTTTATTTTTATCTTTACCTTAGATAAAAAGAATCTCATTTTTAGTAAGTTAGTTTAGAGGCGCTACTAGTTTTAAGAATCTTTTAATAAAATCTTTTTAAAAGTTTATAAAGTCTGAAAATATATAGACTTCTCTAATATTCTAGAAAAAATTCTAATTATATATAGTATATACCTTCTTTAGGTCTAACTAAATAGAATCTTTAGTAATAATAATATACTTAAGGTATTTAACTTCTTTCACTATAAAGATATATTGTTTTAAGTTAAGATTTAACTAACTTTTTATTAAAAAGTAAGTATTTCATAGACGTTATTCTAGTAGTCTTATTTTAAGTATAATATATAAGTAAAAATAATATTAAAGTATACTATAGTATAATTCTCTAGAGTTTTCTTTAGTATACTATAAATATATTAATAAATAAAAGTTAAAGCTTCTAATTAGCTAAAGAAGTAGATAATCTATTTAAATAGTTTAAAGTAGGTTTAAAACGCTATAAACTATTTATTACCTTTAGTAATCTATAATTTATAAAAGATAGCGCGTATTGTGATAGGCTAGAGGCTAGTTAGTAAACACTTAATAATATCTTGGTTACGTGCGTAAGACGTATAGATTAACCACTTGCGTCTAAATAACGCTTAGACTATTCGCATAATCTATAGGTAGAAGGTTATTTTAAGCTACTCTCTAAATAACCTTTAGCACGAGATAGCTTATAGTTCTGTTCTCTATTAAATATAACACTAGTATACCTATATAATAGCTCTCTAAGCGTAGCCCCTTATATTTATATTTAATCCTAATTAGTATAGCCTTACTATAAGACTTTATTACCTTATAGCGCGTTAATTCTCTTAACTACTACTTTAACGTACGAGTAGAGTAACCTACTATATAAAATTAGTATTACTTAAAGGTATAATAGGCCCTTAGATAATAAGTAGGTAGAAGCTATATAAGATAGCTAGCCTAGATTATAGCTTTATAAGACGCTTAGTTAAACGCGCTACTAGCCTTATAAGATATTTAGAGTAAATAAATCTTAGTTAGCTAAATAGATTCTAAGCTATATTACTAAATATTATTTAGAAAAGCCTTAGCTAATATTTTAATAGTACTAAGTTATAGGTCCTACTACTTATAAAAGACTTTATAAGTAGGTAAGTAAAAGTAGTAGAAGCTCTACTAGTCTTTAAAGAATTAAAAAATAAGTAATAACTTCTTACTATAGTAAAGTAAGTATTATTAGAAGTCCTATTAGTCTTTATAGAAAAGTATAGGCTATAATACTTAGCTAAAAGAATAGCTAAAAGAAAATTATTAGTATAAGAATTAGTTTTAAAAGTTATAACTTATAATAACTACTAAGAGTAATTTAAAAAAGCCTTATTATAAAGAATAAGTAAGAGATAAGCCCTACTAGTTTCTTACTAAAGAGGAGTAGGCTATAGAGAGATTATCTATATAAGTTAATTAGAAGCCTTATTAGTCTTTACTATAAGGGAGTAGGCTATAGATATAAAAGCTTATAAAAAGCCCTTTACTATTTAGAATAGGAAATAACTTTTTAACTTTAACGCTAATAAGCTATTTATACCCCTTAGCTAAGTACCTTACTAGAGTACCTAATAACTATATATACTAGAAAATTATATAGATACTTAGAAATAATAAGTAGAAAAAGCTACTATAGATCTAATATTAAATAAAGTTATAAAATAAAAAAAGAGTAGTAGAAGCTAAAGAATTATTATAGAAGCTACTAAAAGTCTCTTAGAACTCTATAGTAGTAATAATAGGCTAACTATTATAAGCTTAATAAGATAATATATCTAGATAATAACTTAAATAATAGGCTTACTAAGACTAATAGCTAGTTAGCTAAAAGTTTTAGAAAAATAGCGTACTACTAAAGTTCTTTTAGCTACTTCTTAGGTAAAGACGCCTACGCGTACTAATATACCTCCCTCTTACGCGCTAACGCCTATCCCTATAAAGAGTAAATTCCTCTATCAAGAACTATTTAATAGGGATAGATTAAAATACTTAGCCTTCTACTATAAAGTAAAAATAAAACTTTAATATAAATATAAAAGAGCTTAAAGCGTTACTTAAATAGAGTATATAGTAAGTAAGTATTATAGTAAAGCTATAGATATACTACTACTTTAGGCTAAAAAATACTAAGACTATAGTAGTATTAATAACTTATAGTACTTTATAGACTAGTAATATAATAACTTATACTAGAAGTTAAAGGCTTTATTTAGCTCTTAAATCTAAGGTAGAGTAAGCTATTAGTTAAAGACTACTATATAAAGTTTAACTAACTTAAGATTTAGTTAGGTAAATTCTTTAGTAAGATAGTAAAGAAGAGTATATCTTTAAAGGGCCTTTATATAAAGTTATAGAAAGCTATTACTATAGTAGATAAAGACCTATTATATAAGTAGCTTATTAATAAAGCTATTTAAACGTCTAATAACCTATACTAAGTAAGTTTAATAACTTAAGCCTAATAAGGATATACGCTAGTAGATTAGTTAACTCTAAAGAGTACTTAGATACTATTACTACCTAAGAAGATAGACTAGGAACTAATAAAAGCTAGTAAATAAGTACTAAAATTAGTAGACTAAGCGCTAATTAGGTTAAGTACTATACCTATAGTAAAAAAGAATATATATCTAAGTATTATAAGAGGAGTTCTAAAGTAAAGAGTACTAAAATAAACTAAGTAGTATAAAGAAAGCTACTACTAAATAGTAAGTTTCTTAAAGAATATAGATAAAAGTAAGTTAGATAACTTAAAAAAGAGTAGCTCTAGACTAGAGTCTTAGTCTAAAGCCTTAGAAGATAGATAGTAGATAAGTAGTAAATAGAACTAATTTTAGTAAAGTATATAAATACCTCTCTCTTTATAGCGTACTTAATTATAAACTCTATCTATAACGCTACTATATTAATTAATAGTAGATATTAATACTATATATTAGTTAATAGAGAATTTACTTACTAAGCTATTTAGAGCGCTTCTTAATTACCCCTTAGATAATAGAGAGGATTAATAGAAAGATATTAGAGATAGATAAAGTTTCTAAGTTAAGTTTAATATATATAGCTACTAAGAGGTTACCTATATATACGTACTTTATAATATAAATAAAGAAGTTATCTTAGAAAAAAAGTAGATTAACTACTAAGATATCTTAATACTTTAGTAAAAAGGAGCCTATTTATATACTTAAAAGGTATTTAAGTAAAGTATAATAAAGGTATTATAACTTAGAGCGCTAATATTAGGTAAGTATATCTATATTTATAGGTCTTAAAAGAAGATATGAAGACTTAAAGAAAGAGTATAGATATTTACTATCTCTATTATAGATATTAATAAGGCGAAAGTACTAAAGAAATTAGTAGATATAAAGTTACTACTACTAAAATAGTATTAGAGTGTTACGAACAAACACTAGATATCTCCTCTAGTCAAAGGGTATAAGGTTAACGACTAACTGTCGCACAGTATAGAAGGTTATAATTAGCGCGGGGTGTAGATTACGTGACTACAATCCTGCTAAGAGCTAGCATCGCGCTAAGGAAGGGATAGTATAAAGATTTAGAATAGTAACTATTCTAACTATCTTATAAAAGGATATATCTAAAGAGATATATAGAATAGTAATAGATTAGGTAATAAGTATATAGTTATAGAGAATTCCCTTAATATACTTATTATAGTTAACTTATCTTATAGTTTATCTCTTACTTAGATTAATACTTAAAGTTATTCTATCGCTTATATAGAATTAAATTATTATTACTTAATACCTACTATCTCTATTATATCGCTAGATAAGCTAACGTAGGCTTAATAACGTTAGTCTTACGTACTTAGTATAGACTAGGATTATAGAGTAGTATTACTCTCTATATTAATACTTTAACTACCTATAGACTTTTAGGAAGGTATTTTTAGTAAGTTATTTAAGTAAGATTAAGAATATATTAGTTAATAAGAAATTCGCTATAATAAGCTATAAGGCTAGCTAAGCTCTACCTCTAAATAATAAGATACTAGACTAAGATACTAAGTTAGAGACTAAAGAATAGACTCTAGACTTAGGCTAGTATCTATAAGAAACTATAAATATCTTAAATAATAATTACGAACTTAGGTAAGATAGATAATAGCCTTAATAGAAACTATTAATTAGCTAATAGCTTAGCTAATAGCTATACTAAATAAGAAACTATAAGCGCTATATAAGCTTAAGATAGCTACGCTAGAGAAGTATAAAAGTAAGAGATTAGAACTCTATATATTTTTACTAATATTAACTTATACTATAAGTATAATAATATACCTAATAATTAGGAAAAGATTCTTATAGTAAGTATATATATAAAAGGGAAAGCGGCTAGCTAAATATAGCTATATATAAGGATTACCTCTATAATCTAGCTATAGAAAGAGAAAAAAAGAAACTTAAATCTTATTTTTAAGTAAGACTAACTTTAAAGATAAAATAGAATATATTTTTAGTAAAGTAAATATAAAAAACTAAATAAAGAAAGTAATTACTTACTTAAAGTAAACTAATTAGTATTAATATATATAGCTAAGTTTAATAGCTATAGTTATAAATTAACTAGACTAATACCATACTCTAAATAGTATTAAGATCGTTTAAAGGAAATAATTAAAGATAGCCTAGTATACTATAATAAGCTAAGAGATCTATATTTACTTATAGAACTAGCTACCTAAATTAATAACTATCTATAGAAGAGAATAGAGTAGAAGAAAAATACTTTCTTAGCCTCTAATATAAAGAAATACTAATAATAGATTAAGTTAATAAAGAAGAAATATTATTATCCTAATAAAGTATAGAAATAATTTAAAGATTAAAGACCTAAAAAGGATATTTAGATAGACTATCTAAGAAAGAGCGCTAGAAACGCTATAAATAAAAGTATATCTATAATATAGTAAAGTTAGATACTTCTATAGAGACTACTTAAGAATAATACTAGAAAATAAAGAGCTATTAGAATAAAATAGTTTAAATAGATACTCTACCACGTACTATATAATTACTAAATAATAATTAGTAATATGACTTATATAATAAGCTTAGATACTAGATATAAGGCCTATAAGCTTATACTTTAGGGAAAAGAGGTACCTAATATATATTATAGAATAAAACTACGCCTATAGACTATTTAGTAACTAGTACTAAAGAAGATAAAGGTTATAGAATATAGGTATTAGGTATATAGAACTAAGAATATTAGCTAAGAATTACTATTAAAAAAAAAAATTACTATTACTAGCTCTAAAGCTAAGGAAATAGTATACTAAGCTATACTAAGTAACGATACTTTAAGAACCTAGAAGTATAAAATAATAAACTTATAGCCCTAGTATTAGAATAGAAGACTAAGAGTATTAAGCTACGCACGACTAAATGCGAGCTAAGATATAAATTTTATAAAAAATAACATAGAACTATTGAGATAGATAAATAATAAATAGTATAAGATACTCTTTAATAAAGAATATTAAGTAGAAGCCTACTATATATAAAAGCTAGAACTAAAATAGTAGAGAAATTAGAATAACCTCCTACTACTAGGGGAGTAATATAAGAACCTATACTAGCTTAACTATAAGAATAAGTATAATAACTACTTTATATAGAAAGAATAATCTAAAAGATAAAAAGATAATTACTACTATTTAAATCTAAAGGATAAAGAATACTTAGTAGAAGTATATTCCTTTATAAAACCCTAAGAATAGAACTAATAGAGTAAACTTATATACTAGACCTTTTATTATAATAATATTACCTAATATATTAGAATATAAAGTCTAATATAGGCTACTTCTAAAGAATAATCTAGAAAGCGAGGTTAGTTAAAAAACTAGAATACTACTAGAGATAGAGTTACGCTAGTATAAGTAATTCTAAAATAACTCTTTATAATATATAGAACCTAAAGCTATAGAATCTTAGGTAAGAGTAGAGATTAGTATATATAGATATAAGATTATAGCGACTATAGATAGTAGTACTATATAATAGTTATTTTATCCTAAGCTATAGAGAGATATAATATACTATACTAAGTTAAGACTAACTAGTATAAGTAGTATTAGCTAATAATAACTCTATAATATATAGAGGCGGCGTAATAAGACTAGAGACCTAACTAGTGTTACTAGATATAGTAGGGATAGGGGACTAGATAAATATTAATATTATAGATTTTAGAAAAGAGATATATTAATTAGCTATAATTAGTTAATTAAGTATAACTTAGCTATTAATTAGCTATAAAAAAGAATACTTAGCTAAAAACCTACGCGTAAAGTTACTAAAGTATAAAAAGAGATAGGCCTAATAATCTAGAGCTTACCCTAGAATAAGAGAATTAGTAAGATCTTATTTTATAAAATTACGAGAATCTATAAGAAGGACTCTTAGAAGATAGGAGTTATTTAAATAGTAGGTTATAACTATAAGAAAGAACTAGTACTACTAAATATACTAGAAAAGTATAGAATAAGTAAGTTTAGAGAACTATTTAAAGAAATAGAAGTAACTAAGTTAGTAGAAAACTAAGAAAGAATTATAAGATTCTTATTAAAGATAGTACTAAGTTTATTTTAAGACTAATATACTTAGTTACGCCTAAGTATAAAGCTAAGCTGCGAAAGTATATTAAAAAAATCTAAAAAGAGATTTATCTATAAGAGTAGTAGCTAGATAGCCTCGCTAATACTATTTATAAGAAGCCTAATAGAAAGTAGTAACTATATATTAACTTTAGGAGGTTAATAGTATAATAATTAAAAATTAATATTCTTTACTACTAATAATAGAGCTTATAGATTAGATCTAAGGAGCTAAGTAGTTTATAAAATTTAATATTTAGAAAGGATTTTACTATATCTAAATTACTAAAGGATATAAGTAGAAATAGCTTTTAAAATAAAATATAGACTATTTAAGTATATAGTTATACTATTTAGATTAATAAACACGCTAGTAACTTTCTAATTAGTTATTAATAAGATACTCTATAAGTACTTAGGATCTTTATACTAGCGTACTTAGATAATATACTAGCATATTCTAAGAGAATACTTAAGAATAATTAAACTTATTAAGAAGGTACTTTAGAAGCTTAAGAACTATAAGTTATACCTATAACCTAAGATATAAGTTTTATATATAAGAAATAGAGTTCCTAAGGTTTATTATCTTAATAAAGGGCGTTAAAATAAATCTAAAGAAAATCTAGACTATATAGGAATAGCTAATACTTAAAATAGTTAAAGATATATAATTCTTTCTAGAATTTGTAAACTTTTATAGAAATTTTATTAGAACTACTCTTAGATTATAGCACTCCTTATAAGATTATAAAAATAATATAGAGTTTAAATAGGAAAAGAAATACTAAAAAGCTTTTAAATAACTAAAGTAGGTATTCCTTAAAGCCCTAGTACTAGAAATATATAGCCTAAGACGTAAGATATAAGTTAAGACTATATATTAGATTATGCTCTAGCGCTATATTATTATAGTAGAGTAAGAATAAAAAATAGAGACTAGTATTCTACTATTCTAAAAAGTTTTCTAGAGCAGAACTTAACTATAATATTTATAATAAGGACTACTAGGAGTAGTTAATACTTTTAAATAATAGGAAATCTATTTACTAGGATCCTATACTAGATTAATATATTTTCTAATTACTAAAACCTAATAAGATTTATAATAATAAAGAAACTTAATAGAAAATAAGTTTAATAGGCTAAGATCCTCTCTTAGTTTAACTTTAAAATTACTTATAGAGCTAATTACTTAATAGAGCTATAGACGCCCTAAGCTAAAGATTTAACCTATAAG
Source organism: Pyrenophora teres f. maculata (assembly GCA_014334815.1). NCBI lineage: Eukaryota > Fungi > Ascomycota > Dothideomycetes > Pleosporales > Pleosporaceae > Pyrenophora > Pyrenophora teres. The sequence goes on along the minus strand of CP060576.1, from coordinate 2,079,373 downwards.
AAAAAGGTTATAAGAAACTATATAATATAGTACTTAAATAGATACCTAATAGTAGCCTAAAGTATAACTAGCTAGAATTAGCTAAAGTAGCTAAGCTAGGAAATAGGTTATAATATTATAAATATAGTAGTAGTAGAAGGCCGCTAGCTAGTAACTAGACCTAAGTAGTATAAGTTATAATAACTTACTATAAAATAAGAAGGAGTACTAAGATATAATTTAAAAGGACTAATATATATACTCTTATATATAAAAGGACTTTATTATAGAACTATATAAGTCTCTAGAGTATAAGTATATAGAAGTAGAAAAATAGTTAGAAGACTAGTAAAGGAATTATAATACTACGTTTATAAATAGAAGTATAGAATATCTTAGGTAACTATTTAGCGTATTATTAGAATAAGCCTAAGAGATATAAGCTCTATAGCCTATTATAGCCCTTAACACTACTATAGCGACTATAAATAAGTATAATAATAGACTTTATAGTAAAGCTCCTAAAATTATTAGAACTAATCTACCTAGCTTATAATACTATCTTAGTAATTATAGACTAATTAACTAAGGTAGTAAAGTTTATACTAACTAAGGAATTAATTATAGTAGAAGAGTGTACCTATATTATAAAGGTACTTATCTTAGAATATAGAATACCTAAAGAGTTTATTATAAACTATAATAAACTATTTATTTCTAAATACTAGAGTATATTCCTAGTAAAGTTAGGTATAAAAAAGAAGCTTTTAATAAGCTTTTACTTAGAAATAGATAGCTAGATAGAGAAGATAAACTAGATATTAGAATAGTATTTAAGGATATACGCTAATAAGCTATAAGATAACTAGGTTAAACTCCTACTAATAGTATAACTAGCCTATAATAGTATAAAATCTATAATAATAAGGTAGTTATTTTACTATATAAACTATAGATATAAGCTAGTTGCTTATTAAGATCTAAAGGATATTAAAAGTATTATAGTAGAAGTAGATAATAAAGTATACCTTTTATAAGAATTATATAAATAACTAAGCTAGAATATCGCTTAGAGGAACCTTATAATATCTAAGAGTGTAAATAAGTAAAGGATTAAGAGACTAACTTTTAAGAAAGGGGATAAAGTTTTCCTATTAAGATAAAACTTAAAACTAAATAGCTATATAGAAAATTAGATAATCTCTAAGTAGGACTATTTAAAATTCTAGAGATAATTACCTTAGTAAATTATAAACTCTAGTTACTACTAAGTATACGTATCTACTCTCTTTTATAAGAACTACTAGAACTAGTACTACTAGATACTAAGTTAGCAATAGACGTTAAACTTAAGAATAATAAGTATAAGGTTAAAGAGATTAAAAACCTATAGAAAGATAGTTATTAGTAGAAGTACTTAGTTAATAGTAAAGATAGCTAAAGAGCTATAATATATAGAAACTAAAATAGAATCTTATAAACTATAAGGAACTAGTATAGGAGTACTACTAGAATATTTAAAGTAGTAGGGATTAAATCCCTAAAGAAGAAGAAGTAATTAAAAGAAGAATTAAAAAGGTTAAGTTTAGCCTATAACTAGCCTAGATTAGCTAAAAGTTTAGATAGTAGTAGTTTAATTAAAGGAAGGTCTATACTAGGGGTTACGTCCCTCTTAGCCTATACTTATACCTAATTCTAAAAATTTAGAATAGTAAGATTCTAATTAGTATAAAAATACTCTCGCGCCTTAACCTCTAAAAGCTTCTAATAGAGTTGTATAGTCTTTATGACTATAAGAGCTTAACGCTCCTTTATATAAGTAATTTCTAACATTTTCTAGCGCTTCTCTACCTAAACTCTCTCTTACTCCTCTTTAGAAATAAAAGGCTATACTCTACCTTTATAGAAATATAAAATATAATAACTAGTATTCTTAATAAAATAATAAAAGTTCCTCTCTTTATAACGCTAATAGTAAAATATTATCTCTAAACTCTCCTTCTTATATAATTAATATAAGCGCGACGCTCTATAGTTAATTTAGTAGGTAATTATAATAAGATAATAAAACCTTAGGTATAGTTAGGAAGGCGTAAAAGAATAAAAGCGTATAATATAATAGGTATACTAAAGCCTTATATGCGACCTATATTATAAATTATAGTATAGGAAAATAAACTCTAGAGTATTAATAATAGCCCTAAGAGAAGAGATAGTGTTATAAATAAATACTAAATATCTCCTCTAGTTAAAGAGTATAAAGTTAATAGCTAACTATTATATAGTATAGAAGGTTATAATTAGCGCAGGGCGTAGATTATATAACTACTATCTCGCTAAAAGCTAGTATCTCGCTAAGGAAGAGATAGTATAAGGATTTAGAATAGTAACTATCCTAACTATCCTACAGAAGGATATATCTAAAGGGATATATAGGATAGTAATAGATTAGGTAATAAGTATATAGTTATAGAGGATTCCCTTAATACACTTATTATAGTTAACTTATCTTATAGTTTGTCTCTTACCTAGATTAATACTTAAAGTTATTCTATCGCTTATATAGAATTAGATTATTATTACTAAATACCTACTATCTCTATTATGTCGCTAGACAAGCTAACGCGGGCTTAACAACGTTAGTCTTACCTGCCTTAGTGCGGACTAGGATTATAGATTAGTATAACCCCTCGTGTTAATATAGAGCTATTTTAAGCTCTTTAATTTAAAGATAGTATTAAAACTTTCTTTATACTAAAGTTTTAGAGTAGACTATAAGATTAAGCTAAAGTTAAAGGATAGTTAATAGCTATAGCTACTATAGGGCTTACTATATAGTATATTAAGAGGCGAGTTACTAGTACTCTAAAGGGAGCTTATAGCTCTTCTAAAAAAAGATTTTTTTATAAGTAGCTTACTAGCCTTTTTACTAGTCTTATTTATAAAAAGCTATAAAGAGAACTCTAATTATATATTAACTACTACGTACTTAACACTATTCCTAAGAAAGATAGATACTCTCTACTACTTATCTAAGAGACACTTAATAATATAAGTAAGGCTAAGTAGTTTATAAAGCTAGACGTTATTACTACCTTCTATAAGATTTATATAGTAAAAAGTAATAAATAGAAGATAGCTTTTAGAATACGCTTTAGTCTATTTAAGTAGTTATTACTCTATTTAGTATAGTAAACTCTCTAAATACCTTCTAGTAATATATTAATTAGATATTAAGAGAGTATCTAGATAAGTTCTATTTAGTATAGCTTAATAAGCTATTAATCTATACTAATATAGCCTATAATAATACTAGAACTATATCTAAAAGGTCCTTAGTAAGCTCTAGAGCGTAGGACTCTATATAGATATTAAGACATACAAATTAAAGTAATATCTACTAAATACTTAGGTTTTATTATTAATATTAAGATAAGTATCTCTATAAACTTAGATAAGATTAAAGCTATTAAAGAGTAAGAAGTACCTAAGATAGTAAACGGCGTATAATTATTTCTTAGTTTACTAACTTCTACTAAACGTTTATTAGAGACTTTATAAAGATTACTATATCTTTAACCTACCTAATAGGCGATATAAGCTTTACCTAGGGAAAATATAAGTAGGCTATATTTAATAAGCTAAAAGAGATCTTTATAATAAATCTATTTTAGTAATATTTAACTCTAAGTAAAATATAGTCTAGAATATAACTCTTTTAGCTATATAATAAGAGAAGTACTATCTTAGTATAGTAAAAAAGGGATACTACGCCCTTACACGTACTTCTTAAAAAAGAATAACGTCTATAAATATAACTATAAAATATAATAAGAACTACTAGCTATAGTATAATATCTAAAAAATAGAACGCTAATCTCTACTTAGTAAAGAGCTTTAAAGTATTACTAATTATAAGAACCTAAACTACTTTAAAAGCTATAGATATTAAGTAAATATTAAATCTACTAAGCTATATATTAAGCTAATTTAATATAGAGATACTATACTAGCTAGAGAAGTAAATATAAGAGCTAATACGCTCTTAAGAAGAGAATAAAAACTACTAGAAGATATAAATAATAAACGCTTATAAAAGCGTATTATCTAAATTTTAAAACTAACGTCCTACTACTATAAGAAAGTAAGTAAGAATAAAGAGAACTTAACTAAGAGCTAAGTTATATTAGTATAAATTTATATAAGATAAATAGAGAGCTATCTTAGCTTAACTAAAGAATAATTAGACTAATAAGACGCTATTACTAATAAGAGTAGTATAGACTAGTTAGAACTAAAGGTACTATAGCTAAAAGCTCTAAAAATAATTAATAGTACTAGTAAGTAGTATAAGTAGTACTAGAGTAGAAATAAAGATTCTCGCTAAGCTTAAAATACTATATTTTAGAGTATATAATTAGTAATTAAATAGAATTACTATATTAAGGTAAAAAATAGGTACTAAATAAAAGAAACTATATACCTAAATAATTAGAGAAGTCTATAATTCTCTCTTAGCTAAATATCTAAGTAGAGAGATTACCTATAAGATAGTCGCCTAAAATTTCTTCTAGCTAAGTATATTAGATAATATTAGATATTACGTAAGAAACTATAACGTTTATAAGAGAATAAAGCTATTATAAGAAAGTACCTAAAGATTTCTTAAATAACTACTAATACTAGATTAGATATAGAAAGAGATATTTATAGACTTTATTAAGAGACTTCTAATAAGAAGAGGTATAAGCTACTTTATAGTTATTACTAATTACTTAAGTAAGAGAGCTATCTTTATCCTACTACCTAATATTAAGATTAAATAGTAGTCTAAGCCTTTCTTAGCTAAGTAGTAGCTTACTATTAGTTACTTAATATAATTATATTAAATAAAAGGAGCTAGTTTATTAGCGTACTTTAGGAACGCCTTTATAAAGTCTTAAAGATTAATTAATAGTTATCTATAGCGTTTTACTTATAGACTAATAGCGCTATAGAATAAATAAATATTATAAAAAGTATATATCTAAGCGTTTATTAGCTAGTTATAGAATAACTAGGCTATATACTACTCTATAGCTTAAATTACTATTAATAGAAGAGACGTAACGTTAATAAAAGTATCTCTATTCTTTTTATAATATAGCTATAATATAGACCCTCTCTAGTTAAAGGCTCTACTAAGTATAAGTTAAAAGAAATATACTACTAAAGAATATTTAGACTATAAGAAGGTAGAGACTATTATAGCTAAGTTCTAAGATATATTTAACTAAGGATAAGCTAGTATAACTAAAGCCTAAGTAGAATAAAGAAAGTAATAAATTAATACTATAAAGAGGCTAGAAACTATAAAGTTAGTAATAAAGTTTAGCTAAAGCTTAATAAATAGTATAGAATAGAATATTAGTTATAAAAGCTTAATTAGAAGAGTACTAAATATATAGTAATAGAGGTAATTAATAGCTACTTAGTTAAGCTAGATACTCCTCTAAGCTACTACCTAGTCTTTTATATTAATAAACTATATTTTACTAACTTAGATCCTCTACTAAGCTAGGTATAAGACGACTATTAGCCGCTACTATTATAAGTAAGTAATAAGAATAAATAGTTTATAAAATAGATTATAAGTAAAAAGTAGAAACGCTAAAAATATAGTTAGCGCCTTTACTATAAGGTAAAATAAGTTAGATACGCCCTAATAGATCTTTAGCTAGTAGAATTACTAAAGAAAATAAAAGCTCTAGATTAATAGGAGGCCTATATAAAGGACGCTTAGAATAAGAAGGGACGCTTACTAGAAGGCTTTCGCTAAAAGACCCTCTAAAGAAGAGAAAGAAAGGGGTATTATAATAGGCTAGAGCCTAGTTAGTAAATACTTAATAATATCTTAGTTATATATATAAGACGTATAGATTAACTACTTATGTCTAAATAACGCTTAGACTATCTGTATAGTCTATAAGTAGAAGGTTATTCTAAGCCGCTCTCTAAATAACCTTTAGCACGAGATAGCTTATAGTTCTCTTCCCTATTAATTATAACTCTAGTATACCTGTGCAATAGCTCCTCGAGCGTAGCCCCTTACACGTATATCTACTTTAGTAAAATACTAAGTACTTAAAAGTATATATAGCGTCTTCTTAATTAAGAGAAGTAGATAGTAGTCTAACTCTATAGTATTTAGTCTTAATAGTTTATATATAAATATTAGCTACTCTCTAATATTTAGCTAATAGTACTAGTACTTTTATCGCTAAAGAGCTTATATATATCTCTCTCTTATCTAAGAGTTTAGTAAGTTAATAGTAAAGTTCTAATAGCTAGTCTCTTAATATAGAGAAGAAAAGCCTTTATAGTACTTTTATTATATATTCTTCTAAATTCTTAGTAAGTTTAATATAATAGTTTAGCTATCTTTTATATAGGGAAATACCTACTACTCTAGCCGTATTAAAAAAGTCTTTAAAGTCCTCTAACTCTTTTAGAAGCTATAGATATAAATAGACTATAAGAGAGCTAAAGAGCTATTTATTAGTAATGTATAGTACTAGTAAGCTAGCTACTCTAGTAAGCCAGCTACTTTTCCTTAGCATCGCAAATACTACGTATATAGTATAATATAATATTAAAATAAGCCTAACTTATTATATAAAGAAGGTAGAGTTAATCTTACTTTTTAGGCCTATAACTTAAGCTAATTTAAGAGCCTATAACGCGCTACTATAGCCTTTAGCGTATAATATTATTAGCTCTCTAATTAGCTTTATAGAATTTTAAATTAACGCTAAAGATAGCCTAAATCTTAAAGCTTACTATAATAAAAAAGTAAACTATTATATAATATATTCTTAACTTAGATATATAAAGATCTACCTACTATCTTTATAAAGTAGTAGATATTATAAATAAACTACTAGCTATACGTAGTAGAATACCTATTAGTAAGAACTAAGTAGAGCGCTTTATTTAGCGTAAAGAGAAGCTTAAGATAGCTTTTGACTAAGTAAAGAATTACTAAAGAATACTTTTAAAAAGAGTTAGAAGTTCTTAGCGCTTAGTTTAAGCTTATATAAAGATAAAAGTTAAGTATAAAGTCTTTAATAATTATATTTATAATATTAATAAAATCGCTTCTAAATAGGCCTTATTAGCTTATAAAAGCAGTTATAGGTTTAGAGTATTATATAAGACTAAATTTTAGTTAGCTAAGTCATTATAAGTAGGTTAGTTATCTAAAGTATTTACGCTACTAACTATATAACTTTACTTATTATTATCTATAAAGAACGCCTCTATATCTTAGTATAGTATCAGAAGGCTTCAATACTATATAACTAGAAGCTCTCTATATTTTAAAATAGCTAGATAAATAATTAGCTTAGTCTTAAGTAGTTAAAGTACTTTAATAACTATATAAAGTTGCGTTAGGTAAAGTTATATAGGCTACTTATCTTAGATAGCTATAAGAGCTACTTTAACTAGAATTTAAAAGACTACTATTTTATATATAAAATTCTAACTCTTTATATACCTACTTACTTATTATATATACTTTAGCTACTTAATATAGTATACTTTTTACTATTAAAGCTAAAGTACTTCTAACATGTATAAGACTTAGCACGCTACTATATCTACTATATTAATAAGAAACGCTTTTTTCTTAATTTTAAGAACGCGTTTTTTAATATATTTATATATAAGAACGATAAAAAGCCTTTAAAGTAGTAAGACTAGTTTTAATAAACGCGTAGAGAGTTTATAATTACCTTAAAGTTTATCTTATATACTATTACTAGTTATACTACTAAAAACGCCTTAGTAGTCTAAAATACTAAGTAATATATATATATTTAGACTATAGTTCAAGCTTATAAGAGAATCCTTTATATAATTACTAATAAGTATATAAAAAGGCTTTTTAAAGCTTATAAAAGAGCTAAAGAGATATTATATAATAATATTCTTATTAAAGCCTATTTATATAGCTTAAAAAGTAAGTAGTAAAGTTAATAAGGCGTAGAGAGCGCAAAATAAAGTAAATTTAGATAGATAGTATAATAGAGTTTAGTATAAGTATATTAGATAGCTAAAAGTAATTCTACTACTTATATAACGTCTAAGAAGAGTAGTAGTAGAGGTCGTTAAAAAAGAACTTAGCTAGCTTAATAACGCTATAGTAACTATAAGAGACTAGATATAACGCTTATATATATTAGAAAGATATAGAAGAAGATTCTAAATCTAATATAGCTATATTATATAAAAGATTTATAGATAGTATAGAGTAATTTTTCATTTTATATATAGTATTCGCGATACTAAGAAAAAGTAGCTAGCTTACTAAGGTAGCTAGCTTACTAGTGCTTTACGTTTGTTAAGTTTTATACTATATATATAATCTTACTTATACTAGTAGGGATTACTATTCTACTTAACCTTAGTAAAGAACCTTTAGCTTAAAGTACTTCTTATACTATAGTAGTTATAATTAGGCTAAAGCTTAGAAATAGTATATAGGCTAAATTCTTATATACCTCTATATTATTAGCTACTTTAATAATTAAGTAACTATATAAAATATATAAAATAGCTCTTATATAGCGTATCTTTAGTGTTCTAGGAATAATTCTATAAGCTATTATAAGTATATGGGCTACTAAGCGTAATTCTTACCTATTAATATTAGTTAATTACTACTAATTACGAGATTATACTAGAGCCTACTATCTCTAAGGCTTCTTAAAGTAAGTAAGAAGAAATATTAATAAACTACGCTTCTACTCGTAACGCTACTTAATACTAATATATAAAAAATTTATACTCTAAGTCTACTAGCGTATCTATATATTCTAGCTTATTAATAAATACTATAATAATAAAAGAAATTTATTTATTTAGCTATAGATTTCTAAAATCTCTCTTTTCTTTATATTACTAGTACTCTTCTTTATTAACGTTACTTATTACTCTCTTAGTATAAACTACTACTAAAAATACTTAGTTCTTTAAGTATAGTCTATATTCTTTAATAGTAGCGTAAAAGATATATATACGCTATAGTAATATTATATGTATGTAAATATATATAACGTAGCTATTCTATCTATAGCGTATATATACCTTTACTACTATACATTTTTTATATAACTTTATAGATACTTAGTTAGTCTACTTATATATTTTTTTAAACTATATCTTTCGCGCTCTATAGCTATAGAGCTAATACTTACTGTTATAATATTACTATTATAGTCTACTTTTAGCGCCTAGTAGAATATACTTATAAAGATGTAAGAGCTATTTTTAAGTCTACAATTTTTAAGTTAACTATAATAGACTTATACTATTCTACAAATATAGTATAGTTAGTGCTAGTAATACGTTAGTTAAGTACTACTATACATATTTTAAATTAAGTATATAGCGTAACTTAGCTAGTTTCTATTCTTAATTTTAGTATAGGCCTCTCGCCTAAGAGAAGAGCTAGTTAAATAAAATAAAAACTTATAAATAGTTATAACTTACTTTATTAGAGTTACTCTAATATAACCTAAGCGCGTTCTTTACTATAACTATCTAAATAGTAAATAATAGATAACTGGCTAAAGAACTTTATAAAGCTTTAGTTACTTTACGCGCCTTACTTATACTATAGAGATACTTTATCTCATACTATAATAATTAGACTAGACTAGATAAGTATAACTAAGCTTTTTATTACTAATAAAGTTCTAGTCTATCTATAGCTTATATTAATTATAATTTACTATATATTGAAGTAGGTCTTATCTCGTATAAAGAATTCGCCTAGAGAGAGTAGTTATAGCGTAAATACTTATAAAGTATATCTATAGTTATAAACTATTCTAGTACTCTATATATACTAAGGAGTATTAAAGTATCTGTAGATAGAGTTATATAAGTAGAAGGTAGGTATTACATAGAGTTTTAAAACTTCTTATTCTATATACGTAGTACCTCTAAAGCTACTTTTTTCTTAGCCTAATATTCTATTATTTTATAGAGCTATTAAAGGATAAAATTAAACTTATTAGGAGTTACTTAGTTATTCTAAGTAAGCGGCGTATTTATCTCGATACTCTTATAGAATACTTAAAGAAGACTTTAAAATATTATAGACTAGCTCTAAAGTAGTACTATAATAAGTATTAATAGTAATATTTAAAGTCTAAGAGGCTTCTATATATACTTGCTAAGTATATATAGTCTCTCCCTCTTACCGCTTATAGCTAGGCAAAGCCTAAGCTATTATATAGCTTGAGATATAAAGAAGTAAAGAATAGAGAGCTCGCTTAAGCTCTAATTCTTATACTATATACTTACTATTAGTGATAATCTTTATAACCTACTCTATAGATCTTCTATATAGTACTCTTATATATAAATCTATAGGGTTATAGCTGATATACTATATAAGATATTAAGAGAAGAAGATTCTTAAAGCTAAATATAGAATAGGTATAACTATTATAGCTTCTACATTATATATATTAATATTCTTTGAGTAATTTAATAATAGTAATAGTATCTAGTAACTATTATATAAACTTCATAAAGCTATTCTTTATCTAAATAAAATATTCTATATACTCTTCTCTTAGTAAATATAATCTACTTTCAATAAAATATATAACTTTATAGTAACTTTACTATACTAGCGAAAACGCTAGTAGATACTTTATTTTAATATATTTCATATTTAATAAAGTTTATAGCGTAAAGAGATATAACTTAGTACTTATAAATAGTAAAAAGCTTACTTTTTAGCTTAAGAGTCTCTTTTACTTAATAGCTCTATATCTATTATATATAAGACTTAAAAATTAAATTTTACTTTATTAGTATATATATAACATAGAGAGCGAGTTATAGAGTTTATTACTAATAGTAAGTACGTAGTATAAGGATTAGAGCTTAAGCGAGCTCTCCATTCTCTACTTCCTTATAACTCTAGCTACACTAGGCCTATTTTGGTAATTTATTACTTATCTTTAAGGCCTAATTCTTAGCTTTCTTTTTATTAATTAATTATATATATTATCTTAGAATTAATAGAGTTACTAAGAAAAGAGTAATGCTAAGAAAATGTGGCCGGCTTAGTAGTCTAGCCGGCTTAGTAGTAGAATACGTTATTTAGTTAATAAAAGAGTTGAAAGAAGCCTAATTAATAAAAAGCTAGAAAAACTTATTAAAGTACTTAAGAAATTGTTTTCTACTAATAATAGGTACTAATAAGAAGTTAAGATAGAGTACTTTAAGTACTAGCTTAGAGAATATTAGGCCTAAATTAAGCTTATTACTATAAACTACTTATTAGTGTTTTATATCAAAAGTAGGCACTATATTAAAACTACTATAATTAAAGAAAGTAGAACAGAATTCTATCTTATTCAAAAATTTCTACTTAAATAAGTAATAAAAGTTCTAAAAAGGTTCTAGCATTATATAGATAGGCTTTTTTTTTAACTATAAAAGATTTTCAACTATCTTTTTCAGTAAATAGAGCTAAAGAAAGATACTAGAATATTTAATTTAAAGAAAGTAGTAAAAGAGTTTACTTTAGAAGTAAAATTTAACTTAGCTATAGGAGACGTCTTTTAAAAAGTAGCTTATAAATAATTATTAGCTCTTTAATATAATACTTTTAATGCTTTCAATATTAAGTATGTTTTTTAAGAATTATACTTTAAAGCTTACTTGAAAATCACTTCTATTTAAATTAACGCGAACTAAGAATTCAGTTAATAGCTTAGTTAATACAATACTTTAGCTTAAGCTAATTAAAGTTTAGCAAAAATAAGATCTTTAGAACTCTTAGTAGATACTTTAATAAGTAGAGCTAATAACTAATTACATTATCTAAAGAGAGATAAATAAATAGACTAATAAGTATATAGTAATATTATATAGCTAGATCCTTTAAGCAAGTAGCATAGTTTATAACTTAAGCTAGTAGTATAGTAGCTTATATAGTAGTTAGTAACTATAGCGCTAATATTAGTAAAGTTATATATAACTAATTTTAAAACTTAATAGCTATTAGAGCTATAGTAAAACTTTTAGAACTACTGGAAAAGCTAGGTTATAGTAACTAAAGTAAATAATATGTATAAGAATTAGAGATAGGACTCCTTTACTAAGTTTATTATAAAATAAGTTATTAGGAAAAAAATTACCTAACTCTCTAAGCCTATATTAATAAAAGTTAGGATAATATTAATAATAAATTAGTTCTTAACTAAGATACTCTAAATTGATTATAAAGAAGAGTTATAAACTTAAAGCTTTATTCATATATAACTTAATAGCTTCTAAAATTAAAAAATACTAAATTAAGTAAAATATTAAATTACTTATATTTACTATATGTTTTCTAAGTAAGATTTAGAAAGCTAGACCTATTAAAACTAATAGATTTTCTAAATAAGTTATCTCTAATAATAGTAAAGTATTCTTTTTAAGCATTATAACTAATTCTAGAATCTTTTTACTATTTTTAGTAAATTTAACTTAGAAAAGCGTTTTAGCTATATAGAGCTAATTAGTATAACTATAGTATAGTAGTATTAGCTACTATTACGCGAAGTTACTTTAATAAGAAAATTTTGTAGCTATAACCTAAAAGATTGAAAGGAATACTTAGAAAACTATTTTTCAGAAGTTTAGTAGTTAATAATTTTTATATTTAGAAAGTATAAAAGCTAGAATTATAATTACTTTATGAACTAAAGTCTAAATAACGATATACCATATAGTTTATACAATAAGCTAAGACTAGTAGATAGAAATACTTAATACTTCAAGTTATTTAATGCCAAATAAAACTCTAAAAGGTACTTACTAAGAGCTTAAAGAAACATAGAAAAAAAGGTATTATATAGTAAAAAGGCTTGCCTAAAATAGTAAGAAAGCTATTTAGTAGATTTTAATATTAAAGTTAAGCTACTACTTAGATAGTCTTAGGAAATATACTAAAGGTTTATAAAAAGTTTTTTTAGATAAAATCTACTATAAAGAAGTTTTAAAAGAAAATTCAAGTTAACTTAGTAATATATTACTAGTAAGTAAAAATAAATATAACTTAGAAGAGAATTTAAGTCTAAAATCTAAGTTAATTTAATATTATTAAAATAGCTACTAACTTATGTACTAGTTAGGCTTTAGCTAAAATAGTTAAACAATACTACTATATAAAAGTAAGTATTAAATGGATACTTAAATTAGTTATATATATTAAAATATTATTTTATAAAAGAATATAAAGTTAGCTTTATAAAAGGTAATATAAATAATTTATAAGAATATAACTTATTAGCTAGTATTAAATGCTTATAAAAAGACTACTTTATAGTTCTAATCAATTTTTAACGTAATATATTTTTCTCTTCATTAGATTTTAAAGTAGAACTTATATAATCAAGAACGTAATAGTAAGAAAGTAAGTTATCTAATTACCTCTCTACTAAAAAGTATACTATTAGCGCGTATAATATTTCTTAATAGTACTATATAAAGCTTTATAAGTATTATTATTAAATTAAAGCACTTTAGTAGAGGAGGGTAGTGTATAGATACTAGGTGCGCTAGTATAACTTAGTAACTATAATAGCTAATTAGAGTATAGAGGCTCTTAGCACCCCCTAAGTACACCTAGTATATTATAGATATATAGATAAGATTATTAATATTATTATTTATTACCTTTTATTTAGACTTCTATTAATAGTAAATATCTAATAATTAAGAGTCTTACTATCTTTACTTATCTACTAAAATAACTATCTTAACTATACACGACGTAATAGTTATTCTATAAGACTATATAGACTATATATCTTAGGTTCTATAGATCTAAGCGTAATATATTATATATAACCTCTAGAATAAAGTTAACTTAGTATAAAATACTTATATCTATAAGAACTAAAAGAATTTAGAGTGTTTTAGCTTATAAACTACTTATCTATAGTAAAGATTAGTATACTAAAGTAAGTTACTAAATTAACCCCTATAGAATAGAGAAACTATAGAGAGGATATATACTATTATAAACTATATATAGAATCGTATAAGAATAATAGAGATAAATATAATAAAAAGTAATTAAATATCTTTCTAATTATACGCCTAATTTAGTTAATAAATACGCTTTACCTTTAGTAAACCTGCTACTTTTTAGGCGAGCTACTACGTACTTAGCTAATAAACTTTAAGTTTACTATTAAACTTAGTAACTTCTAAGAGATAAAGTAAGTAAGAGACGACTATTTAGTAACTTTTAATCTAATAATGACTCTAAGCTAAGAGAATAATTAGCTAATAAAATATAATTAAGCTACTTTAAAAGCTAAAAAAATAAAGTTATAAATACTAGTCTAGTTACTATTATTATAAGAGACTTTATAGTCTTTATCTATAGGATAGCCTTTATATAGACTATAAACTTCTAAGATAATAAAAAAGTAAAGTAAGAAATAATCTATAAAGAGATAATAAGTTATTTCTAAAAGTATATATAATATACTATCTCCTTAGAGTAGAGAAGTATAAAGTAGCTTTTATAGCTTATAATAATAGTATATTTAATATAGCTCTTAATAAAGGACTATAGCTACTATTTAAGACGCTATATAGTAATAGTATAATATAACCTACTATCTTAAATCTAAGAAATACCTGATTTATTCTAAAAAATCTCTTATAAATAAAGTATTAGAGCGATTTTTATAAACAATAAGCGTTATAAGCTATAAAGTAGCCTATATAGAAGTAAACTTTAGTATAGAGTAAAAAAGCTACCTCTAAATAGAATTACTTAGTATATTATTACTATAAACTTAGAGAATATTACTTCGTTAATCTAGACCTATCTTTAAAATAGTAGATACTAAATAAAGCTATAAATAAACTAGTATAGTTTGAATATAGTAGTAATCTTATAGTGTAAAGGCTAATATAAGAATAAAGTAGATCTTATATCTATATACTAGCTATTACGCTTTTAGAAACTTCTAAAGCTAATTAGTTACTTTATAATTTACTAGAAAGCTAAAGAATTATAGATATAGACGCTACTTTTACTACTCTCTTACTAAGTAAGAGAAACTAACTATATATACTCTCTTTATAGTCTTTTATTCTAACTCTAGTATAACTTACTATATTAAAATAACTTAGACTATATTTATAACAACTACTTACTATTATTAGGTAACTATATTTAGGCTAGTTGTATAAAGGTTTAGATATAAGAATATAGTATAATAGATATTATACTATAATACTAAAAAGAAATAATATTAATAGTACTATATAATATAGTAATCTACTTAAAGATTATATAAAACTTATTATCTTTTAAGCTACTATAGTAGAAGAGATTTTAGTAAAATACTAGATTAAACCTAATAAACCTATATAGACCTAATAATTAATATATTAGTAATCTATTAAGAACCTATAGCTAGTAAGTACTAGAGTATAACTCTCTACTTCAGGCTCTAGTCTATATATAGAGATTACTACTTATATAAAGTAAGAACTAAGAAAAGCCTTAGTAATACTATAGTATAAAAGACTTAGCTACCTAGAATTAGTAAGAATTAAATACCTAGTATATTAGTCTAAGAGGCTGCGAGTTTAAAAAGTAATAATTGTATAGTATAACTCTTAGAAAAATAAAGTTAAGAAGATAAGTTAGATACGTACTATAATAATAATAAAGGATTAGAAAAGTAGCTAGTAATTAACTTTTGTATATATAAGTACTAGACTATAATAAAAGAGAAAAGCTAAATACTTATTACTAACTACTTCTCTAGTCTCTAGTAGAACCTATACTTTATTAATAACTATATTACTAAGTTAAATATATAGCCACTTAAAATTTTTTTCTATTTAAAGAATTACTATAATATCTTAGTTAAAACTATTAATTAGATAATAAGATTACTATAGTAAAACTAAACGTTAAACGCTAGCTAGTAATATAGAGTATTAAAGTTAAGCTCTCTACCCTAAATATATAACCTTAGAATGGTAGAGCTAAGTGCTTAAAGGGTATAAATAAGAAAAAAGTATATATAATACGCCTTAATACTAATCTCTCTTAGGAACTAAAGCTAGAAATTCCTTAAGCTATAGTATAGTTATATAATAGAACTTTGAACTATAATAACGACTAAAAAAATACTATATAAAGTCTTTTTTATTAGAGTAGTATTTAGTAATAGAATTATTACCTCTCTATAATAGCTAAACTTTATATACCTTAAGTATATAGCTACAAGGCCTTTATATAATAAATACTATCTATAAAGAGAAGTTACGCTTTTAGCGCTTTAACATAAAGGTATTAATTAGATACTTAGTTAAATATTAGTCTACTAATATCAATTAGATCTTAATACCTTTACTTACTAAAGTAACTAGTATAAATGACGTTACTTTTAATAAGAACTTAGTATTTAACATTAAGATTAAAGATCTAATAAAAAGGTTTATATATAGTATACTAAAAGAAATAGTAATATATATCAAAACTATTAAGCTTCTAGCCCTAATATAGTAACTAAAAATAAAGTCTTTCTTTTAAGATAGCACTCTAAAAGAATTAAGTAACTAAAAAGATAAAATAAGTTAAGTAACTTACTAAAATACTACTAAGAAGAATAATTTAGAATAGCTATCTAACTCTACTAATAATACTAATATTTATAACGCTACTTACGCGGCTAATAACTAGAATACTACTAAATAAAAAGAATTAGTAAGAAATACTTAAGACTAGTTTATAAGTAGTAGCGTTTATAGTAGGTACTGAAGTAGGAAAGATTAGAGAGTACTAAAGAGTAAAAATAAATAAAATAGTAATTAAAAGGCTACTTACTAATAGCGTAAGCTCTATTATAATTAACTACTATCTCTACTAATATACTAGACTAAGCTTAAAGACTATTTAATAAAAGATATACTTAAAGAAGCTAAATAAATCTATCTAGCTAGCTACTACTAGATAATCTTATATATGAAATATTTATAAAAAAGACTAAGTAGTTAAAATAGTAGATTTTAGACTATGTATATATATACTTATAAATATAATAAGTACTACTAACTACTAAAATATAAAATATAACTAATTATTAGAGGTAACTAGTAGCGTAATATTATAGCGTAAAATATATATACTATAACTCTTACTAGTAAGTCTTTTTAAATACTAATGGTAATCATAGTAAAATATAACTTAAAGCTTAAGTAGTATAATATAATAATTTTATTTATATATACTATAATTAACTATAAAGTATTTATAAAGATACATTATAGCTTTTAGAAACTAAGTACTATTCTTAGACTAGATAAAGTACTATATAAGCTATATACTTTCCTACTACTTTAGTAGAGAGAGTTTATAAGTACTCTTAGAGTACTTAGGTTCTAGAAAGTTCTCTATAAATCTTACTATCTTATTAAAGATAGTATATTATATTCTTTTATATAGATAATATTATTCTTATATACTATAAAAATATAAGGTACTTAGTATAGTAGGCTATTAAGTATCTTTAGAATAAGTACCTTTTTACTAGTAAAAATAACTTTTAGTAGTTCTTAGGTATTAAGATTATTAGAGACTAAGAGTTAAGAACTATCTAACTATTTTAGATAGCTTATATATAAGATTAGTAGACTAGCTAACTATACTAATATTAGATATAATACGCCTATAGTAATAGCTAAGCTACTACTATAAGATAGCTAAGTATCTTTATTAGAGATTAATAAGTACTAGTATAAAATAGAATTACTTCTCCTTATAGCTATAACTATTAGACTAGATATTACCTTTATAACTTTATAACTTACTTACTTCTTATTAAACTTAGAATAAGAGTATTATAATACTATAAATAAAGTCTTATTATACTAACTTATAATAAAAGATATAGTACTTTAGCTTAGAGATAACGCAGACTTATTAATAGCTAGTAACGCCTTTTTTACTAATAATAATTTAGATAAAAAGAGCTTTTAGGGTTATATAATTAAGCTCTTTAATAGGCTTATTATATTGAAGATAAATAAATAAGATATAGGTACTACTTCTATAATAAAGGCTAAGCTTTTTACTTTATTATAAGTTATAAAGAAAGCTCTATTTATTTCTAAACTACTAAAAAGGTAAGGCGTATAGTTAAAGAACTTTAGAGTTAACGTATTCCACCACCGAGCCGGCCAGACCACTAAGCCAGCCACCTTTTCATGGCATAACTCTTTTCTTAATAACTTTATCAATTCTACAGCTTTAAAACGGATATATTAAAAGAAAGAAAGCTAGGATTTATGGCATTAAAATAAGCTATAAATTACCTAAATAGGCCTAGTATAGCTAGAGTTATAGGTAAGTAAAGAATAGAGAGCTCGCTTAAGCTCTAATCCTTGCACTATAAGCTTACTATCAGTAATAAACTCTATAACTTTCTCTATATATTATAAAATATAAATAAAGTATATTCCTACTTTTAAAGTCTTTATATATAATAGATATAGAGTTATTAAGTAAAAGAGACTTTTAAGCTAAAAAATAGGCTTTTTACTATTTATTAGCGCTAGGTTATCTATTTACGCTATAACTTTTATAATATATACATTGTAGTTAAATATAGTTTCTACTAGCGTTTTAGCTAGTATAGTTAAGTATCTATAATGTTCTATATTCTTTTAAAGTCGATTATATTTACTATGAAAAAAGTATATAGAAATAGTTCTTTTCTAGATAAAGAATAGCTTAAAGAAGTCTTTTAAATAGTTATAATATACTATTACTATTATAAATCTACTTAAAGAATATTAATATATAATATAGAAGCTACTATACTACCTATTGTATATTTAGCTTTAAGAAACTTCTTCTCTTAATATCTTATATAGTATATTAGCTATAGCTCTATAACTCTATTATATATAAGAGTACTATATAAAAGGTCTATAGAAAGAGTTATAAAAATTATTACTAATTATAAATACGTAGTATAAGGATTAGAGCTTAAGCGAGCTGTCTATTCTTTACTGGCCTATAACTCTAGTTACACTAGGCCTATTTAGGCAATTTATAGCTTATTTTAAAGCCCTAGGTCCTAGCTTTCTTATTATTAATAAATTTGTTTTATAGCTGTAGGATTAATAAAGTTATTAAGAAAAGAGTAATACTAAGAAAAAGTGGCCGGCTCGGTGGTCTGGCCGGCTCGGTGGTGGAATACGTTACTATCTAATATAATCATAAGTAGATAATCTACCTAGTTATAAAAGAGATTTCTAAGCTTTAAACTAAGCTTAGGTATATTAATATATATTACTAAATTAGATAGAGATATCTATAAGTAGGTTATCTATTAATTATATACTTATTATAGACCTGATAGTAGATAGTCTTACTAAGATACTACTACTAAATAAGTAGCTAAAGCTTTTATAGTAGTCAGGCCTTATCTCTACTAAAATAATTATAGCACGAAACTAGATACTACTTAAAAAAATCTAAGAGAAACTTAAGAGCCTTATAGTTTAACCTACTATATAACTGTAAGTTTAGCTAATAGGTAGTAAATATCTCTAAGCTAAAGGAGTATATTAAATTAAAGTACTATAGTAGAGAAAGGTAGTATATAGATACTAGGTGCGCTAGTATAACTTAGTAACTATAATAGCTAATTAGAGTATAGAGGCTCTTAGTACCCTCTAGGTATACCTAATGCGGTATAGACACGTAGATAAGATTATTAATATATTAATTATTACCTTATATCTAGAGATCTATTAATAGGAAATATCAAATAATTATATCAAGTATACTTATATATATTAATTAGATTAAGGTTTAGACTAATATCTTTATAGTAAAGAGTTATATAACTCTATTATATTAAGTAATCCTTTTCTAACTAACGCTCGCGTAAGGCTTAAGTATATAACTAATAGGCTTATTTACTACTATACCTTTAGTAAAGATAGAGAGTTTAATAAAAAATTTATATATATCACGAGTAATTAGATTTATATACTAAAATATATATAAGACCTATATTAGAAAACCCTTAGAAAGTATAATTACTAGCGTAATACCCTTTTATTATAAGATAGAATAGCTAGCTAAAAATAATTTATATATAGAATTAAACTCAGTTAAGATATAAATAACAGTAAAAAAGCCTAATTAAGAATTTATAAAAAGTATAACTAGTAATAGAATAGCTAAAAAAGGTTTAGCTAAATAAATGAGAAATATCTATAACGTATTCTACAACTAAGCCGGCTAGACCACTAAGCCGGCTACTTTTTCTTAGCATTACTATTTTCTTAATAACTCTAATAATTCTATAGCTATAAATAAGATTAAATAATAAAGCAAAAGCTATTGCTTAGGCCTTTAAGATAGGCTATAAACTACCTAAATAAGATTAGTATAGCTAGACTTATAAGTAAGCAAAGAATAGAGAGCTCGCTTAAGCTTTAATCCTTATACTATATACTTACTATTAGTAATAAACTCTATAACTCTCTCTATATATATATATATATAAATAAAGTGGATTTCTAATTTTAAAGTCTTTATATATAATAGATATAGAGTTATTTAGTAAAAGGGACTCTTAAGCTAAAAAGTAAGCTTTTAACTATTTATACGCGCTGGGTTATATCTATTTACGCTATAACTGTTATAATATATAGAAAATAGTTAAATAAAGTATCTATAAGCGTTTTAGCTAGTATCGTTAAGTATCTATAAAGTTATATATTCTTTTAAAAGTAGATTATATTTACTAAGAAAGGAGTACTTAGAAATTGTTCTTTTCTAGATATAGAATAGCTTTAAGATGTCTTTTAAATAGTTACTATATACTATTACTATTATAATACTTAAGAGATATTAATATATATAATATAGAAGCTACTATACTACCTATTCTATATTTAGCTTTAAGAAACTTCTTCTCTTAATATTTTATATAGTATATTAGCTATAGCTCTATAACTCTATTATATATAAGAGTACTGTATAGAAGTTCCATAGAGTAAGTTATAAAGATTATTACTAATAGTAAGTACGTAGTATAAGGATTAGAGCTTAAGCGAGCTCTTTATTCTTTGCTTACCTATAACTTAAGCTATACTAAGTCTATTTAGGTAATTTATTGCATAATTTAAAGGCTAAAGTACTAGGTTTCTTTTCACTAATCAATCTTATTTATAGGTATAGAATTAGTAGAGTTATTAAGAAAATAGTAATGCTAAGAAAAAGTGGCCGGCTTAGTGGTCTAGCCGGCTTGGTAGTAAATACGTTAAGAAATAGAGATTTTATTAAGAGATTAAGCTTCCTAAGAAAGAGGCTAAATAAGTATATTATAGTAAAAGATATAAGTAGACTTTTATATTATTGAATAACTTTACTAAAAAGCTATTAAAAAAGATTTTCTTTAAAGTTATAAAGCTAATAAAGAAATATAAATATAAGATAGAGATATAAAGTTAGTATAAAGAACTAGCTAAGAAATACTTAACATAGAAAGAAGGCTTTAAATAAAAATAATACTAATATATCTAACTAGCTTTAAGATTAATTAGAAGAATAAATTAGTGTTCAAAACAAATAGAATTAATAAATATAAAGAGTAGAGGATAAGGATTAATAATAACTTAAGCTAGATTTTAAAAGAGGTTAAAGAGTAATTAAATTAGAAGAAAAAAGCTAAAACAAAGTAATTCTCAATTATAATCGTAATATAGCGCCTTTTAGCTTATACTTTAAACTCTAGTATATTTAATTTCTAAGAAGTACTTAGATTACTTTAAAATAGCTAGCAAAAATAAATTTTTTACTCGATCTTGAGCTAAAAGAAAGAGAGATAATAGAAAACCTACTTTATAAAAGGGAGTTAGCTCTTACTAAGGCTTTTAAGAATTAGAAAGACGTAGCTAAAAAGTAATTCTACTAGTTATTATTAGTACTATTTTATATTAGGTATAGCGAGTAGACTAGTTTGCTATTTTAAAAAAGCTTTAACAGATAGTTATTAAGATAATCTAAGTCTAAACTAATCGAAGTATACTAGAGCTCTATAAGAGCTAGTATTATAACTTTTTATTTTTATTAGTAAAGAAGAATAAAAATATTAGCTCATAAATAATACTTACAAAATTAAGAGTATAATTATCTAAAATACAAATTTACTATATAACTAGAATAAGTTTTTAAAAGAGTTTATTAGCTATACTATTATATTACTTATAGATTTCTTTATAGAATATAACTATGTAGATCTTAATAAGAACTTATAAAATATTATAGTTTTTTAAACACTATTTAGACTTATTTAGTAGTATACTTTACTAATTTGTACTACTAATTTAATTATAGAGTTTATATATATATAACTAAAATCTACTAAGGTTATATTTTAAACTACTATATACTTTATTCAAAATATTAATATTAAAAGTATTAAATAATATACAATAAAAAATTAATTAAGCTAAGTAGCTACTAATATATTACAAAATACCTTTTAAATATAGATTAGGATCTTATAGATATAAAGAGAGCTAAAATAACTATATTAAAGTATAAATTAAATTTATACTTTACTATAATAATCATTATTAAGTATAAATTTAATTACAATAGTATGTATTTAAATATTAAAAAAGTTAGAAGATTCTTACTTAGCTAAAAGTAATAAACTAGAAAGTATCTAAATATTTATTAGAGTTTATATTTATTATAAAATCGAATCTATTAACTTTACTATAGTTAAAGAATTATTATTTCTCTTACTTAGAAAGAATACTCTATTTTATAAAGAATATAAGTAGTATTTAGCTATAGCTTCTCTCAAGAAGAGTCTCTATATAGCGTTTATATATATCTTATTTATCTATACTAAACCTTTTTAAGTACTATTTATAGTAGTAAATAGATTGATAAAAGAATAGAGTAATATTCTTATCTAGCTTAATATACTTAGGCGATATACTTATTAGATATAAAAGTAGAGTTTGGTTAATATTAGAATAAAATTAAAATTTCGGTAAATATAAGTATAAACTATTACTATTAATACTAAAAATATTTTACTTCTACTTATATACAGTAAGATTTATAGTAGAAATAGATACTAAAATACTTATAGTATAGCTTTAGTATAGAATAATAGAACTACTAAAAGTTCTTATTATAAGATAGCTTATTCATTAAAACCTCTAGATTTTTAATATTATTATATACTAAAAAGAAGAATATAGTAGCTAATACTCTTTTAAATAGGCTAGAGCTAGAGGTATAGAAACTAATAAAAGAACTAAAACAGAATATTAAAAACTTTACAAATATATATTTAAATACTACTTAGCTTCTCTTAAAAAAGTTCTATAAAATAAGTTTAGCGCTTTTATATAGCTACTATTTAGTAGACTTATTTTTAGTACTAAGCTATTAGATAATAGCTAGTTAGAAAGATTTAGTAACTTATAGTATAGATATTTATTTAAAAACACACCTAAAGAGCCTTAATAAGTTAAAATTATATAAGTTTAAATATAAAGTTTTTTAAATAACTATTAAAGAGTAATATAATTTTATACTATTAAATTAAAGAAGGCTTTTACGATAAGTTATAGATAACTCTAAATAGTAATAAATGATTATTAGAGAACTATATAATAACCTAAGGTATAGAAGTAAAGAAAGTATATAGTAAAGTTTAGATACTCTATTACTAAAAAGAGTATATAAATAAGTAAAAAGTATATTTATTTTATTCTAAATACTAATTATTTATATTAGTTATAGTATAAAAAGCTTTATAGTATATAGAACTATCTTTTATTCTCTTTAAATAGATTATAATTAGTATTATATATATACTACTATAACTAAATAGCTATAAATACGTAATAGTTACTTAAAACTACGCGGTTAGTTAGCTAAAAGCTAAAGCGCTAGTAAAAAAGAATTAAAAAGCTATTTAGAAGTTTCTATTTAATAATATATTTAATAGTTAGAGACTAATACTAAATATTAGCTAATAGTAAGTATGAGAATAAGAGACTAGTTAACAATTTTTAGTAGTAATATAGTATTAATAGAGTTATTTTAAGTACTAATTATCTATAACAGTAAGGCCTAATTAAGTAAAGTTATACTTTTATAATAGTAGTACTAAAGAAGCTTTAGAGAAACTAAGTAAATAACTTAGCTAATATACTCTAAACTAACTAAATAACTACTAGATTATATATATAGAAGTTACTAGTATACTTAGTATTAAGCTATATTCTCTTAGTAGAGCTTTTAATCTCTATATAGTAAATATTACTATAGTTAGAAGTTAAAGATACTCTAATACTACTTATAATAAGGGCTTAAGAATTCTAAAGAAGAGATAAAAGGTTCTAAAAGGTTATTAATAAATAGTATAGCTTAATATAATAGCTTAGGCTTTGCCTAGCTATAAGTAGTAAGAGGGAGAGACTATATATATACTTAGCGAGCATACACACAAGTCTCTAAGACTTTAAATATTACTATTAACGCTTATTATAGTACTACTTTAGGGCTAGTCTATAACATTTTAAAGTCTTCTTCTAAGCATTCTATAAGAGTATAGAGATAAATACGCTGCTTGCTTAGAATAACTAGGTAACCTCTAGTAGGTTTAACTTTATCCTTTAATAGCTCTATAAAATAATAGAATACTAGGCTAAGAATAGAGCCGCTTTAGAGGTACTACGTACGTAGAATAAGAACTTTTAAAACTTTATCTAAAACCTACTCTCTACTTATATAACTCTACCTATAAACGCCTAACACCCCCTAGTATATATAAAGTACTAGAATAATTTACGACTATAGATATACTCTATAAGTATCTACGCCGTAAACTACTCTCTCTAGGTAAACTCTTCGTAGGGGATAAGACCTATTTTAATATATAGCAAATTATAATTAAATATAAGCTATAGGTAGACTAGAACTTTATTAGTAATAAAAAAGCTTAGTTTATACTTATCTAGTCTAACTTATTACCCGTAGTATAACGCGAGGTATCTCTATACTATAGGTAGAGCGTATAAAGTAACTAGAGCTCTATAGAGTTTCTTAGCTATCTATTATTTTACTACTTAGATAGTTATAGTAAAGAACGCGTCTAAATTACGTTAGAGTAACTCTAATAGAGTAAGTTATAACTATTTATAGAGTTCTTTATCTTATTTAACTAGCTTCTCTTCTAGGCGGGAGGACTATACTAAAATTAGAAATAGAAACTAGCTAGGTTATACTACGCACTTAATCTAAAAATACGCGTAGTAGTACTTAACTAAGGTGTTACTAAAACTAACTATACTATAGTAGTAGAATAGTATAAGTCTATTATAGTTAACTTAGAAACTATAGACTTAGAAAATAGCTTCCGCCTTTCTATAGGTATATCTTACTAGGCGCTAAAAGTAGACTATAATAGTAACGTTACGATAGTAAGCGTTAGCTCTATAGCTATAGAGCGCGAAGAACGTAGCGTAGAGGGATATAAGAAGTAGGTTAACTAAGTACCTATAAAGTTATTTAAGGAATATAGTAGTAAAAAATATATATACTATAAATAGAATAGCTATATTATACGTACTATAGTATAGTAGATTAACACGTGTTCGGAGTTAGGTAATCGGCGCTAAGGTTAAGTATTTTAGGACGACTCTACGTAGAGGAGCTTAGGAGTTATCGTACACTATTCTTAATACTACTATTTATTATTCGGACACCTTCTTATTCTCTACTCTCTACTAATTACGGGTTAGTAGCCTCTCTTCTAACTATTAAGGCTATCCCTTTACTATATCTTTAGTAACCTAACTAAGGGGACATAACAGTCTATTAGTAGGGTAGTAGAGAAACCTCTTTATTTTACCTATTTTTAAGGAGAAGTTAGAGAGGTAGAGACCTACGATAAGTTTTTAGAGACCCTATTAAACTCTAAGCGCTTACTAATAAAGTTTACTAAGGTAGTAGAACTCTTAGAGAGTTTCTATAGTATTAGTAGAGTAGTATAGTAACCTATAGAAGGACTATAGGGCTGGCACAATATATAGCTAAAAAAAAGTAGGTAAAAGTGTAACACCTAAGTGCTAAGAAGGCACTTTTTATAGATAGTAAAGAGATATTAGGAGAAAGGGAAGAAATCTATCTTAGAGAGAGAATTAGGAGTCTAAAAGTAGCAGAATAGTATATATACTAACTAAGAATTAGCAACTTTAAGAAACTTTTAATAAAGTAGTATCTATAATATATAACTAGAGTAGGTCTCTTTTATTAAATAGTATACTATCTAAGATATCTTCGACGTAGAGCGGAGAGCCCGCGGCGACTATAATAGTAGAACCTAAGCTACCTATAGTAACTTATAACTCCTACTATTAGTATTTAAAAAAGCTAGAACTATATAATACTTATATACTACGCTTTAATAGTAAGAATATTTTAGAGTTTCTAGATAAGTATAACTTTAAAGCTAATTAGGTAGACTAGCTATAAGACTTTTAGAAGAAGTAGCTACTATACTTCTTATATAGAAGTATAAAGCGTTTATCTAAAAGCTACTAAGCTACTATAGAGTAGAGACCTATAAATAGTATAAAGATAAGCTTTAAAAGCTATATATAGGGTAGGATAAGTTTTAGTAGTAAAGTACCTAAGTATTTATTAAAAGCTATATAAAGAAGGTGTAGTAAAGGTAACCTACTATCTAAATTACTAAATATTACTAAAACTTTATAACCTACTTTATAGCTATAGAGACCTAAGGATAGGTCGTAAAAGCTAAGAAGAGCTACTTCTTCTTCTAAGGACTTACTTAAGAGGATATAGAGTAAGTAATATACTATATACTAAGAGAGGATTAGCTACGCTTAGATAATATCGCTTTATTTAAAATTAAGAAGATCTACTAATTTATCCGTAAATACTAAGTATAAGAAGAGAGGTTAAGTACCTTATATACTAACTATAGTTTAAAGAGCTAAACGTTAGCCTATTATAATATAGAGATAGTAGAGAAGCTAATACTAGTGCTTAAGAAGTCTTTAGTAACTTTATAATAAGTAGTCTCTAGAATACTACTAATTATTACTTAACCTAAGAAGCTAGCTACTCTAAAAGTTAATAAAGTAGTAAAGGACTTTATTTAGCGCTTTTAAGGGCTATTTATAATAATAAAGTAGCTTAATAAGATAGCTAAGAGTAATATAAGACTATAAAGACTTCTTATTAAGTTAGAGAACTACGTAGAGGTATATAAGTAGCTAGTACTAAGACTATATTAAGTAAGTATAGAGATCTTAGAGCGTAATAATAGAAGCTTTAAATTAATATATCTACTAATAACTAGCGCGTAATTAGACGTAAACTATATAGGTAACTAAGACCTATAGCGTACTTATTATAGGTACTATAAGTAAGAAGGGTATCTTATTATAAACTATCTAGACTAGAACTTACTAAAAGGTAATTAGTAGTATATACTTAAAGTAAAGAGTAACTAAATAGCTAGAAATAAGTATAGTACTACTTTAGGCTATATTTAACTACTATCTAGAGTATATTCTTAGGTAGAGGTATTACTCTAAAGCCCTTTAAAAGTAAGGTTCTTAAGTAGATACTTTAGTTATAAAAGGAGTGTTTTAAAGTAACTAATAACTAACTAAAGCGACTAATATAAGAAGTACTCTTAAATTAGTTTAACGTAACTAGTAGGCTTATTAAGGTTAAAAGAACTAGTAGCAGTAGTAAGAGCTATATAATAGAGTTAAGTAAAGAAGTAAAGCTAATAGTAAGGTAAATAATAGCCCTTTAGTTAGCTACGTAGTTCCTTAAAACTATATCTTATAGAGTACTATATTTTAAAGATAACTTAGAAGTTAACGCTATAGATAGATATATAAAGGCTAGTTAACTAGTAAAAGAATAGTAGGAGTATAAAGCTTACTTTAGAAAGAAACCTAGAATACCTTAGATAAAGAGTAGTTAGATAGTAAGTAGCTATAAAGATATAAATATTAAGAAGAAGTTAGAGATACTAAAGTATATAGCCTAAGTAGAGATTAATAACTTCTAAGTACTAGAAACTTAGGCTTAAAGACGCCTTAATACTCTAATAAGTAGTAGAATATATAAGAGAGATAGCTAGAGCGCTATAGTAGATTATAATATTATACTTATACTAGCGCCTATTCTAAGAGCCCCTTAAGTCTCTATATTTATAACTATACTAATAACTAAAGATTTAGTAGTAATAGCTTAGAATATAGTACTAATAGTACTTATAAAGGTAATATTAAACTAGAAAGTTTATAAGATCTAGTAGCTTAACCTATTAGTATCTTCTAAAGTAGCTATAGTAGTAACTAAGGTACTTAAGAAAGTATATAGGCTACGTGTATACTTTTAGGTTAGCAAAACGCGTTTAGAAGAAATAATAGAGGTTTAGTAGGTAGAGACTAGTAGTAATAAAGAAGAGTTAATAGAAGAAGCTATATAGTAACTATATAACTAAGGTTTAGAAGAAACGTATATAATAGAAGCTAAGAATTTATAGCTAGAAGTTATTATAAAAGATATTCTAGCGTAGCTATATCTAAAGATAGATTATAGTATTAACTAAGTAAGAGTTAGAGAAACTAATAAGCTCTAAGACTTCTAAAACTATAAGATTAGTAATAAGAAAGATAGCTATATTAAGGCGTAGTTAAGAATACCCTCTAAAGCGCGACTAAAGAGTAAAGTATAGTAGTAGTAGTATTTAGTAAAAGAATAGTTACTAATATACTAAGTATCTCTCTATAGTAGTATAGGTTAAGCGCTTATTAATATAGGCTTATAGCTAAATATTATATAGCTTTTAATAGTAAGAGCACTAAATGTCTATATTACTAAGCTAGATTAGTTAGGTCTACCTCCTAAATTATAGTAAGGTATAATAACTACTAATAAAAAGATAGACCTCTTTATAAGTATAGCCTATTTAGTTCTAATTATAGTTAGAGAGATTATAGTACTAATATACTTTTAGATTATAAAATATTTATAGAGAGTAATTCTTCTTAGAATACTATAGTACGTAATAGCGTAGCTCTAGATATAGTTTAATACTATTAGTTAAATACTTTACTATATTAAGTTAATAGATAGGTAGCGTAAAGTCTCTTTTATAGGCTATAACCTAGCGCCTATAGCTAATATAGTATTAATTAAGTATTAGAGAAAAGAACAGTAAGCACGCTTACTAGAGAAGTATACTTAGTAAAAGAGTATTACTTAGAACTTATACTAAGTAATATATAGGTAGCGCGCTTATTTATATATATACCTAAGTATAGATAGTTATTTAGGGAAGAACTAGACTACTAAGAAGAGAGGAAGTTAAGGTAGATATTATTAGTAAAGGAGTAGAAATCCTTTAAGGAGATAGTAAAGTAGTAGTTTTACTTATCGCGTAATAGGTTATTAGAGGAAGTAAATACTCTATATAAGAAAGTTACTAATAAAGTAAAGCTTATAGATATACTAAAAGAGGACGCGCTAATAGATCTTAGGCGTAAGAACTAAAAAGAGCGCGTAATAGCTTATTAAGCCGCTTAAATAGTACTTAAAGAACTAGATATAAAGCTATTTAATTACTTTTTCTATAGCTAGATAGTATTTCTAAGAGGGTATTAGTTAAACCTAGAGCGCCTTTAAAGATAAATATTAGTAAAGATCTTTATCTAAATAAAGTTTACTTAATCTAGTAGCTTATATTCTAGTAAGAGAATACGCTAGCGTAAGGTTTTAATATATATTATAAATTTATAAAGATATATAGCCTCTATATAAGATTTAGACTATTTTATATACTATATAGTAAAATAAGAACTTTCTATTACTAAAGAAGCTTATACTAATTATAAATGCAATAGTAGACGTATAAGTAGAGTAAAGAATATTTAAGTATAGTAATAAGTAGTACTATAATAAGTACTTTCTTATCTTAAAGATTAAGTAACTAGTTAAACTAGAGAACTTTTAGTTTATTAATAATACTATATAATATAACGCTATAATAATAAGAGACGCCTATATTCTACTATCTACTAATAAGTTCTTAGAGAGGTTTATAAATAGGAGGATATACGCTCTATTTAACTTATTTTTAGGTTATAACTAGATACTATTATATATATCTAGTAGAGATATAATAGCGTTTTAGATACTAAATAAGCTATACTAATAGTATATACTTCTAATAGGCGCGATAAACTCTATAGTAGTCTTTATTTAGGTAGTAATAAAGATTCTCTATAATTACCTTCTAGAGATAGCGCCTTTTATAGATAATATTATAGTAGTAGGGCCTTAAGATAACTATAGAGGAGAAGAAGCTTTTAATAGTATATATTAGTTTATTCTTAAATATACTTTATAAATAGATAAGGTTTTTATAAATATTACTTAAGCTAAGGCTATAGTCTTAGAAAAGAAGTTATAGTAGGAAGTTCTCTAAATAGCTATTATAGGGTATAAAGTTAATAAAGATAGTTACTATTCTATAAAGAATAAGGTCTAAAAGATTCTTAAGTAGCTAGAGTACTAAATAGTAAAATAAGTCTAATAGTTTATTAGTATTATTATCTACTATTAGTAATAGATCTTCTATTTCTTACTAAAAGTAGAGCTACTCTTTATACTTCTCTAAAAAGAAGCTAAATAGGTTTAGAAAGATAGGTAGATATATATAATAAAGATTCTAAAGAAAATAATTACCTCTCTACTAACGCTTATAGTAATAGACTATTAGGGCGGTCTCTTAATAGTTAGTATAGACGCCTTAGTTTGCGGGGTAGAGGCTTACTTAGAGTAAGTTAGATTAGATAGCTATTACTATATAATAAGGTTTAAAAGCACGCTATAGTCTAAAGTAGAGTTAAAGCTTTACTCTATAAAGCTTAAGTATAAAGCACTTATTTAGGCGCTAAAGGTCTTTTAGATTTACCTCTATAGATACCCCTTCTAAGTAGAAATAGACGTAAAGGTACTAATTATATAGCTTAATTAGTTATCTCTAGATTTACTAGACTCTATAATAAATAGGTAGCTTATAACTATTCTTTAGTAGAAATTTAAAATTATCTACGTACTAAAAAAGAAGAATATCTCTAATATACTATTAAGTATCTACAGCCTAAGGAGTAGACGCTACTAAAGAAAGATAAAGATAACCTAGAACTATTTATTAATTAAGTACTAAATAAGTTTAAAGAGATAAACTTAGTTATAGCTACTAAACAGGCGATTAGGAAGCTACTTATAAAGAAGTATAATAAGAAATTAGAAGAAATTATAGTATTCTTATAGACGTTAAAGAGACTAAATAGGCTCTAGGGTTAAAAATAGTAAAAGTAGATAAAGAATACTATACGCTTCTTTATATAGAACTAATATTAATTTAGAAAAGCTACTAAGACTATACTAGTTTACTAAGTAGTAGACGAAGAAGACTTATAGATAGTATTAATCTAAGAAATTTATAAATAATTAGGCTATAAAGAGATTTAGACAACATTTAGAGTAGTATATTAGCGATATTAGTAGGATAGTATATATAATAGGTAGTAAAATAGCTTAGACCTTATAAGATCTACTAAATAATAAGAGATACTTAGAAAGAAGTAGAGCTAAACTTATATACTCTTAGGTAATATAGTCTAGTAGATAGTTAATATTACGTATATACTAAGAGTACGCGGTAAGACCTACCTACTAGTTATAAGAGAGTACCTTTTAGGCTAGCTAAAGATACGTACGCTTTTAATAGTAAATTCTAATTTAGTTATAAAGTTTATTTTTAAAGAGATCTATTATTACTAAGGTATACTAGAAAGAATTTTAGTAGATAGTAGAACTAAGAATAAGTTAGTAGTCTAGTTACTAGCTACACTCTTTAGTATTTACTAAGTTTAAGCTTTAGCGTATAACTTACGCGCGTAAGAACTTATTAAAAAAAGTTATTAAGGCTTTATCTATAGGTTAGCAAAGATACTAGGCTTATAGATAGATAACTTATTAGTAATAATATAGGCTAAGAGAGTATCCCTATAAAGACTGCTTAGATTCTTACCTATATAGCTAGTGCTTAGCTAGAATCTAGTCCTTCTAATTAAACTTATAGTACTAATATAGTAAAGCCTACTATAAAGCGAGGTTTAGAGCTATACTAATCTCCTTATAGTAAGAGCTATATAGCTATAATTCTGTAAGGAGAACTTAGAGAAAGTAGTCTATTATATAAGAAGACTTGAGAGAAGCTATAAAGAACTATAATATAAAGAAGATATACTAAAGCCTTTTTAAGTAGGAGACTTAGTATTAGTTTAGAATGTATTAAGTCTATTAATAAGAGCTTAGATAGGAAGTTTAATAATAGATAGAAAGGTCTATATAAAGTTTAGAAAGTATAAGTAGATAAAGGATACTACTAGCTAGAGGATCTAAATAAGGTTACGTTTCTAAATATAACTTAGGCTAATTATGTAAAGAAGTTTAAAGAACTACTAGAGCAGCTTAAAGATAGCTTACTATAAGGGCGCTTATAATTTTATTCTAAAACTAATAGAGTATAAATAGCGAGGCCTATAGTACTAAGATAAAGGTAAATAACGCTAAGAGCTAAGCAGGTAAGAGATATTTAGGCTAGAAAGAATCGCAAGGGAGAGTAAGATAGACGAACAATAGTTAGAGGGATAAACTAAGAGAATATTATAGAAGGATTAAGAAGAGGAGGGTAGAGTTAACGTCTCCGTATAGTATATAGGGATAGTAATACTAAGTAAGAAAGATAGAAAAAGCTAAGGAGAGTGTTATTAAAAATAGATTAGATAGTTATAAGAGGTATTTAGTAGCTTAAGAGGACTAAGCTAGAGGCTAGAAAGGAAAATATAGTATAGTAGATTAATACGTATTTAGAGTTAAGTAATCAGCGCTAAGGTTAAGTATTTTAGGACGACTCTATATAGAGGAGCTTAGGAGTTATTATACACTATTCTTAATACTACTATTTATTGTTTAGACACCTTCTTATTCTCTACTCTCTACCGATTACGGGTCGGTAGCCTCTCTTCTAACTATTAAGGCTATCCCTCTACCACAGTACTTACCTAAATATAGTATTACTATAGTATATACGTATTTTCTACGCCGCTACTAAAAGATACGGACTATACTTAGAAAACTAAGTACCTCTAGTAGTAGTCCGCGCTAAGAGAGTAATAAGTAATATTTAATAGAGAAGACTACTAGCGATATAGAGGAAAGAAAGATTTTAGAAATCTATAGCTAGATAGATAAACCCCCTTTTATTATCCTAGTTTTTTTTAATAAGCTAAGATATATAGATACGCTAGTAGACTTAAAGTGCGAATATTTTTATACTATTAGTATTAAAGTAGCGTTAAGAGTAAAAGTATAGTTTATTAATATCTCTCCTTACTTACTTTAGGAAGCCTTAGAGATAGTAGGCCCTAGTATAATCTCCTAATTAGTAGTAATTAACTATAATATTACTAGGTAGGAATTACGCCTAGTAGCCTATATACTCTCTTTATTAGTTTATAGAATTATCCTTAGGAAACTATAGATACGCTATATAAAAGCTATCTTAGACGTTCTATAGGACCGCTTAATTATTAGAGTAGCTAATAATATAAAGGTATAAGAGAATTTAGCCTATATACTACTCTTAGGCTTTAGCCTAATTATAGCTACTATAGTATAAAAAGTACTTTAAGCTAAAGCTTCTTTACTAGGGTTAAGTAAAATAGTAATCTCTACTAGTTCAAGCGAGATTATACGTATAGTATAAAACTTAACTACTAATAAATAGCTCTCTAGCCTCTTTATAGCTTTTCTATATATATAGCTTTTAAAAGAGTTAGAGGACTTTAAAGACCTTTTTAAGAAGGCTAAAGTAGTTAGTATTCCTCTATATAGAGAATAGCTAAACTATTATATAAACTTACTAAGAATTTAGAAGAATATATAGTAAAGTACTATAAAGGCCTCTCTTCCCTATATTAAGAGACTAGCTATTAGAACTCTACTATTAACTTACTAAACTCCTAGATAAGAGATAGATATATATAAGCTCTTTAGCTATAAGAGTACTAGTACTATTAGTAAAGAAACTAGAGAGTAGCTAGCGTCTATATATAGACTATTAAGGACTAAATACTATTATAGAGTTAGACTACTACTTACTTCTCTTAATTAAGGAGACGCTATATATACTATTAGGTGCCTAGTAGTTTACTAAAGTAGATATACACGCTATCTTTTATAAGTTATAGATTACTAAGGGTAATAAATACCTTATAGCATTTAGAACCTACTTTAGACTATTTAAATAGATTATTTGCCTCTTTAGCTTATTAGAAGCTCCTACTTTCTTCTAGCGATATATTAATAGTACGCTAAAGAAAACTCTAAGAAACTATACTATAGTATACCTTAATAATATTCTTACTTATATATTACTTAAAATAGGACTACTAAGATAAGGTTTATAGAATACTTACTCTTTTATAAGAAGCTAGGTTAAACCTAACCTAAAGAAATATATCTTTATAGTAAAGGAGGTTAAATACCTTAAGTATATTATTATTACTAGAGATTCTATTCTCTTAGACCTAGAGAAGCTATATACTATATATAATTAGAACTCTCTCTAGAATATTAGAGAATTCTATATATTTTTAGGCTTCGCAAACTTCTATAAGAATTTTATTAAGATATTCTTAGAACTAGCAGCGCCTCTAAACTAACTTACTAAGAAGAAGGTCCCCTTTATCTAGAGTAAAGACGAAAATAAAGCTTTTTAATCTCTAAAAAATATATTTATAGTAGGCCTAATACTAATAATATAGGACCTTAGGCTAGAAACCTTAGTTAAGGTAGACTACTTATAAAACCCTAGAGGGATACTTATTATAATATATAATAAAGTACTATATCTAATTACTTATTACTCTATAATACTCTTAGCAGTAGAAAAGAACTATACTATCTATAAAGGAACTTCTTATAATTATATAATACTTAGAAGCTTAGGTATTAGAACTCTAAAGTATAGAAGAGCTCTTTATAATCTTTACTAATTATAAGAACTTAGAATATTTTATAGAACTATAATAGCTTTTAAAGCGATAGAGCTACTAAGTAGAATTCTTATTATAATTTTACTTTAAGCTATAGTACTAGCTTAGATAGCTAGTAGCTTATCTAAATACGCTTAGCTATATAGAAAAGAGAGGGGATAATAACTACGCCCTACTAGTAGTAGTAATAACTCTAATTAGTATTTTAGCGACTAGTAGTATAGATTAAAATATATCCGCTCTACTTCTAGCTAGCTTCTTAGTATTTATAGATAGCTACCTCTAGAGTTTATAGGACGTAGCTATAGTAGAGGACTAGTACTATAGTATCTAATTAAACGTAGTACTTTCTAACTTAAAGACGTTCCCTATTAAAGCTAATACGCGCTAATAAATTATAGATTATATAGTTAGCGCTTATAGAATACTATTATAGCGAGGTGTTATATAGCTTCTATTATAGAAACCCCTTACTATAGCTATTATATAGCGAGTATATAAATCTCTAGTATCTAGATATTTAAGAAAGAACGTTATATTCTAGATCTTAAGAAGGGACTACTACTAAGATAGTATATTAGTAGATATAGCGAGATATATATAGAATTACTACTACTATATAGCCTATATATTACGTAAGAAGTAGTAAGGTCTTCTATAACTTATCGCTATAGTAGAGAGGTACTAGTCCTAGATATTAATAGACTTTATAGTTAACCTCCCTACTAAAAGCCTAGACGGCCCTTACTACCTACTAGTAATAATAGATAGACTATTAAAGTACGTCTAATTAGAAGTACTAAGCTTAATAGTAGTAAAAGATATAGCTATCTAGTTCTATAATACTTAGTAGTAATTTTATAGGTTCCCTAACTCTATTATTATAGATCGCGGTTTAGATTAGCTAGGCGAATTCTAGTTTTTACTATACTAGTTAGTAAAAACTAAGTAACTACTATTTATAGCTTACTACCTATAAATAGATAGAAGTATAGAACGAGAGAATTAAGAAGTCTAAGCAGTGCTACGCGTTATAGTATACTTTAAGTAGACTAACTAGCTAGAATATCTTCTAGCTTACTAGCTAGCGCTAAATAACTAAGATTTCTTAGTTATAAAAGTAAGCCTAAATCTACTTCTTAATAGGTATATAGCAGCGCTATTATAGCTAGTACTAATAACTCTATATACTAAAGTCTTACTAAAAGGCGCTATAGCTTTATTTATATAGTACCTAAGAGAAGGTATAGAGCTTACGTAGGCGGCTATTACTTTTACTTAGTAATAATAGTAGAAAATAATAAACTATATAAGACGCGCTACTAAGAGATTTATAGTAAGTAATAAGGTATAGTTTATATTACGCTATATAAGAATTAACTAACTTAGTAAGAACTAGACTAGCTTCTTATAAAATATACTATAATAGTAGTACCTATACTACTTATAGTTACTTTAGACTTACTTAGATCTCTTTATAAAATAGTATATATTAACCTTCTTAAGAGAGCTATAGATAACCCTCTCCTAAGTTAGATATAGGTAGATTTACGCTTAGGCTTAGTATAGAATATAGTAAAGAAGATAAAGACCTCTAAGAATAGAAAGTAGAATAAATTTTAAAAGTAAAGAATATAAAAAGGCGAGGTAAGTAATAAGTACTAGTAAAATAGTAAGGCTACGTAAACTCTACTTAGTACCTTCTTAAGAACTTCTTAGATATAGAGGCACTAGAAAAGTTTAAAGAATAATAAAGAGATATATAATATTATAATAGTCTAAAATAAATATAAAGATACTATAGCGCTATAAGTATATTTATAACTAAGAGAAGTCTTAGTTAGTAGATAGAGGAGAATAGAGATAGAGAAACCTATACTATAGCTCTATAATAGTACTAGCCTCTCTTTAAATATAAAACTTAGAAAACTCTAAGAGAACTACTCTAATTATATTACTAGTTATTATAGTAGCTATTACTATTCTCTACTTTCTACTTATCTTTATTCTTAACTTTATTACCTTTATACTTATCCTTATCTATATCTTCTACTTTAATTATATTTTAGTAATACGCCCCCTCTTCTCCTAGAGCTTAATCTAGCCTTCTAGGTAAATTAGAGTAGCTAGGTAGTAGACTAAAGAATAGGCGGTAAGTAAGTAGATAAGTAAGTAAGAATCTATAGTATAGGCTACCTTAGCCTCTACTATAGCTACTACTATTTTTTCTACTAAATATAGTAGCCTCTTAATAAGAACGCGTAATAATAAGAGTATAAAAGAGGTTATTAGTCTAGGCTAGAGTATAATATTCTTAAGGCGTAGGTATAGTAAATAGCTAATAATTAATAGTAGGTAATAAAAGGCAGTTATATAGAGATATAAGATAAAGAGTAAAAGTAATAGTATAAAGTAAAAAAGGCGCTAAAATAAAAATAAGGCTAAGGCGCTAAGTATAGAGTAGAATAGTAAGAAGGAAGTAAGTAATACTAAAGAGTAGAGAGGGCGGATACGCCTATTTAATTAAGATAGTCTTAGGAAAGTTAGTAATAGTACTACTAAAAATATAGTACGCTATAATAACTTAATATATATAAGAATAGCACGCTAGCCCTACTAAATAAAAGACTCTAAATAATTTAGAT
This sequence comes from Pyrenophora teres f. maculata, assembly GCA_014334815.1. NCBI lineage: Eukaryota > Fungi > Ascomycota > Dothideomycetes > Pleosporales > Pleosporaceae > Pyrenophora > Pyrenophora teres. Next base: position 2,041,481 of record CP060576.1, on the reverse strand, counting down.
ATATAGCCTACCTATCTTATATAAGCGTAGATTGCTAGAACGCTATAATAGTAGTAGTAGTAAGAGACTATAAGTTAGCTATATAGTAGCTAAAACTATAAGAAGAAGTAAAAGACTAGAAATAAATAATATCTTAGCTAGTAGTAATAGAGGTAGTCTAATAAGCTTACTTCTTAGCTACGCTATTCTAGAAGAGCGTAGTAAGTATAAAGTAAATATAGATATAGCGTAAGAAGTTCTTAAAGTTTAAATAGTAATAGTACTAAATAAGAGTAAACTTATATATATACTAGCTATATAGCGCTTTAGGTTAGTACTATAGGTACTTATTATAAGTATATAAGTATTCCTATTTATAATACTCTCTCGCGCGAAATAAAGCTACTAGTAAATAGTATAGTAAAAGTTATAGTAGCGGGCGTATAGGTTAGCTATAAGATCGCACTACTTATAGCTAGCGTAGTAGGTACTATAGGCCTCTTCTAAGAAATAGTTAGATAACTAGTAGAATTTTAGAATAATACTATAAAGGAGAACTTACTAAGTTCTAGCTTATAAGTATAATCTCTAAAAATATATAACTAGTTAATATACTTAGTATAGGGTAGATCTTTAATATTATTAAAACTATCTACAGAATTATTAGAGTTACTATCTATAATATAGTCTTCTAAATAATAAGCTTTATAAGAATAGTAGCTAAAAAGAGAAGTTATATACTCTTAGAAAAGTTAGATATACATATAAAAGAAAGTAAAGGAAATAAAATAAATCTAATCTTAGTAACTTAGAGGGCGCTAGGGCGGATCTAAATTGCTACCCCTACTAGTACTAAAGGCACTACTAAAAGGTATAGACTAAGAATCTTCTATAGTTTAGAAAGTAGTAAGGAAACGCTAAAGATAAACTATAAGGTAGGCGTAAAGAGAACATAGTAATAGTAAAGTAGATAGTAAGTAAAAGTAGTAGGCGCTATAATAAGACTAGAGGGGGGCTAAGATAGAAGAGGTATAAAAACTACGCTAGCCTACTAAGAGACGCGCTAACTAACTATAGATAACTAAAATAATAATAACGTAGGTAATAATAATAAATATAACTACTTTATACTTAGACTATAATAACGCCCTAAGGCGCTAGAGTTAGAGCTACTTATATTTAGACTAGCTATAAATATGCTTATAAAGGAGAGCTAGTAGTACGTAATTTAGAAAAACGTCTACCTAAGACCTAGACTATAATAGCACCTCTAAGACGCTAGAACTAGAGCTATCTATATCTAGACTAGCTACGAACGTCTACTAAAAAGAGCTAAGTAAATACGTAATATATAGAAATACCTACTAGAATATAATAAAGGCACTCTAAAGGGGAGAAAGAGGGTATATAATAGCTTAGGCTTTGCCTAGCTATAAGTAGTAAGAGGGAGAGACTATATATATACTTAGCGAGCATACATATAAGTCTCTAAGACTTTAAATATTACTATTAACGCTTATTATAGTACTACTTTAGGGCTAGTCTATAATACTTAAATAGAATTATAAGATCTACTTTAGTAATATAAAAGTTCTTTAAATAGAACTATTAGTAATTAAAATCTTTATATTACTATATAAGATTTTCTCTTAAGACTAATTAATACTTACTAAACTTCTCTCTAAATAGACTATTCTATTTAATAAAAGGTATATAAGTAATATTAATACTTAGTAGTAGATATTTATATTGCAATATTATTATAATAGTAATATAAGAAAGTAGTTAAGGTGTTATCCTAATATCTTAGACTCTAATAGTAATAGTTTTACTTAGTAAATATACGTAAGTAGAGGTAGCCTCTAGTAGATAATAATCATATTTAAACTTAGTATAATAATATTATATAACTATAGGTAAGCAATAAATAAGTAACTTATAAGCTTAGTAATTAAGATATTATAGAGGATTAAGAAGTTAGATATATTATATTATAATTATAGAATACTAGATAGCTTTAGGTAGGTAAAAAGAGCGGTACTAGAATATATCTAAGTAGTAATAGTTATAAAGTACTTAAGAGAGTAGATATAGTAGTAGGTAACTATACTTTAGATACTAGTAGCATATATAAATTTTATAATTAGATTATAATAAGATAATAAATACTAATACTATTTTACTTTAATATACTAAGACTAAACTTATTAAACTACTTAGTAAAATTAGCTATAACATTCTAGTTATATTTACTTTTACTATAGTTAAATACTTTAAGAACTATAAGCTAAGAGTATAACTACTATTTATTAATAGCGCTTTAGATCTAGTAAGACTAAAATCTATATAAGTAAAAGAGATTAATAAGATTACTAGCGTTTTAGCGTTTTATAAAGTAACTTTAATATAGTATTCTACTATCTATATAAGCTAAATAAGCGTAATAGAGTAGTAGTTATAACTATAAATATAAGACTTTAGTTATTATAAAGTTGCTATAGTACTATAGAGATTATCTTCTTTAGTAACTATTATTGCAAGAAGGAGCTTTAGAATGTTTAGGAGATAAATTATTATTCTATCTAAGTAAGTAGAAAAGCTCCCTTTTATGCTTATAGAGAGTATCTCGCTAATCTATATAAGAAATAGTATCTTTAGAGCATAGAGCTTATATCGCTAGAGTAATACTAACTAATTAGAGCGTAAAGATCGTATATAAGAGTATTATACTTGCAATATACCTCCTAGATAGGTAGCTTATATACCTATCTATTTGTAAGCGCTATTATATTATATTACGTGCTATTCTCTAATAGCGGGGTAGTAAGTATATTTATTAATTATTAGTATAGCCTATACTCGCGCTAAAGCGTTTTTAGAGTGCGGAGTTACGCTTCTTTAATATTTACGCGCCTTATTATCCTTATTTCTTACTAGTTTATAACCTAGCTTACTACTATTCCTATATCTTACGCACTTATTATATTACTTTTATAAACTCTATTTTTACCTAGTTACTTATTATAGTAGGCGTAAGTTTATCGCTCTCTCTTTAGGTAATTATTACTAACTTTACTCTTAGAAGAAGAAGCTAAATACTACTTTATAAAGCTCTCGTTAGCTTATAGTAAATACTATAGTATTATTAAGTTCTTAGCGACCTATATAGAGCGTATCTACTACTAGTACTTAGAGTAGTTAGCGTAGGCACGCTTATACTAGCTTAGGCGGCTAAGGTATAAGTACTTATAGTAGTTATAAAAGAAATACTTTTACTAATCTAATTCCTCCTAAGCGTAAGAAGAATAAGGCTTTAGTAAGTATTATTATTCCTTATAGTAAGTAACTAAGAGCCTATACTAACTTTTTTAAGGCTTAATCTCTTTTTTTACTCCTATATAGCGCTGACGCTTTCTTAGATACTTAGGTAAATAATAAGAGTAAGAAGATTATTAATAAGTAGCTTAAGACTCTATTAAAGCTTACTTAAGTTCGCGCAGCTCTAGAGAAGCCTAGCGTATTTACTAGTAGCTTATTACTAAGCTTCTATTAGCTTACTATTTCTAATAAAAATATATTAGTTTAATTCTTTTATAATTAGTTAGATTCTAGACTTAGTACTTATTATACTAGCTTAAGAGTCGCGTCTCCTATTACTTAGGGCTTAGGAAAGAAGTATATAATATTTAGCTACTTAGATCTTAAAAATACTTAGTTAACGCTAAGTACTTCCTAGAAAGGCTCTTTATTTACTAAGAAATTTACCCTAGCGCTAAATACTTATATTATAAGTACTCCTACTCCCTCTCTAGCTTATTATATATATCCTACTAGCCTTAAACTAAGTAGTAAGTTTAAGAAGGATTATCTTAAATAAGTAATTACTACTAAGAACTTTATATTACTAGTAAGCTTTCTAATTTTCTATTACTATATTATATAGAGTATTCTATAATCTTATCGCTATTAAGAATTTACTATCTTTAAATCTACTCTAGTATCTACCTACTTCCGCTAATACTTAGGCTAAGTTAAACTCTCTAGTTATTAGCGTTTAGACTCTAATTACTACTCCTACTTCTAAGTAGCCTATTATTAAGACTATTAAGGTTAAGTTACCTACTATAAATAAAGGTAAATAACTTACTACGTAAGGTAAGCTTAATAAGTTTATAAAAATAAGTAATTCTAGTTTAGGCTCTAATAACGAGAGCTCTAAAAGCTTAAGTAACTTAGATATATTCTCTATTAATTAAGTTAATAGTAGTACTTTAGATACTCGCGCTAAGAGACTACTTTATAAAGCTCCTTACTTTAATTATATAATTAAGATATATACTTACTTATATCCTAGTGTTTATTATAATTCTACTAGCGCTCGCGTAAAGCGTTACTCTAAGTATAGAAGTAGTTATAAGTATAAGCTTATTTCTAATTTAATAAAGATACTTACTAGTATAGTTCTTAATACTTAGAGATATAGGGATACTAAGGCTTTTAAGAAGCTTAAGAAGTCTTTTTCTAATACTATAATTAAAGCGCGTAGGCTTAGAAAGGTTACTAGCGTTAAGTTTAAAGATAAAAAGCGTAAATTAATAGAACTTAAGCTAAAGAACTAAGCTTGTAGTAAAAAGACTAGTAGTAATAGCTTAACTTAAGTTAGGTTAATACTTAGCCTTAAACTAATCTTACTAGTAAAGATAATAAGATAAGTAAGTGTTTTAATAATATAATAAGTGCTTATTAAATAAGGTTAAGTTAAAGAAGAGTATATTAAAGCTTAGTAGAGTAGATCTTAAGGTAAGCGTTAAGGTGCTCCGCCTTAAGATTCTTATCTAAGTAATTATTCTAATATTCTACTTAATACCTCTAGTAACGCTTCTAGATCCTCTTCTTATAATATAGAGTTTAGCGCTTCTAGCTTTAGATTTTTCTAGTCTATACGCGCTAGTTATTATACTTTATAAGAAGGTACTTATATTTAAGCTTTTAGTTAGTAGTTTAAAAACTTAACTAATTACTATAACTTTTTTTTTAATTACTTACGCTATTATACTTATCTTACTAATAATCTACTTAACTATATTCTTAACGCTATTTAGGATAAGCTTAGTAGTTTTAAGGATCTATAAGTCTTAGAGCTATTAAGCTCTTTTACTTATTTCCTTCTACTCTCTAGTAAGAGTCTTTATATATATAGGTAGCTCTTTATAGCCTAATTCTAATCTAATACTCTTATATTAGGCTTTACTTTTTTATATACTACTCTTCCTTTACTATAACTATACTCTTAATATTTTTAAGTTTTAAGTAAGCTTTAAACCTTATAAACTATTAGGCTAATAGGTTTTTAGTAAGCCTATTAGCTAGCATGCTCGCTATAAGTAAGTATTAATCTTTAATAATCCCTTACTATACCCTATCTAAGCTATATATTTTTAATATTAATATACCTAAGTTTTATAGTAATTCGCTTATTTTCTCTAATAACTAAGCGTATAGTTTACTAGTTATTATAAAAGATTATCTACGCTACTCCTAAGTTAAGCTATAGTTTTTTAAATAGTCTCTTAAGAGCTATTATTTTTTACTTACTTATTTAAGAGCTAAGAGCTTAGCTTCTATTATTAATATTATAATAGTAGCTTAGTAAGCTACTTTCTAAATAATTAGCCCTCTAAAGAGTATAATTAGATAGTCTTAGTAGAACTTTCTTATCTCTAGGTTATCTATAAAAGATACGTCTCTATAGATTAAAAGCTTACTTTCTTTATTACTTTTATAAGTAATTGCGTTATACTTAGTATAATATAGATAGGTAATTACTTTATTAACTATATTAAAGTGTTCTTTACTTAGATTTGTAAGGAAATAAGAGAGCTTTAATACTATAAAAGTAATATCTAGGCGAAGTATTATAGCTATATAAAGAATTAAGCCTACCTTCTCTTAGTAGCTCTTAATTTCCTTCTTTATTACTTCTCTATTACTTTTAAATAGCTTATTATATAGTAGAGGAGTTAGAGGAAACTAAGTATTACTTACTGAATTAAACTTCTTAGCTATCTTATTAATATACTTATTATAATAAGCGTAATTATATAAGATACTTAGTTTCTAATAACTCTTACCCCTAAGAACTACTAGACTAGTCTCTTTTCTTCTATTTTATACGTAGATTATAGAGCTTTTATAACTCTATTTGCTAGCTCTATAGCTAAGTAATAGTATATTAGTAGTATATTATCTATATAGAAGAGTAGAAGGATCTTTCGCTCTTTATTAAAGAATAAGTATAGTTCTTCTTTTAATAAAAGTAATCTAAGCTTTTCTAGTAATCTAGATAGCTCTTTATACTATAAGAGAGGCGAGTCTTTTAGTCTATATAGAGCTTTCTTTAGCTTAATATACTTCCTAGGTACCTTATATCTATTAGGAAGCTTATAGATAACCTCTAGCTAGTTCTCTCTATTTATATAAAGAAAAGCTTCTATAATGTTATATTATATAATCTCTAAGTTAAAGTAAGTAGCTATTACTATTATAGTTCTAAATAAACGAGCTATTAGCGTTGCTATATATATTAAGTAGAGGGTATTAGTAATTTATAAGTCTTCTCTTACTACTATATAAGCTTTGTATTTAATAAAGTAGCTATCTTAATTAACTTTATAAGTAAATACCTATTTTAATAGAAGTAGTTAGGTATTTACTTTACTAATATTAATTTATTCCTAGGTTTTATTTCTAAGTAATATATAATTTTAGCCTAAGCTACTTTCTAGAAGGGAATACTATACGCGTAGTTATTTAAATTCTTTTACTTTATTAGCTCTCTTAGCAAGTTATCTCTATATAGCCTTAGTTTAACTACTTAAGCTTTTATTAACTTTACCTAAGCTTTTGCCTTTCTAATTCTATAGAACGCTGCGTAGATTACTAAGTATACTATTATAAGCGATCTTATACTTATTTCTTAAATAAATACTATATAAGCTTATTATTTACTATTCTATTATTTAGATAGTATAATATATAAGCACCTAATTTCCCTTTCCCTAATAAGCTCTCTAGGTCCTCTCTACGTTACCTATAGCTTAACTTTATTAGTAGAGTATAATCTTACTATTATCTTATTATTACTCGCCCTTAAGTAGAGTTTACTATATTATTAGGAGCTATAGAAGATATAGGTTCTAAATAAGTAGTAGCCTAGAGAGTAACTAGCACTTACTCTCTCTAAATACTTAGTATTAGCTTAGGTTACGTAGCGTTTTCTAAGATATTTAATAAGCCCTTTTTTTTAGGTAGTTACACTTTCTAGGAGCTTTTATCGTCTCTAGCTTTATTAGCTTTTAATAGCTAGTAAGCTTTAAGCTCTAGTATTTACTCTAGAGTTTAAAGCCTAATATTACTTTCTAGTTTTACTTAGATTCTTAGTAGTCTACTAGCCGTGCTTCCTATCTAAGTAGGTAATTAATTACGTAAGTTTTTACGTTCTAGCTAGCCTACTAGTTCGCGAGCTTTTTATATACTCTTACTCTCTAGCTTACTTACTAGGTTCCCTTCTACTATTAGTGCCTTCTAACTATTTACTACTACTTAGAGCTAATTAAAAATATTCTTATATACTTTACTAGCGTCCTGTAGCTTATCTTTATATAATATATCTACTACTTTTTATATCTAAACTCTATTAGGCTTATTTATAAGAGGCTTACTTATTCTATAGAATAAGCTTTTATTAAAGTAACATTATATATTATAATAACTTAGTCTAATTTAGGTATCTATATTCTATAGATATTAAATACTCTATATCTTACTAGATATCTAATATATCTCCTTAGGCTTACTTTAAAGCTCTATTTATTTTAGCTTACTACTTAATCTCTATTTAAAGGATAAGCTTAGTAGCTATAGGCGTAAACGCTACTCTAATTAGGCTAAAGATCTACTATTATAGCTTATACTAGCCCTAGTTTATAGTACTTAAAGTATCTATAAAACTACTTATTAAGTACTATATTTAGTGCCTATAACCTATAAGTATATAATAGGCTTATATTATAGAGCTAAGTTACTATATCTATTATTTCTAGCTATAGCTTAGGTAGTAAGTTTGCGCTTATTCTTATCTTAATTAACTTAAGAATAAGCTCTTATCTAGCTTATTTAGCTCTACTATTTAGCTTATATATATAGACTAGCGAGCTTTCTATAGTTATTCTATATTTAGCTACCTATATCTAAAATCTTAATATTCTCTTCTAAAGGAGCGTTACGACGTTATTATCTTATATAATTATAGTAATTATAAGTCTATACTTTACGTATATTATGCTCTTAAAGTTCTTAAAGACTCTTATTATCTTATTAAGTATTTTAGCTTAAAGAGAGTAAGTATAGAGTTTCCTACTAAAGTTATACTTAATAAGGAGTATCTAGAGCTCGCTAGACTTTCCCTTTAGTATATTAAATAGATTCTATAAGATTCTCTAGTATAGTCTTAGAGAACGCTCGCGTAGTTACCTAGATATAACTTACTATATATATATTATAGTATAATACTTATACTTAGAGCGTAAGATTCTTTTAATTCTTATATTTTAGGCTAACTTAACTAGTGCTTTAAGAGCTTCTACGCTAAGATACTCTACCTTTAAGTGCTAGAGCTTAGCTAAGTTAGATCTTAAGAATATAGTCTATAAGCGATTTTAGCAATTATTATACGTTACGCTTATTTTAGTTAGATAGAGTATAAGTAGCTTATATTTAATAAAGGTAAAGTTATACTTACGTCTAAGCTTAGTAAGTATAATATTCTACTCTAAGGCTCTATTCTAAGTATTATATCTAGTCTTAGGTACTATAATCCTACTTAGTCTAGGCGAGCTTCTAATATAATATTTATATAAAAACGTTCTATAACTACTATATCTCTAAGTATTAGGTCTTTAGTTCTTTCTCTTTATACTCTATTAAGTATTAATTAGATACGACGAGTCCCTTTTCTAAGAATTAGAAAAGACTAAGTTTCTACCTCTATATAGTTAATACCGCTTACTTTTATAAATAATCTAGATTTAATAAGCTATAGATTATTTACTAGATAGATAGTAGCTTTATTATCTAGTATAGTACTCTCTAAAAGTAGATAAGCGTTAAAATCTATAGTAGAGTAGACGCTAGGTAAGTAACTTTTAGTAAGCATTATTAGATTAATAAGCACTACTTAGATAATACTAGGGTATTTAGCTATATTTAGTTTTTCTATTAAGCTAAGCTTTAGTATAACCTATCCTTTCTTAGCTAGAGCTTTCTTAAGTCCCTTATATTTTGTATTATTAAGAGCTTCTAAAATTTTATTACTCTCTTCTCTACTTAATATAAAGGGTTTACCTATAAGTATAGATTAAAGCTTTCTATAGTCTATAGCTAACTATTTATAAGCTTTTCTATAAGAGTAAGTCTTTTTATTATTTAATTATTTTAAGTTCTTAGGTCCTATTAGTCTAGGTAAGCTTCTAAATATAGTAAATACTCTACTATTAGTTATAGATTAAAGTCTATATTTCTAGAGTAACGCTAAGAAAATATAAGCTACTTACTATAGAGTAAGTTATTTAGAGGTCTAGCTAAGTACTAATTACTAGATTATTATCTAGTATATATTATATCCCTACTTTAGTGCGAGTTTTAGAGTAATTACGTCTAAGTAATCTTAGATAGTAAGCGTCCTCTTTACCTCTAAAAGCTTATAAGTGTTACAAACAAACACTAGATATCTCCTCTAGTCAAAGGATGCGAGGTTAAAGGCTAACCGTCGCACGATAAAGAGGTTATAATTAGCGCAGGGCGCATAGATTACGTAATATAGTATCCTACTAAAATACAATATCTCGCTAAAAGGGTAGATATTATAACACCTTAAGATACTAGGATATTAGAGATATCTATAGAAACTATAGGCTTAGTAGGAAGACGCAGATATTAATAGATTAAGTAATAAGTATATAGTTATAGAGAATTCCCTTAATATACTTATTATAGTTAACTCTTATAAGTTCTTCTCTTACCTAAATTAATACTTAGTTATTCTATTACTTATATAGAATTAGATTATTATTACTAAATACCTACTATCCCTATTATATCGCTAGATAAGCTAACGCGGGCTTAATAACGTTAGTTTTACCTACCTTAGTATAGACTAAGATTATAGAGTAGTATAACCCTCTATATTAATACTTTAACTATCTATAGACCTTTAAGAAGGTATTTTTAGTAAGTTATTTAAGTAAGATTAGAAATATATTAGTTAATAAGAACTCTACGATAAGCTATAAGGCTAGCTAAGCTCTACCCCTAAATAATAAAATACTAGACTAAGATACTAAGTTAAAGACTAAAGAATAGACTCTAGACTTAGGCTAGTACCTATAAGAAACTATAAATAATCTTAAATAATTATAAACTTAAGTAAAATAGATAATAGCCTTAATAGAAATTATTAATTAGCTAATAGCTTAGCTAATAGCTATACTAAATAAGAAACTATAAGTGCTATATAAGTCTAAAATAGCTACGCTAGAGAAGTATAAAAGCGGGAGATTAAAACTCTATATATTTCTTACTAATATTAACTTATACTATAAGTATAATATAGTGCCTAATAATTAGAAAGATTCTTATAGTAAGTATATATATAAAAGGGAAAGTAGCTAGCTAATATAGCTATATATTAAGAATTACCTTTATAACTTAGCTATAAGAGGAGAAAAGAAAAAAATTTAAACTCTATTTTTAAGTTAGACTAACTTTAAAGATAAAATAGAATATATCTTTAGTAAAGTAGATATAGAGAACTAAGTAGAGAAAGTAATTACTCGCTTAAAGTAAACTAAATTAGTATTAATATATATAGCTAAGTTTAAATAGCTATAGTTATAAATTAACTAAGATAATACTACACTCTAAATAGTATTTAAGAATAGTTTAAAGAAAATATTAAAAATAGCTTAGTACACTATAATAAGCTAGAAGATCTATATTTGCTTATAGAACTAGCTACCTAATGTCGGGACATGCGCGTATAGCTAGCCCGGCGAGTTTTTCTAGGCCGGAAGCTTAGACTACTAGTTAGACCAAGCTTCCCGCTTAGCTCGCAACTATATATATAGAGATCTCTCTATCCAGCTCTTACTTACTACTAATTAAATATTACTCTACTCTATTTATTATAATAACTATAATATTCGACACCTTTACTGTGTTAACACTAATTAGTAGTTATAGAACTATAGATTAGCAAGATATCTATATATAGAGGGCCTATTAGCATTGCGTCTATATAGCCTAGGTAAAGAAGCAACTCTTGTACGACCTTATATTATATTAAGTAGTTTAAAGAATAGATCCGCCTATAAGCGTTTATTTCGGCTAATAGAGTCTAAAAGAGATCTAGAATTAGAGATCTACGTTAACTACGCATAAAACCTAATAAAATTAATAGTAAATAACCCTACTATAATTAAACCTAATAAGTGACCTATAAGCAACTCCGCGATCTATAAGTATACTACTAGAACTATACCTATAAGCATTATTACCTAGTAATAGTACCTAAAGGTGTACGAGGACGAGTACGCTAATACCTAACTTAATCTTATAATAAATGCGATTATCTCTAGTTAGATAAATACTATAGCTATTAACTAGGTAGTATAGACTAAAGATAATAGAGTCTTTAATATTATACTTATTTAAGACTTCTAAGAGATATTTATAGGATAGTCTATTACCTACTTTAATATAATAGATATATAAGTCTATATAGTAGTTAAAAATATACTCCGCGACTAAAGTATCTATATTAAGAAGAATAGCCGCAATACTATCGCGTAATAGCTATTTAATATCCTTATTCTTACCTAATCTCCTAACTAGCCTATTAACGAGCTTAACGTTATGCGACTTAACCTAGACTTTAAGTACTACTAAATAGTAAAAAAGGTATAATACGCTAGAATAACCTATTAAAGTAGTTACTAACTACTACCTCCTACCTAAAGATATATAAAAGATATACAACCCTCTATCCTAGTAAACTCTAGTATTACTACTACGTAATAGAAGGAGTAAGAGAAAAAAGTAGAGAACACTATTAACGTTAGGCCCTCTAAATAATAAGAATAACAAGCTTATATTATAACTACTTATTAATAAATAAGCTAGAATCCTACCGCAACGTAAATAACTAAACTAATAAAAGAAAAAGTATCTAGATTAGATAAGTATATCTATAGGTAGAAGGATAATATTACTTATAGACTTAACTACGTGCCTACTATTAGCACTATATATAATATAATTATAGATTAACCTCTCTCTCTAAAGTCTCTATTACTATATATATAGACTTATATCCTTATACAACTTTCTCGTTAAACTTAGTACTACTAAGGAGAAATATCGCATAATAGATATTATAATATTACGCGAGGTATACGAGTATAACAATCTTATAGATATTAGCTAGATTAATAGTAAGGATAACTTAGTAGATATAATAATAAAGGTAAGATAGATTAATTGTAATAAGATAGGTATTAGGATAATAAATAATTAATTATAATATAAATAAGATAGGTACTAAGCTTATAAATAAGATAGGCACTAAACCTATAGATAAGATAGGCACTAAGCCTATAAGCGATAGCATTAAGCCTACAAATAAAATAGGCACCGAGCCTACAAGTAATAGCACTAAACCTACGAGTAATTATAGTAAGAACTAAGACAGACACACGCGCACATATAAGGGATAAATAGGTTGTATATATTTACGCTAGCTAGAATAGGAAACTAGATACTTTTCTAGGAGTAGAATATTATAGCAGATTTAGAGTACTTAGGAGCTAACTATATACTATTACAAAAAGAAGAAAAGCTAGTATTAAGATATGCGCGTATAGCTAGCCTAGCGAGTTTTTCTAGACTAGAAGCTTAGACTACTAGTTAGACTAAGCTTCCCGCTTAGCTCGCAACCGTATATATAGAGATCTCTCTATCTAGCTCTTGCTTACTACTAATTAAATATCACTCTACTCTGTTCGTTGCAACGACCGTAATATTCGACACCTTTACCGTGTCAACACCTAAATTAATAACTATCTATAATAGAGAATAGAGTAGAAAAAAAATACTTTTTTAGCCCCTAATATAAAGAAATACTAATAATTTAAGTTAATAAAAAAAAGATATTATTATAACTAATAAAGTATAGAAATAATTTAAGAATTAAAAGATCTAAAGAGAACGTTTAGATAGACTATCTAAGAAGAGTGCTAGAAACGCTATAATAAGAAGTATATCTATAATATAGTAAAGTTAGATACTTCTATAGAGACTACTTAAAGAATAATACTAGAAAATAGAGAGCTATTAGGATGAGAATAGTTTAATAAAGTATACTTTACCCGCGTACTATATAATGACTAAATAATAACGTTAGTAATATAGACTTATATAATAAAGCTTAGATACTAGGTAATAAAGCTATAAGCTTATACTCTAAGTAAAAGAGGTACCTAATATAATATTATAGAATAAAACTACGCCTATAGACTAGTTAGTAACTAGTACTAAAGTAAGATAAAGATTAGTAGAATATAGGTATTAAGTATATAGAAATAAAAATATATAGCTAAAGATTACTATTAGAAGAGATAAATTACTATTACTAGCCCTAAAGCTAAGAAATAGTATACTAAGCTATACTAGAGTAACTATACTTTAAGGACATAAAAGTATAAGATAATAAACCTATAGCTCCTAGCGTATTAGAATAGAAGACTAAAAAGTATTAAGCTACGTACTAGACTAAATATAAGCTAAGATATAGTTCTATAAAAGATAATATAAGACTATTAGATAGTAGATAAATAATAAATAGTATAAAATACTCCTTAATAAGAAATATTAAATAGAAGCCTACTACATATATAAGAAGCTAGAACTATAAAATAGTAGGGAAATTAGGATACTTCTTACTACTAAAGAAGTAATATAAGGACCTATACTAGCTTAACTATAAAAATAGATAACTACTACCTTATATAGAAAGAATAATTTGGGAGATAAGAGGATAATTACTACTACCTAAATCTAAGAGATAGAGAATACTTAGTAGAAGTATATTACCTTTATAAAACTCTAAAAATAGGACTAGTATAGTATAAGCTTATATACTAGACCTTTTATTATAATATAATTACTTAATATATTAGAATATAAAGTCTAATATAGGCTACTTTCTAAGAAATAATCTAGAAAGCGAGGTTAGTTAAAAAACTAAGATACTACTAAGTATAAGGTTACGCTAGTATAGGTAATTCTAAAATAACCTTTTATAATATATAGAACTTAGAGCTATAGGATCTTAGGTTAAGAGTAGAGGTTAGCGTATATAGATATAAGATTATAGCGACTATAGAGTAGTACTATATAGATAGTTATTTTGTTCTAAGCTATAGAGAGATATAACATACTTTACTAGATTAAAGACTAACTAGTATAAGTAGTATTAGCTAATAATAACTCTATAATATATAGAGGCGGCGTAATAAGACTAGAGACCTAACTAGTATTACTAGATATAGTAGAGATAGAGGACTAAATAAATATTAATATTATAGATGTTAGAAAAGAAAATATATTAATTAGCTATAATTAGTTAATTAAGTATAATTTAGCTATTAATTAGCTATAAAAAGAATACTTAGCTAAGAACCTACGCGTAAAGTTACTAGAGTATAAAAAGAGATAGGCCTAATAATCTAAAGCTTACCCTAGAATAGAAAGATTAGTATAATCTTACTTTATAAGATTATAAGAATCTATAAGAAAGACTCTTAGAAAATAGAAGTTATTTAGATATAGTAAGTTATAACTATAAAGGAAGAACTAGTACTACTAAATATACTAGAAGAGTATAGAATAAATAAGTTTAGAGAACTATTTAAAGAAATAGAAGTAACTAAGTTAGTAGAATACTAAGAATAGAATTATAAGATTTTTATTAAGATAGTACTAAGCTCGTCTTAGGACTAATATACCTAGTTATACCTAAGTATAAAGCTAAGCTATAAGAGTATATTAGAAAAAATCTAAAAAAAAAATTTATCCGCGAGAGTAGTAGCTAGATAGCCTCGCTAATACTATTTATAAAAAAGCCTAATAGAAAGTAGTAACTATATATTAACTTTAGAAGGTTAAATAGCGTAATAATTAAGAATTAATATCTTTTACTACTAATAAGAGCTTATAGATTAGATCTAGAGAGCTAAGTAGTTTATAAAATTTAACGTTTAGAAAGAATTTATTATATTTAAATTACTAAAGAATATAAGTAGAAAATAGCTTTTAAAATAAATATAGACTATTTAAGTATATAGTTATACTATTTAGATTAATAACGCGCTAGTAACCTTCTAATTAGTTATTAATAAAATACTCTATAAGTACTTAGGAATCTTTATACTAGCGTACTTAGATAATATACTAGTATATTCTAAGAGAACGCTTAAAGAATATATTTAACTTATTAAGAAAGTACTTTAGAAGCTTAAGAACTATAAGTTATACTTATAACCTAAAAAGTATAAGTTTTATATATAAGAAATAGAGTTCCTAGGGTTTATTATCTTAATAGAGGGCGTTAAAATAAATCTAAAGAAAATCTAGACTATATAGGAATAGCTAATACCTAAAATAGTTAAGAATATATAATCTTTTCTAGAATTTGCAAACTTTTATAGAAAGTTTATTAGAAATTACTCTTAAATTATAGCACCCTTTATAGAGATTATAAAGAAAGACGTAAAGTTTGAATAGAAAAGAAATACTAAAAGGCTTTTAAATAACTAAAGTAGGTATTCCTTAAAGCCTTAGTACTAGAAATATATAACCTAAGATATAAAATATAAGTTAAGACTAACGCGTTAGATTACGCTCTTAGCGCTATATTATTATAGTAGAGTAAAGATAGAAAATAGAGACTAGTATTCTACTATTCTAGAAAGTTCTCTAGAGTAGACTTAATTATAATATTTTTAATAAAGAACTACTAAGAGTAGTTAATACCTTTAAATAATAGGAAGTCTATTTACTAAGACTCTTATATTAGATTAATATATTTTCTAATTACTAAAACCTAATAAGTTTTATAATAATAAAGAAACTTAATAGAAAATAAGTCTAATAGGCTAAGATACTCTCTTAGTTTAACTTTAAGATTACTTATAGAGCTAAATCGCTTAATAGAGCTATAGACGCCCTAAGCTAAAGATCTAACCTATAAGAAGAAGGTTATAAAGAACTATATAACGTAGTACTTAAGTAAATACCTAATAGTAGCTTAAAGAATAACTAGCTAGAATTAGCTAGAGTAGCTAAGCTAGAATAATAAGTTATAATATTATAAATATAGTAGTAGTAGAAGGCTACTAGCTAGTAACTAAACCTAAATAGTATAAGTTATAATAACTTACTATAAAAAGAAGAAGTACTAAGATATAATTTAGAAAGACTAAATATATATACTTCTATATATAAGAAAGAACTTTATTATAGAACTATATAAGTCTCTAGAGTATAGGTATATAGAAGTAGAAGAAATAGTTAGAAGACTAGTAAAGAAATTTATAATACTATATTTATAACGCAGGTATAGAATATCCTAGGTAACTATTTAGTATATATTAGAATAAGCCTAAAAGATAAGCCTATAGCCTATTATAGCCCTTAACGCTACTATAATAACTATAGATAAGTATAATAATAGACTTTATAGTAAAGCTCCCGCAATTATTAGAACTAGAATCTATAAGACTTTATAACACTATTCTAGTAATCGTAGATTAATTAACTAAGGTAGCAAAGTTTATACCTACTAAGAATTAATAATAGTAGAAG
Organism: Pyrenophora teres f. maculata; assembly: GCA_014334815.1. NCBI lineage: Eukaryota > Fungi > Ascomycota > Dothideomycetes > Pleosporales > Pleosporaceae > Pyrenophora > Pyrenophora teres. Next base: position 2,024,525 of record CP060576.1, on the reverse strand, counting down.
AGTACACCTATAAAGTTATAAAGGTACTTATCTTAGAATATAGAATACCTAAAGAGTTTATTATAGACTATAATAAAGTATTTACTTCTAAATACTAGAGTAAATTCTTAGTTAAGTTAGGTGTAAAAAAAAGCTTTTAATAAGCTTTTACCTAGAAATAGATAGCTAGATAGAGAGAATAAACTAGATATTAGAATAGTATTTAAGGATATACGCTAATAAGCTATAAAATAACTAGGTTAAACTCCTACTAATAGTATAACTAGCCTATAATAGTATAAAATCTATAATAATAAGGTAGTTACCTTACTATATAAACTATAGATATAAGCTAGTTACTTATTAAGATTTAAAGGATATTAAAAGTATTATAGTAAGAGTAGATTATAAAGCACGCCTTTTATAAAAATATATAAATAACTAAGCTAGAATATTACTTAGAGGAACCTTATAATATCTAAGAGTACGAATAAATAAAGGATTAAGGGACTAATCTTTAAGAAGGGGATAAAGTTTTTCTATTAAGATAAAACTTAAAAACTAAAAGGCTATATAGAAAATTAGATAATCTCTAAATAAGACTATTTAAAATCCTAAAGATAATAAGCCTAGTAAATTATAAACTCTAGTTACTACTAGGTATATATATCTACTCTATCTTTTATAAGAAACTACTAAAACTAGCACTACTAGATACTAAGTTAGTAATAAATATTAAACTTAAAGATAATAAGTATAAGGTTAAAGAAATTAAAGACCTATAGAAAGATAGTTATTAGTAAAAGTACTTAGTTAAATAGTAAGGATAGCTAAAGAGCTATAATATATAGGAACTAGAATAGAATCTTATAAACTATAAGAAACTAGTATAAAAGTACTACTAGAAGTATCTAACGCAGTAGGGACTAGATCCCTAAGAAAAAAGGAAAGATTAAAAGAAAAATTAAGAAAGTTAAGTTTAGCTTATAACTAGCCTATATTAGCTAGAGATCTAGATAGTAATAGTTTAATAGTAGGAAAGTCTATACTAGAGGCAAAGTTCCCCTTAACCTACTCTTTTATATAATCCTAAATAGCAAGAATCGCGAGGTTATAATAAGTAAAAGACTACTTCTATTTCTAAACCTCTAAGAGCTTAAGCTCTTATTAAGATAGCTAAATATCTAGCTATATATACTACGCCTTTAGATAAGCTACTAAAAGCTTTTTCTCTTTACGCTCTTTCTATATATCTCTACTCTTTCTTAAGAATAAATAGACTATATTTAGTACTAACTAAAATATACTTAGTATAGTAACTAGAAAATATTTTTATAAAGTAGTAAAGCTTCTTCTCTTTATATTACTTATAGTAGAAATCTATCTCTAAGCCCTTCTACTCTACACGCGTAGTATAAGCACACTTCTAATTAGTTAACGAGTATAGATAAAGAGTATAAGATTTTAAGACCTTATATAGTTAGGAAGGTATAAAGGAAAAAGAGTATATAATATAATAAGTATACTAAAGCCTTATATATAACCTACGTTATAGATTATAGTATAAGAAAATAAAACTCTAGATTAAGAAATAATAGCCCTAAGAGGGGAGATAGTATTATAAATAAATACTAGATATCTCCTCTAGTTAAGGATATAAAGTTAAAGGCTAACTATTATATAATTAAGAGGTTATAATTAGCGTAGGGCGTATAGATTACGTAATATAGTATCCTACTAAGATATAATATCTTACTAAGAGGGTAGATATTATAATACCTTAAGATACTAATATTAGGGATATTTATAGATACTATAGGCTTAGTAGAAAGATATAGATATTAATAGATTAGGTAATAAGTATATAGTTATAGAGGATTCCTTAATACACTTATTATAGTTAACTCTTATAAGTTCTTCTCTTACCTAGATTAATACTTAGTTATTCTATCGCTTATATAGAATTAGATTATTATTACTAAATACCTACTATCTCTATTATATCGCTAGACAAGCTAACGCGGGCTTAATAACATTAGTCTTACTTGCCTTAGTATAGACTAGAATTATAGAGTAGTATAACCCCCTATGTTAACAATAAGCTCTTGCTTTTAAAAAGAGGTAAAGCTACTCTTACTACTACTTTTTAGTATTCTAGCGTCTTTATTTAGCTTATTAGAGATAAGCTCTATACTAAGAGCGTATAAGATTCTTAGTGCTCTAATTAGTTAGAGATATCTTATTTCTTAGCTTAATAATAAGAGCTTATAGAGTTAAGTTTTCGTTTTCCACGAGCGTTATTATTATTAGGGTAATTATTACCTAGTTAACTATTTAGTTTACCTAGTTCTAAAGGTGTATTAGTTAGTTAACTATAGTATTATACTTTAATAAGAGAGCTTAATACTTTATAAGTTTAAGTAAGTACTTTATTATAATACTCTCTTCTAGGAGACTCTTATCTAGAGAGGGGAGATCTAGCTCTCTATTATTAATAGATAGAGCTTCTTCTCTATCTAGGTCGACTTAATCCTATACGCCTTTAGTAAGCGTATAGAATTTAAATTATATAAACTAGGCTAGCTATTAAGATCGCTTAGTAAGGGAAATGCTCGCCTTTATAAGTATCGGGTTGTTTATTATAGGTTAAGGTATTAATTAGAGATAAATAAAGCTCTTATTTTTGCGAGTGCGTCTTATAATAATAAATAGCGGAACTACTTATTTTATTAAAGCGCCGGGCTTATAACTATTGTAAGAAGGAGCTTTAGAATATTTAGAAGATAAATTATTATTCTATCTAAGTAAGTAGAAAAGCTCCCTTTTATGCTCGTAGAGAGTATCTCGCTAGTCTATATAGGAAATAGTGTCTTTAGAGCATAGAGCTTATATCGCTAGAGTAATACTAACTAATTAGAGCGTAAAGCTTGTATATAAGAGTATCGTACTTACGACATATATTATTAAAATAGAATAACTCTACTAAAATCCTTATAATAGCGTTATTTTTTACTTATACTAAAATATATATACTAACCTCTACTACTATCTACGCTTTAATGCCTAAATATAATAAGTTCTTACTACTATTAAAATTACTTATATACTTACCTAAGGGCTTGCGTACAGCTAAAAGAGTAAAAGAGAGAAAAAGAAGTAAGATATTAGATAGCGCGAGGATAGTATTAGTAGATAATTAGTATAATAGTATATAAAAGAAGGATAGCGTAAATATACTAAAAGTAATAGCTTATAGTAGAAGTATTATATACAGCTTAGTAGTATATAGTTACGTAGTATCCTAAGGCTTAGAGTAGATAGTAAGTATATTATTTTTGCTAATATTATGTATACAGTATACAATTAGGTTTATATTATAAGAAAAGTATTATAATAGCTATCTCTACTATATTATAATTACTAGAAATTAGTATTGTTATAGTATCGTAGGCGTTAGTATTATTATTAGGTTTAGATTACTTAAAAGCTATTAATAAGCGTTAAGGCTTAGTAGTAATCTTACATTAGTAGTTAGCGTTTATAATAGTTTAATTAAAGTTGCTATATAGTAGGATAGTTTTATACAAAAGTTTATTAAAATAATATATTAGTCCCCTTCCTTAAGGGCTAGTCTATTTTATATTATAAAAGCTTATTAGAAAATATAGTATAATCTAAAAGAACTAAATAACCTTTATTATATAGTTATACGCAAAGTAATAGGCTAAAGCGTTTTATAAAGCGCACTATAATAGACCTATAAATAACTAAACTAAAAAAGGTAAAAAGCCTACTAAATATATATAAGAAGAGATTATAAATAGTAATAAAGATATATAAGATATAAGTAGAAGAGATCTTGATTAATAAGCGCTAATATATAGTTAGAACGCCCTTATTAGAGAACATAGCTAAGTAAAAAAAGAGAAACGTTATAATCTTACATACCTAAATATAGCTTAGCTAGATCGCTAGCCTTAAATATATAAGAAATAAAAATTTATAAAAGTACTATAAAAGATAAAAAAGGCTATAGTAGTAGTACTAAGAATAAGAGAAAAGTTAATCCATCTAAATATTACTTATTTCTATAGTTATTAAGAGTAGATAAGTTAAATAAGAGTATAAAGAAGCTTAGATAATACCTTAACTAAGAATAGATAAATAACTAAAGACTAGAAGACGACAGTAAATACTACTTTTATAAACAATATAAAGAGATAAAGACTACTAATAAGCTATTAAAAATATTTAATAAGCTAGTATAATTAAGTAGAGAGTTAATTCTTTAAAAGCTATAACTTTATAGACTACTACTAGTAAATAAGCTTATTTAAAGTACTTTAGAAAGGACTAAGTACTCTTAGTAGAGTACTATACAATATATTAAGTAAGTACGCTAGTACTAGCTGTTTATATTTAACACTAAACGCTACTTAGATACCTACTTAGATATAATAGTAGCTATTTTCTTGTTTTATTACTATCTTTTTTTCTATTTTTACTTTTATACCTTCTCTTTTATATGCCTATTAATAGTAGTCTAAGTAAAGTTAAGAAGCTCTATAAGAGTGAAAGTAAGAGATACTAACTAAATACGATAAATAATAGCTAAACTAGCTACTAAAGTAGTATAAGTAAGATCTATAAAAGCGATAGAGGTAATAGAAGTAGTCTAAATAAGTACTAAATATTAACCTTAAATAATTTAGGTTTAGGCGTCTTAAATAAGAATAAAGCATAATTAAAGATATAGCTTATATTAGTAGTATCTTTCTTAGTAGTATTACTAATAAAGTATACTTAGATAGATTTATATCTTAACATAACTTTATAAAAAGAGTAGAAGATAGCTTATATTTAAGTTGTTTTTATTATTAGACTTAGTAATATGCTTAGGCTTAGTAGTAACCTTAGTAGTGCGTAAATATTTCTTAGTAGCTTACTTTCAAGTAGCCTAAATAGCTTTAAGGTAAGTAAAACGCTTATACCTATTCTTATAATTTTAAGAGCGTGCTTAATTAGCTAATACTTTCTATTAACAATCTTTTATAAGTAGATTATATATAACTTATTTTATTCTCTATGTTCTAGCGAAGACTATCTTTCTAGGTAAAAAGCTGAAAAAGAATTAACTTTATTTATATGTTAAATATCTTATTCTATACTAAGTAGTAATTCGAAAGTAGATTAAAGCTACCTAAATTTAACTAGATAATAGTATTAAACTAGTATTTATAAGTAGTAAATATAGTAGTATAGTTAGAAGTAGTAGAATAAATATATATATAAACTAAAACTATAGATAGTACTTAAAAAAGTAGCCTAACTAATAAGTATATCTAATGCTTCTTAGTAGTAAGGAAGTATATAAAGACCTTAAAAAACTAAGTCGTAAAAGCTATAAAGTATAAAAAGGGCTTATTAAAAGATAGTTAGAGACTAACTAATTATAAAGAAAAATACTATCCTACTATTAAACAGTAGTTAGTATAGTGACTATAAAGTATTTATACATCCTTAAACAAGATTATATAGTAAGTCTTAAACTTCTTCTTATACTATTTAAAGGTATAGTTACTATATTTATCTTTTTAGATTACTAAAGGTTATTTACCTTCTCTATAATAAATGAAATCTGTATACTATAACTATAGTACTATATTAGTATATTAACGTTTAATTATAGAACGCACGCTTAGAAGTACTACTAGACTAAAGAACTTACTAAATTTTACCTTCTATCTAAAGCCTATCAAGAATTATATAAACTTCTTAAGATTAACTATAAAGTATATATTAATATTAAAAATCTAGCTAATTATAACTAGACTAAATAAAACTCTACTATAGTAAAAGTCTACTAAATAGATTTAAAAATACTTTATAAAGCTGACGTATATATATTATAATATTTAATTACTATATAATAAACAGATTAGAGAGGTTCTTAAATAGAGAGAAGAGAGTAGAAAAATATATACTAGCCTACAATATATTCATTATAAAAGCTTTAATTTAAGTAAGTATAAGTAAAGTTTAGTAGACTAAATACAAATTTTAATAATAAGTATCTTTTTAAAACTAAAGCTTACTATATTAGAAAGTAGTAGAGTAAATAGTAGATTAGTTAGTAGAGTATAGACGATCTAAAAAGAAGTTAGTACTAAAAATAACTTAAGATAAAAAATAATCGCTTTATTATATTTATACTTTTGAAGTAGATTATCTTAGTATCTTATAAGTATAATTATAAAAAAAATATTATTAGAAAAGTTACGCTTATTAATAATAAGTAAGGTAAGTATAATATCTAAGTAGTTATTATAAGTAGAAACAGCTAGCGTAGTAGTAGATAAGAAGTTATAGTTACTAATATAATAGCGTGATAATGTAGTAAAGAATAAAGCGCGAAAAAAAAACTAAAAAGAGATATAGTATAAAAGTTAAAAGTAGTAGTAATAGTATATAGTAAAGTTATATAAGTAATAGAATGAAAATAGATAGTCTAAAGATCTCTTGAAATAGTAAATAATAATATAAGAGATTAACTAATAAGCTACTTTATAGCTAAAAAGCTAAAAGAGATTAGATAACTAAAGTAAAGCTAGAGAATAGTAAAAAGTAAGGTAGTAGTAAAAAGGAGAATAAATAGGTAGAGATAAGCTTATCTAAATATATATTATTATAATTAGAAGAATTTAGAGACTAGTAATATAGATAGATATACTATATTAATATAGGGGGTTATACTGCTCTGTAATCCTAGTCCGCACTAAGGCAGGTAAGACTAACGTTATTAAGCCCGCGTTGGCTTATCTAGCGACATAATAGAGATAGTAGGTATTTAGTAATAATAATCTAATTCTATATAAGCGATAGAATAACTTTAAGTATTAATCTAAGTAAGAGACGAACTATAAGATAAGTTAACTATAATAATATAAGGGAATCCTCTACAACTATATACTTATTACCTAATCTATTAATATCTGCGTCTTTCTACTAAGCCTATAGTATCTATAGATATCTCTAATATCCTAGCATTTTAAGGTAATAATATCTACCCTCTTAGTAAGATATTATATCTTAGTAGGATACTATATTACGTATCTATGCGCTCCGCGCTAATTATAACCTCTTTATTATATAATAGTTAGCCTTTAACTTTATATCCTTTAACTAGAGGAGATATCTAGTATTTATTTATATACTATCTCCTCTCTTAGGCTATTATCTTAATACTCTAGAGTTTTATTTCTTATACTATAATTTATAATATAGGTTATATATAAGGCTTTAGTATACCTATTATATTATATACCCTTTTTTCTTTATACCTTTCTAACTATACCTAAGGTCTTAAATCCTATATACTCTTATCTATACTTATTAACTAATTAGAAGCGCGCTTATACTACGCGTATAGAGTAGGAGGGCTTAGAGATAGATTTCTACTATAAGTAATATAAAGAGAAGAGCTTCGCTACTTTATAAAAATATTTTTAGTTACTATACTAAGTATATTTTAGTTAGTACTAAATATAGTCTATTTATTCCTAAGGAAGAGTAGAGAATTATATAAGAAGAGTATAAAAAAAAAGCTTTTAGTAGCTTATTTAAAGGCGTAGCGTATATAGCTAGATACTTAGCTATCTTAATAAGAGCTTAAGCTCTTAGAAGTTTAGAAATAAGAGTAGTTTTTTACTTATTATAACCTCGCGATTCTTACTATTTAGGATTATATAAAAGAGTAGGTTAAGAGGAACTCTACTCTTAGTATAGACCTTTCTACTATTAAACTATTACTATCTAGATCTTTAGCTAATATAGGCTAGTTATAGGCTAAACTTAACTTTCTTAATTTTTCTTTTAATTTTTCCTTTCTTTTTAGAAATTTAGTCCTTACTATATTAAATACTTCTAGTAGTACTCTTATACTAGTTTCTTATAGTTTATAAGATTCTATTCTAGTTCCTACGTATTATAGCTCTCTAGCTATCTTTACTATTTAACTAATTATTTCTACTAATAACTATCTTTCTATAGGTTCTTAATTTCTTTAACCTTATACTTATTATCTTTAAGTTTAACGTCTATTACTAACTTAGTATCTAGTAGTACTAGTTTTAGTAGTTTCTTATAAAAGATAGAGTAGATACGTATACTTAGTAGTAACTAGAGTTTATAATTTACTAGGCCTATTATCTCTAGAATTTTAAATAGTCCTATTTAGAGATTATCTAATTTTTTATATAGCTTTTTAGTTTTTAGGTTTTATTAAAATAGAAAAACTTTATTTCTCTTTTTAAAGGTTAGTCTCTTATTCTTTACTTATTTATACTCTTAGATATTATAAAGTTTCTCTAAGTAATATTCTAGCTTAGTTATTTATATAATTCTTATAAAGGCGTACTTTATTATTTACTCTTACTATAATACTTTTAATATCCTTTAGATCTTAATAAGTAACTAGCTTATATCTATAGTTTATATAGTAAGGTAACTACCTTATTATTATAGATTTTATACTATTATAGGCTAGTTATACTATTAGTAGAAGTTTAACCTAGTTATCTTATAGCTTATTAGCGTATATCCTTAAATACTATTCTAATATCTAGTTTATCCTCTCTATCTAACTATCTATTTCTAAGTAAAAGCTTATTAAAGTTTCTTTTTATACCTAACTTTGCTAGAAATATACTCTAGTATTTAGAAGTAAATAGTTTATTATAGTTTATAATAAACTCTTTAGGTATCTTATATTCTAAGATAAGTACCTTTATAACTTTATAGGTATACTCTTCTACTATTATTAATTCTTTAGTAGGTATAACTTTACTACCTTAGTTAATAATCTATAATTATTAGGATAGTATCGCAAAGTCTTATAATTCTAGTTCTAATAATTATAGAAGCTTTACTATAAAGTCTATTATTATACTTATTTATAGTCGCTATAGTAGCGTTAAGGGCTGTAATAGGCTATAGAGCTTATATCTCTTGGCTTATTCTAATAATACGCTAAATAGTTACCTAGGATATTCTATACCTCTATTTATAAATGTAGTATTATAAATTTCTTTACTAGTCTTCTAACTATTTCTTTTACTTCTATATACCTATACTCTAGGGACTTATATAGTTCTATAATAAGGTCCTTTCTTATATATAGAGGTATATATATCTAGTCCTTCTAGATTATATCTTAGTACTTTTTCTTATTTTATAGTAAGTTATTATAACTTATACTACCTAGGTCTAGTACTAGCTAGCGGCCTCTACTACTACTACGTTTATAATATTATAACCTATTATCTTAGCTTAGCTACTCTAGCTAATTCTAGCTAGTTATACTTTAGGCTACTATTAAGTATCTACTTAGTACTACGTTATAGTTCTTAATAACTTTCTTCTTATAGGTTAGATCTTTAGCTTAAAGCTTCTATAGCTCTATTAAGTAATCTAGCTCTATAAGTAATCTTAAAGTTAAACTAAGAGAGTATCTTAGTTTATTAGACTTATCTTCTATTAAGTTTCTTTATTATTATAAAACTTTTAGGTTCTAGTAATTAGAAATATTAATCTAATATAGAAGTTCTAGTAAATAGACTACCTATTATTTAAGGTATTAACTCTAGTAGTTCCTTATTATAAATATTATAATTAAGTTTTACTTTAAAGAACTTTCTAGAATAGTAGAATACTAGTCTCTATTTTCTATTTTTACTCTACTATAATAATATAGCGCTAAGAGCGTAATCTAACGCGTTAGTCTTAACTTACGTCTTACGTCTTAGGTTATATATTTCTAGTACTAAGGCTTTAAGGAATACTTACTTTAGTTATTTAAAAGCCTTTTAGTATTTCTTTTTCTATTTAAACTCTACATCTTTCTTTATAATCTCTATAAGAGGTGCTATAATTTAGGAGTAGTTCCTAATAAACTTTTTATAAAAGTTTATAATTCTAGAAAGAATTATACATTCTTAACTATCTTAGGTATTGCTATTCCTATATAGTCTAGATTTTCTTTAGATTTATTTTAACGCCCTCTATTAAGATAATAAACCCTAAGAACTTTATTTTCTATATATAAAACTTATACTTCTTAGGTTATAGGTATAACTTATAGTTCTTAAGCTTTTAAAGTACCTTCTTAATAAGTTTAATATACTCTTTAAGTGTTCCTTTAGAATATACTAGTATATTATATAAGTACGCTAGTATAAAGATTCCTAAGTACTTATAGAGTATTTTATTAATAACTAATTAGAAGGTTACTAGCGCGTTTATTAATCTAAATAGTATAACTATATACTTAAATAGTCTATATTTTATTTTAAAAGCTATTTTCTACTTATATCTTTTAGTAATTTAAATATAGTAAAATCCTTTCTAAATATTAAATTTTATAAACTACTTAGCTCCCTAAATCTAATCTATAAGCTCTATTATTAGTAGTAAAAGATATTAATTCTTAATTATTACGCTATTTAACTTTCTAAAGTTAATATATAGTTACTACTTCCTATTAGGCTTCTTTATAAATAGTATTAGCGAGGCTATCTAGCTACTACTCTCGCAGATAAATCCTTTTTTTAGATTTTTTTTAATATACTCTTATAGCTTAGCTTTATACTTAGGTATAACTAGGTATATTAGTCTTAGAATAAGCTTAGTACTATTTTTAATAAGAATCTTATAATTCTATTTTTAGTATTCTACTAACTTAGTTACTTCTATTTCCTTAAATAGTTCTCTAAACTTATTTATTCTATACTCTTCTAGTATATTTAGTAGTACTAGTCTTTTTTTTATAGTTATAATCTATTATATCTAAATAACTTCTATTTTCTAAGAGTTCTTTTTATAGATTCTTATAATTTTATAGGTAAATTTATACTAATTCTTCTATTCTAGGGTAAGCTCTAGATTATTAGGCCTATCTCTTTTTATACTCTAGTAACTTTACGCGTAAATTCTTAGCTAAGTATTCTTTTTTATAGCTAATTAATAGCTAAGTTATACTTAATTAACTAATATAGCTAATTAATATATCTTCTTCTCTAAAATCTATAATATTAATATTTATCTAGTCCTCTATCTCTACTATGTCTAGTAATACTAGTTAGATCTCTAGTCTTATTACGCCGCCTCTATATATTATAAGTTTATTAGCTCATACTACTTATACTAGTTAGTCCTTAACCTAGTATAGTATATTATATCTCTCTACAGCTTAGGATAAGATAACTATCTATATAGTACTACTATCTATAGTTACTATAATCTTATATCTATATACGCTAACCTCCGCTCTTAATCTAAGATTCTATAGCTCTAGGTTCTATATATTATAAAGAGTTATTTTAGGATTACCTATACTAGCGTAACTTTATCCCTAGTAGTATTTTAGTTTTTTAACTAACCTTACTATCTAGATTATTTCTTTAGAAAGTAGCCTATATTAGACTTCGCGTTCTAATATATTAGGTAATTATTATTATAATAAAAGGTCTAGTATACGAGCTTATGCTATACTAGTCCTATTCTTAGAGTTTTATAAAAGTAATATACTTCTACTAAGTATTCTCTATCCCTTAGATTTAAGTAGTAGTAATTATCCTCTTATTTTCTAAATTATTCTTTTTATATAAGGTAGTAGTTATATCTATTTTTATAGTTAAGCTAGTATAGGTCTTTATATTATTCTTCTAGTAGTAAGAGGTTATTCTAATTTCCTTACTATTTTAATAGTTCTAGCTTCTTATATATATAGTAGGCTTCTACTTAATATTTCTTATTAAGGAGCGTCTTATACTATTTATTATTTATCTACTATCTAATAGTCCTACGTTATCTTTTATAGAATCTATATCTTAGCTTATATTTAGTCTAGTGCGTAGCTTAATACTCTTTAGTCTTCTATTCTAATACGCTAAGGGCTATAGGTTTATTATTCTATACTTCTAGGTCTTTAAAGTATAGTTACTCTAGTATAGCTTAGTATACTATTTCCTTAGCTTTAGGGCTAGTAATAGTAATTTATCTCTTTTAATAGTAATCTTTAGCTATATATTTTTATTTTCTATATACCTAATACTTATATTCTACTAACCTTTATCTTACTTTAGTATATAACTAACTATCTATAGGCGTAGTTTTATTTTATAATATTATATTAGTACCTCTTTTACCTAGGGTATAAGCTTATAGCCTTATTACCTAGTATCTAAGCTTTATTATATAAGTCTATATTACTAACGTTATTATCTAGTAATTATATAGTACGCGGGTAGAATATACTTTATTAAACTATTCTAATCCTAATAGCTCCTTATTTTTTAGTATTATTCTTTAAGTAGTATTTATAGAAGTATCTAACTTTATTATATTATAAATATACTTTCTTATTATAGCGTTTCTAGCGCTCTTTCTTAGATAGTCTATCTAGATATCCTCTTTAGATCTTTTAATTCTTAATTATTTCTATACTTTATTAGTTATAATAATATCTCTTTCCCTATTAACCTTATCTATTATTAGTATTTCTTTATATTAAGGGCTAAGAAAGTATTTTTCTTTTACTCTATTCTCTCCTATAGATAGTTATTAATTTAGATAGCTAGTTCTATAAGTAAATATAGATCTCCTAGCTTATTATAGTATACTAGGCTATTTTAATTATTTTCTTTAAACTATTCTTAAATACTATTTAGAGTGTAGTATTATTCTAGTTAATTTATAACTATAGCTATTTAAACTTAGCTATATATATTAATACTAATTTAGTTTACTTTAAGTAAGTAATTACTTTCTCTACTTAGTTCTTTATATCTACTTTACTAAAGATATATTCTATTTTATCTTTAAAGTTAGTCTAACTTAAAAATAGAGTTTAGGTTCTTTCTTTTCTCTTTCTATAGCTAAATTATAGAGGTAATTCTTAATATATAGCTATATCTAGCTAGCCGCTTTCCCTTTTATATATATACTTACTATAAGAATCTTTTTCTAATTATTAGGCACTTTATTATACTTATAGTATAAGTTAATATTAGTAAGAAATATATAGAGTTCTAATCTCCCGCCTTTATACTTCTCTAGCGTAGCTATCTTAGGCTTATATAGCGCTTATAGTCTCTTATTTAGTATAGCTATTAGCTAAGCTATTAGCTAATTAATAGTTTCTATTAAGCTATTATCTATCTTACTTAAGTTTAAATTATTATTTAAGATTATTTATAGTTTCCTATGGTTACTAGCCTAAGTCTAGAGTCTATTTCTTAGTCTCTAACTTAGTGTCTTAGTCTAGTATCTTATTATCTAAAAGTAGAGCTTAGCTAGCTTTATAGCTTATTATAGTAGAGTTCTTATTACTTATATTTCTAATTTTACTTAATAACTTACTAAAAATACCTTTCTAAAGGTTTATAGGTAGTTAAAGTATTAATATAGAGGGTTATACTACTCTATAATCCTAGTCTATACTAAGATAGGTAAGACTAATATTATTAAGCCTACGTTAGCTTATCTAGTAATATAATAAGGATAGTAGGTATTTAGTAATAATAATCTAATTCTATATAAGTAATAGAATAACTTAAGTATTAATCTAAGTAAGAGACGAACTATAAAATAAGTTAATTATAATAAGTATATTAAAGGAATCCTCTATAACTATATACTTATTACCTAATCTATTAATATCTACGTCTTCCTACTAAGCCTATAGTATCTATAGATGTCCCTAATATCTTAGTATCTTAAAGTATTATAATATCTACTCTCTTAGCGAGATATTGTATCTTAGCGGGATGCTATATTACGTAATCTATGCGCCCTACGCCGATCATAACCTCTTTATCGTGCGACAGTTAGCCTTTAACCTTGTATCCTTTGACTAGAGAAGATATCTAGTGTTTGTTCGTAATATACTACGCCTAAAACTATAAACTAAGATAGTTAGCGCCTAAAGAATAATTAGATAAGATTAAGAATAAAAGAATTAAAAACTTAAAAAATATTATACAAAGCTTAATAAAAACTTAATATAAGCTAAAGATTATAGATTATAGCCTAAAAAGCCCTTAGATATTCTTAGATAAGAGTTAGATTAGTAGGCTAAGAATTTCTAAATTCTAAATAAATAGTATATAGAATTAAAGAAGCTTTTAGAAGATATAGCCTAAATAGAAAAAATTTATAACTATTTAGTATTTTAGTAAATGTAGATAGTAAATATAGCTTACCTACTATAAAGTCTAAATGTCTCTAGAATATAGAGTATATTGTAGTAGAGGATATAGGGATATTAGGAGCAAAAGAGCGCTCAGACATAAGGATACTAAGGCGCGAAGAATATTACTTAGATAGAACTAATATATATATACTACTAATATAATTTTCTAATACTTCTATTAATTACATATTTCTATAGGTATTTACTCTACTATATATAGCGACTAATTTATAATTTTAACTTCTAGCCTACCCTTAGGAGAGCTAAGCGCCACTATTATATATTATTTAATAAGCTTTTATAATAGTAATATCTAGGAAATTTAAAAATAGAAAGAATATAAAAATATAGAAGTAGACTAAGAAGAGCTATAAGAGTTTTATAATATAGATATTTAAGCTAAGTTAGTAAAGCTTAGAATAAAGAAGTAGTTAGAGTAAAAGAGTTATAAGAGATTTAAGAGGTTATTAGATAATAAGGATTAGAATACAATAAGGCGTAAAATAGCATAAATAGTAAGTTAGTAAGAGGTAGGATAATAGAATATTATAATATAGATATATATGGAAAACTCTTAAATAATATAGAAAAAGTAGTAAAGAGAAAAAGGGTAGCTAAACGTAGGTTATAGAAGCGTAAATGCTAAGTTTAAGTATATAATTACTAAAATATAGCTAAAAGTATTAGAGAACTATAATATGTAGTTAGAGAGGTATTTTATTAAATAGTAATAGTAGAGTAGTAAATATTAAAATTTATTAGAAGAAGCTAGAGAGATTTAAAGTTTCTAAAAAAAGTTAGTAAGTAACTAAATAAAAGAGCTTAAAATTAAGCTTTTAAGTAAAGAGCGCTACTAAATTGTAGTTAGTATAATAATAGTAATATTAACTGTTATAATTTATATAATTATTACGCTAAATTTTTATAGAAACTAAGTACATATCTTTATATATATAAGTAATAGTTAGAGTAGTAGTATACCACACAACCGCATCAGCCCTTTAAGCGCCCTCCGCCCTTTGGCCCACTAAACTCAACCAAATGAACCACCTTTTAACTCCACGTTGATTCTAGTATTGCGCCCTGCACCCGTTGACTCTACCATTTCCACAAACTCGCACATTTTATCGTCGCCGCATGGCCCTCACCTCTTCTAAGAGTAGTAGTAAAGAGTTAAGTAAGAAGACTAAAAGATAGGTAATACTAAATCTATTAAAAAAATAGTTAAATATAATAGAGTTTCTCTTCTTTAGTTTAGATGTACTACTACTAATAACGCTTTAAAAGATAAGAGAGTAGCTGTAAATATACTAAATAATATTTAAATGGTAAGAGTACTATTAATTATCCATCTACTAAAGTTTTAAGTATAATAATAAGTTTTAACGCCTAGTAAATTATATAAGCATTTAATAGTATAGAAGTAATATAAGTTATAAATAGTAAAGGGTCTTTAAATAATAGTCGGTATAGTAAGCAAAAATACAACGCTAGTATATACTTAATAGCTACCGCCTTATTTAGCTAATAGTATTCTAATAATTAATAGTAATAATAGTTATCTATTTATAGAGCGCTATAAAAAGCGAGATTATATTTATAAGTTTATACTAAAGATAATACTTAAGGCTTTTAGCGTACTATAGCTATAAATAGAAGAAAATTATCTACTTACGAAAATAGTTTAAAAAATTTAATAAATAGAAAGCTAAAAGACCTTTAAAAAGTTCTTAAAAAATAGTTTTATACTAATAATAAGTACAAATAGAAAGGTAGAATAAAATACTTTAAGTACTAGCTTAAAAAGTATCTAGCCTAAATAAAGCTTAGTACTATAAATACTTATAAGAGTTTTATATCTAAAGTAGGCGATATATTAAAGCTACTATAATTAAAGAAATTAGAACAGAGTTTTTTCTTATCTAATAACTTCTACTTAAATAAGTAATAAAAGTGTTAAAAAAGTTCTAATTTTATATAGATAAGCTTTTATTCTTCAACTATAAATAGATCTCTGACTACCTTTAAAAGTAATTAGAGATTAAAATAAATAAAGAAATATATAACTATAAAAAGTAGTAATAACTTTACTTTAAATATAGAATTTAACTTAGCTATAGTAAAAGTATCTTGGAAAGTAGCGTATAAGTAATAATAAGTTTTTAATAATAATAGTCTTTAAACCCTTAATATTAAGTAGTTCTCTTAATTATTACGCTCTAAAGCCTAATTAGAAATAACTTCTACCTAAATAAATACTAACTAAGAATTGGATTAATAGCCTAGTAGATAAGATACTTTAGCGTAAGCTAAATAAAGCTTAGATAGAATCAGAACTCTAAAACTTTTAATTAACACATTAAGAAGTAGAGCTAATAACTAATTAGTATATAGTAGTATTATATAGCTATGTACTTTAAGCTAGTAGTATAGTTTATAACTAAAGCTACTAGTATAGTTGCTTAATTAGTAGTTAGTAACTATAGCGCTAATATTAGTAGAGTTATATAGCTAATATAAGACCTAAATAGCTATTAGAGCTATAGTAATAACTCTTAGAACTATTCAAGAAGAATAAGTTATAGTAACTAAAGTAACTAATATAAATAAGAATTAAAAGTAGAGCTTTTCTACTAGGTTTTTATTAGATAAACTATTAGAAAAAGAATTACCTAACTCTCTAAGCTAAGATTAATAAGAGTTAGTACTATTTGAAAACCTAATTAGTCTTTAGCTAGAGTACTTTAAATTACTTATAAAAAAGAGTTGTAAACTTAGAGCTCTACTTATAAAAGATATTAATAGCTTTTGAGATTAAATAATACTAAATTAAGTAAAGTATTAATTTACTTATATATACTCTACTCTTTCTAAGTAAAGTTAAGGAAGCTTAACTTATTAAGAATAATTTATTTATTATCTAATTTATCTCTAATAATACTAAAGTAATTTTATTTATAGACTTTAACTAATTCTAGGATTTTTTATTAGTATTTTTAGTATATCTAACTTAGAAAGAGTTTTACGCTATATAGAGCTAACTAATATAACTATAGTATAGTAGTATTAGCTACTATTACGTAAAGCGACTTAAATAACAATCTTTTAGTAAGCTATAATAAAAAAAAAATAATTAGTATCTTAAAACAGCTATTTTTAAGAAGCTTAGTAGTAAATATATTTTCTTTTTAAAAAGTATATAAATCAAATTAAGTATTACTTTATAAATTAAAGTCTAAGTAAGAATTATACTATATAATGTATAAATACGCTAAAATTAGAAGATATAAATATATCTAATACTATAAGAATTCTAAGCTAAATAAAACTCTAAAAGATACTTACTTAGAGCTTAGAGAAAGATAGATAAAAAAGTACTATATAGTAAAAAACTAGCCTTAGACGCTTAAAAGGTTATTAAGTAAACTTTAGATACTAAAGTTAGCTACTACTTATAATAGTTTTAAAAAATATACTAAAAGTCTATAAAAGTGTTTTTTAAATACAATATACTATAAAGAAGTTTAAGAAAATTAAAGTTAAGTTAGTAACTTAGGTGCTAGTAAGTAAAAATAACAATAACTTAGAAAAGAATCTTAGGCCTAAAATCTAAGATAATTTACTATTATTAGAATAGCTACTATACTATATACTAGTAGAGGTCTTAGCTAAGAAAGTTATGTAATACTACTATATTAATACTAAGTATTAGATAGACGCTTAAAGTAGTTATATATAGTAAAATATTATTTTAGAAAAAGACTATATAGTAAGCCTAGTAGAAGGTAATATATATAATAATTAGTAAGAATATAACTAATTAGCTAGGATTTAATACTTATAAAGAGACTACTCTAAAGTTATAAATAATATTTAAGTTAATATATTTGTCTTTTTATTAGGCTCTAGAGTAGCTGGCGCTAGATCTAGATACTAATCTAGGCTAGTTGCTACCTAGTAATTATAATATAGTCGCTTAGCTTAAGAAAAATGCTAACTTAGCCGCTAAGCCTATATAAGGCCACAAGCGTAGTTACTAACTACTACTACTATATTATATATTACTATATTAAACGCTTATAAGTAGTATAAGCTTAATTATAACGTACTATAGAAGATACCTCTTTAAACTTATAATACTCCTATAGTTTATACTATATAGCTTATACTTTTATAGTCTCTCTAGCCTATAACTCTTTATATTTATAATACTTATTAGCCTATTAACTCCTCGCGATACTATTAAATAACTTACTAACTACTTTACTAAATACCTTCGAATATTAGCTTTATTTTACGTATATAAAGGACTTTATATAGCGCCTCTTATTATTCTAATAACCTAAGGAATTCTTTATTATCTCTTAATAGAGACTTATAGTTATTTAGTTTACTTTCTAGCTTACTTATTTTTTTATAGAGTAACTCTACTATTTCCTAATACTTCTATATATCCTCGCCCCTATCTATATAAATCGTTAGTATATAATATACTCGCTATCGCTATTACTATTACGCACTTTTAAATAGTTTTAAGTAGACTACTTTATATAGCTAAAGCTATTATCTCTTTTTAACTTATTTAACTAGGTAATTAAGCCCTACTTTGAATTTATTTTGCTAGGCTTCTTATAAGTCTAGATCTACGTAGTTAATATACTTACTTATACTAGTAAGCTAGTATTTATCTTTATTATATATTTTCTAATTATTTATAGCGTAATATATAAATAAAGATAGACTTAATAAACTCCCCTTAAGTACTTCTTATATACTAAGCCTATAGCCTTCGCTACTATACAATTAACAACTATAAAATTAATAACTATATAACTATATTAGCCCTTTAAGCGCCCTCCGCCCTTTAGCCTACTAAACTTAACTAAATAAACTACCTTTTAACTCTACGTTAACTCTAGTATTACGCCCTACACCTATTAACTCTACTATTTCTATAAACTCGCACATTTTATTGTCGCTGTATAGCCTTTACCTCTTCTAAGGCTCTAGAGTATAACTAAATATAATAAAGAAAGTTCGCTTAAGAAAGGGGACTAATATATTATTTTATTAACGTTTTTTATTTAAACTATTATACTATATAATATAAACTTTGTTTAAACTATTATAAACGCTAACTACTAATTAACGTTACTACTAAGCCGTAATACTTATTAATACCTTTTTAAGTAATCTAAACCTAATAATATACATACGCCTACGCTACTATAATAATACTAATACACAGTAATTTTAATATAGTAAAGATAGCTAGTTTTATACTCTTTCTATTATATAAACCTAATGTAATACTCTATACTTAATATCTATAAAGATAATATACTTACTATCTACTTTAGGCCTAAAAATGTTTTATAACTATAAGCTAATAAGCTCTATATAATACTTTACTATAAACTATTACCTTTACTATATCTATACTATCTTTCTCTTACTTACTATTATACTATAATTATCTACTAATACTATTTTTATATTATTTAATACTTTACTACTTTTTCTCTCTCTCTCTCTTTAGCTATACGTAAGCTGTTAGGTAAGTATATAAGTAATTATAATATAGTAGAACTTTCTAAGTATTAAAGCGTAAATAGTAGTTAAGGTTAGTAAATACTTTTTAGTATAGGCGAAGAATAATAGTATTATAAAGATCTTAGTAGAGTTAGTCTATCTTAATAATTTAGTAACTAAAAAAGATAATCTTAATAGTACTATAGCTACTTTATAATAACTAGAGCCTTTATATATAGATATACCTACTACTCTATTATACTTACTTAGCTTATTTAAATAGTAGAAAGCTATATTAAAGTTACTTTATTAAAAGCTAAGTCGCTTAGTAATCTATTAATCTTTTATACTTATATAGTTTTAGTCTTACTAGATCTAAAGGGCTATAAATAAATAGTAGTAATACTTTTAGCTAATAGTCTTCAAAGTATATTACTATAGTAATAGTAAATATAACTAGAAAGTTATATCTAGTTTCTACTAAGTAGTCTAGTAAGTTTAGTCTAAGTATATTAAAGTAAGATAGTATTAGTATCTATAATCTTATTATAATTTAATTATAAAATTTATATATACTACTAGTAATTAAACTATAGTTATCTACTACTTGAGCTACTCTTCTAACTACTTAATAACTATTACTACCTAGATATATTCTAGTACTACCCCTTCTAACTACTTAAAGCTATCTATTATTCTATAGTTATAATTATATTAAACTTCTAACTTCTCTATAATATCTTAATTACTAGGCTTATAAGTTACTTATTTATTACTTACCTATAGTTATATAACGTTATAATACTAAGTTTAAATAAGCTTATTATATGCTAGAGGCTACTTATACCTACGCATATTTACTAACTACATACTATTATCTATAGAGTCTAAGGTATTAGGATAACGCCTTAACTACTTCCTTATATTGCTGTTATAATAATATTGCGTTATAAATATCTACTGCTAAGCATTAATATTACTTATATACCTTTATAAAAAGTAGAAAATAGAGTTTATTAATAACTTAGGCTAAATTCTTAGAGAGGTTAAAGAGTAATTACATTAGAAAGAAAGAGCTAAAGTAAAGTAAATTCTAAATTATAATAGTAATAGAGTACTTTTTAGCTAATACTTTAAACTTTAGTATACTTTATTTCTAAGAGATACTTAGATTACAATAAAATAGCTAGTAGAATTAAAGATATTACTATTAACATAGGGAGTTATACTGCCATATAATCCTAGTCCGCACTAAGGTAGGTAAGACTAACGTTATTAAGCCCGCGTTAGCTTATCTAGCGATATAATAGGGATAGTAAGTATTTAGTAATAATAATCTAATTCTATATAAGCGATAGAATAACTAAGTATTAATCTAGGTAAGAGAAGAACTTATAAGAGTTAACTATAATAAATATATTAAAGGAATCTTCTATAACTATATACTTATTACTTTATCTAGTATTCTTTTATACCTCTCTCTTTAGCAGGAGGTTTAGAATAACGCTAGCTTTTTTTTATACTATAGCCTCTTAGAGGCCTTATCTTAGTAGGATACTAGTTACGTAATCTATACGCCTCGCGTAGATTACAACCTTCTTACTTATATAATAGTTAGCCTCTAACTTTACACTCTTTAACTAAAAAAGATATTTAGTATTTATTTATAATACTATCTCTCCTTTTAGGGCTATTATCTTAATACTTTAGAGTTTTATTTTTTCCTTACTATAATCTATAACATAGTTTATATATAAGGCTTTAGTATACTTATTATATTATACGCTCTTATCTCTTTACGCCTTTCTAACTATACCTAAGGTTTAACTAACTTATTACGCCTATTTATAGAACTTAACTACTTAGCGCTATTCCTATACTAACTACGTAAAAGAGAAAAGATTTAAAATAATATTTTATTGTTATTGCTATAGAGAAGAATCTTTATTATTTTATAAATACTATAACTAGTTATTATAATAGTTATATTTTTATAAAGGTAGAGTATAGCTATTATATTTCTAAGGAAGAGTAGAAGAAAGTAGAGTCTAAGAAGTATTAAAAGCGTCTAGCTTTTCTTTAGACTAAAGCTAAAGTTACTTACTTTTACTTAAAGGTTACTAAGGCTAAGGCCCTAAAGTAGTTATATACTAATTTAGACTACGCTATTTTAAGTTTTTAAGATTAGGTAAAAGAGTAGGCTAAAAGAGATATAACCCTTAGTATAGACTTTCTAATTAAACTAATACTATCTAAACCTTTAGCTAATTTAAGCTAGTTATAAGCTAAGCTTAACTTTCTTAATCTTTCTTTTAATCTCTCTTTTCTTCTTAGAGATCTAGTCCCTACTACTTTAGATACTTTTAGTAGTACTCTTATACTAATTTCTTATAGTTTATAAGATTCTATTCTAATTTCTATATATTATAGCTCTTAAGCTATCTTTACTATTTTACTAAGTACTTCTACTAATAACTATCTTTTTATAAGTCTTTAATTTCTTTAATTTTATACTTATTCACTTTAAGTTTAACGTCTATTACTAATCTAGTATCTAGTAGTACTAGTTCTAGTAGTTTCTTATAAAAAATAGAGTAGATATATATACTTAGTAGTAACTAGAGTTTATAGTTTACTAAGCTAATTCTCTCTAGAATTTTAAATAGTCTTACTTAGAGGTTATCTAATTTTCTATATAGCTATTTAGTTTTTAACTTTTATTTTAATAAGAAAATTTATCTCTTTTTTAATAGTTAGTCTCTTAATTCTTTATTTATTTGCACTTTTAGATATTATAAGGTTCTCGAAGTAATATTTTAGCTTAGTTATTTATATACTTCTTATAAAAGCGTACTTTATTATCTACTCTTACTATAATACTTTTAATATTCTTTAGATCGTAATAAGTACTAGCTTATATCGATAGTTTATAAAGTAAAGTAACTACTTTATTATTATAGATTTTATACTATTATAGGCTAGTTATACTATTAGTAAGAGTTTTACTTAGTTATTCTATAGCTTATTAGCGTATATTTTTAAATACTATTCTAATATCTAGTTTATCTTCTCTATCTAGCTATCTATTTTTAGGTAAAAGCTTATTAAAAGCTTCTTTTTTATATCTAACTTTACTAGGAATATACTCTAGTATTTAGAAGTAAATTGTTTATTATAGTTAGTAATAAACTCTTTAAGTATTCTATATTCTAAGATAAGTACCTTTATAACTTTATAGGTATACTCTTCTACTATTATTAATTCTTTAGTAGGTATAAACTTTACTACCTTAGTTAATTAATCTATAATTACTAAAATATATTATGAAGTCTTATAGATCTTAGTTCTAATAATTATAGAAGCTTTACTATATAGTCTATTATTATACTTATCTATAGTCGCTATAGTAGCGTTAAAGGCTATAATAAGCTATAAGGCTAATATCTTTTAAGCTTATTCTAATAATACTAAATATTTACTTAGGATATTCTATACCTACGTTTATAAATATAGTATTATAAATTCCTTTACTAGTCTCCTAACTATTTCTTCTACTCTTATATACCTATACTTTAGGGACTTATATAGTTCTATAATAAGGTTCTTCCTTATATATAGAGGTATATATATTTAGTCTTTCTAAATTATATCTTAGTACTTTTTCTTATTTTATAGTAAGTTATTATAACTTATACTATCTAGGTCTAGTTACTAGCTAGCGGCCTTCTACTACTACTATATTTATAAGATTATAACCTATTATTTTAGCTTAGCTACTCTAGCTAATTCTAGCTAGTAATACTTTAGGCTACTATTAGGTATCTACTTAGTACTATATTATATAGTTCTTTATAACTTTCTTTTATAAGTTAGATTTTTAGCTTAGAGCGTCTATAGCTCTATTAAGTAATCTAGCTCTATAAGTAATCTTAAAGTTAAACTAAGAGAGTATCTTAGCCTATTAGACTTATTTTCTATTAAGTTTCTTTATTATTATTAAACTTATTAGGTTCTAGTAATTAGAAAATATATTAATCTAATATAGAAGTCTTAGTAAATAAACTTTCTATTATTAAAGGTATTAACTACTTCTAGTAGTTCTTTATTATAAATATTATAATTAAGTTCTACTCTAGAGAACTTTCTAAAATAGTAGAATACTAATCTCTATTTTTTATTATTACTCTACTATAATAATATAGCGCTAAGAGCGTAATCTAATACGTTAGTCTTAACTTATATTTATATTTTAAGTTATATATTTCTAGTACTAAAGCTTTAAAAAATACTTACTTTAGTTATTTAAAAGCCTTCTAGTATTTTTTTTTTATTTAAACTCTATATCTTTCTTTATAATCTTTATAAAGGGTGCTATAATCTAAGAGTAGTTTCTAATAAACTTTCTATAAAATTTTGCAAATTCTAAGAAGAATTATATATCTTTAACTATCTTAGGTATTAGCTATTCTTATATAGTCTAGATTTTCTTTAGATTTATTTTAACGCCTTCTATTAAGATAATAAACTCTAAAAACTCTATTTTCTATATAAAACTTATACTTCTTAAGTTATAGTATAACTTATAGTTCTTAAGCTTCTAAAGTACCTTCTTAATAAGCTTAATATACTCTTTAAGCGTTCTCTTAGAATATACTAGTATATTATCTAAGTACGCTAGTATAAATATTCCTAAGTACTTATAAAGTATTTTATTAATAACTAATTAGAAGGTTACTAGCGCGTTTATTAATCTAAATAGTATAACTATATACTTAAATAGTCTATATTTTATTTTAAAAGCTTTTTCTACTCGTATCCTTTAGTAATTTAAATATAGTAAAATTCTTTCTAAATATTAAATTTTATAAACTACTTAGCTCTCTAGATCTAATTTATAAGCTTTATTATTAGTATAAGAGATATTAATTCTTAATTATTACGCTATTTAACCTTTTAAAGTTAATATATAGTTACTACTTTCTATTAGGCTTCTTTATAAATAGTATTAGCAAGGCTATCTAGCTACTACTCTCGCGAATAAATTCCTTTTTTAGATTTTTTCTAATATACTCTCGTAGCTTAGCTTTATATTTAAGCGTAACTAAGTTATTAGTCTTAGAATAAGCTTAGTATATATTTTTAATAAAAATCTTATAATTCTATTTTTAGTATTTTACTAACTTAGTTACTTCTATTTTCGTAATAGTTCTCTAAACTTATTTATTCTATACTCTTTTAGTATATTTAGTAGTACTAGTTCTTTCTTTATAGTTATAACTTACTATATCTAAATAACTTCTATCTTCTAAGAGTTCTTCTTATAAATTCTTATAATTTTATAAAATAAAATTATACTAATCTTCCTATTCTAGAGTAAGCTCTAGATTATTAGGCCTATCTCTTTTTATACTCTAGTAACCTTACGCGTAAGTTCTTAGCTAAGTATTCTTTTTATAGCTAATTAATAGCTAGGTTATACTTAATTAACTATTTATAGCTAATTAATATATCTTCTTCTCTAAAATCTATAATATTAATATTTATCTAGTCCCCTATCTCTACGTCTAGTAATACTAGTTTAGTCTCTAGTTTTATTACGCCGCCTTTATATATTATAGAGTTATTATTAGCTAATACTACTTATACTAGTTAGTTCTTAACCTAGTATAGTATATTATATCTCTCTATAGCTTAGAATAAGAAACTATTTATATAGTACTACTATTTATAGTCGCTATAATCTTATATTTATATATACTAACCTCTACTCTTACCCTAAGATTCTATAGCTTTAGATTCTATATATTATAAAAAGTTATTTTAAAATTATCTATATTAGCGTAACTTTATCCTTAGTAGTATTTTAGTATTCTAACTAACTTTACTTTTTAAATTATTTTTTTAGAAAGTAGCCTATATTAAACTTTACGTTCTAATATATTAGGTATTATTATTATTATAAAAAGTCTAGTATATAAGCTTATACTATACTAGTCCTATTCTTAGAGTTTTATAAAAGTAATATACTTTTACTAAGTATTCTCTATTCTTTAGCTTTAGGTAGTAGTATTATTCTTTTATCTTTTAGATTATTCTTACTATATAAAGTAGTAGTTATATCTATTCTTATAGTTAAGCTAGTATAGGTTCTTATATTACTCTCTTAGTAGTAGAAAGTTATTCTAATTTCTCTACTATTTTAATAGTTCTAGCTTCTTATATATATAGTAGGCTTCTACCTATATTCCTTATTAAGGAGCGTCTTATACTATTTATTATTTATCTACTATTTATAGTCCTACGTTATCTTTTATAGTACCTATATCTTAGCTTATATTTAGTCTAGTATATAGCTTAATACTTTTTAGTCTTCTATTTTAATACGCTAGAGGCTATAGATTTATTATTCTATACTTCTAAGTCTTTAAAGTATAGATACTTTAGTATAGCTTAGTATACTATTTCTTTAGCTTTAGAGCTAGTATAGTAATTTATTCCTTCTAATAGTAATCTTAGCTATATATTCTTATTTTCTATATACCTAATACTTATATTCTACAAACTTTTATCTACTTTAGTACTAGATACTAACTAGTCTATAGGCGTAGTTTTATCTTATAATATTATATTAGGTACCTTTTTTACTTAGAGTATAAGCTTATAGCTTTATTACTTAGTATCTAAGCTTTATTATAAGTCTATATTACTAATATTATTATTTAGTAATTTAGTATATAAGTAGAGTATACTTTATTAAACTATCTTAATTCTAATAGCTCTTTATTTTTTAGTATTATTCTTTAGTAGTCTCTATAGAAGTATCTAACTTTACTATATTATAGATATACTTTCTTATTATAGCGTTCTTAGTATTTTTTCTTAGATAGTCTATCTAGATATCTTTTTTAAGTCTTATAATTTTTAAATTATTTCTATACTTTATTAGTTATAATAATATCTCCTTCTCTATTAACTTTAATCTATTATTAGTATTTTTTTATATTAGGGGCTAAGAAGTATTTTTCTTTTACTCTATTCTCTCTTATAGATAGTTATTAATGTAAGTAGCTAGTTCTCTAAGTAAATATAGATCTCTTAGCTTATTATAGTATACTAGGTTTTTTTAATTATTTTCTTTAGACTATTCTTAAACACTATTTAGAGTATAGTATAATTCTAATTAATTTATAACTATAGCTATCTAAACTTAGCTATATATATTATTACTAATTTAGTTTACTTTAAGTAAGTAATTACTTTCTCTATTTAATTCTCTATATCTACTTTACTAAAAATATATCCTTTTTTATCTTTAAATTTAGTCTAACTTAAAAATAAAATTTAAGTTTCTTTCTTTTCTTCTTTTATAGCTAAGTTATAGAGGTAATCTTTAATATATAGCTATATCTAGCTAGCTACTTTCCTTTTTATATATATACTTACTATAAGATCTTTTTCTAATTATTAGGTACTTTATTATACTTATATATAAGTAAATTAGTAAAAAATATATAAAGTTCTAATCTCTTACTTTTATACTTTTCTAGCGTAGCTATTTTAGGCTTATATAGCGCTTATAGTTTCTTATTTAGTATAGCTATTAGCTAAGCTATTAGTTAATTAATAGTTTCTATTAAAGCTATTATTTATTTAACCTAAATTCGCGATTATTATTTAAGATTATTTATAGTTTCTATAGGTATTAGCCTAAGTCTAAAGTTTATTTCTTAGTCTTTAACTTAGTATTTTAGTTTAGTATCTTATTATTTAAGAGTAGAGCTTAGCTAGCTTTATAGCTTATTATAGTAGAGTTTTTATTAACTAATATATTTCTAATCTTACTTAAATAACTGACTAAAAATACCTTCTTAAAGGTCTATAGGTAGTTAAAGTATTAATATAGAGGGTTATACTACTCTATAATCTTAGTCTATATTAAGGTAGGTAAGACTAATATTATTAAGCCTATATTAGCTTATCTAGCGATATAATAGAGATAGTAAGTATTTAGTAATAATAATCTAATTCTATATAAGTAATAGAATACTAAGTATTAATCTAGATAAAGAAGAACTTATAAGAGTTAACTATAATTAATATATTAAGAAAATCCTCTATAACTATATACTTATTACTTTATCTAATATCTATTACGAATAAACACTAGATGTCTCCTCTAGTTAAAGGGTGCGAGGTTGAAGGCTAACCGTCGCACGACGAAGAGGTTATAATCAACGTAGGGCGCTTAGGTTACGTAATCTAGTATTTTACTAAGACCTAATATTAGGAGATGCTAGAACCTTAGTAGATATTATATATTAGAGATACTAGTAATATCTAAGATACTATAGGCTTAGCCTAAAGTAATAGATAAAGTAATAAGTATATAGTTATAGAGGATTCCTTTAATATACTTATTATAGTTAACTTTTATAAGTTCTTCTCTTACCTAGATTAATACTTAGTTATTCTATCGCTTATATAGAATTAGATTATTATTACTTATACCTATAATCTCTATTATATTACTAGATAAGCTAACGTAGGCTTAATATATTAGTCTTATCTACTTTAGTATAAACTAAGATTATAGAGTAGTATAACCCTCTATATTAATACTTTAACTACCTATAGACCTTTAAGAAGTATTTTTAGTAAGTTATATAAATAAAATTAAGAATATATTAGTTAATAGGAACTCTACTATAATAGCTATAAGGCTAGCTAAGCTCTACCCCTAAATAATAAGATACTAGACTAAGATACTAAGTTAGAGACTAAAGAATAGACTCTAGACTTAGGCTAGTACCTAGAAGAAACTATAAATAATCTTAAATAATAATTATAAACTTAGGTAAGATAGATAATAGCTTTAATAGAAACTATTAATTAGCTAATAGCTTAGCTAATAGCTACGCTAAATAAGAAACTATAAGTACTATATAAGTCTAAGATAGCTACGCTAGAGAAGTATAAAGGCGAGAGATTAGAACTTTATATATTTCTTACTAATATTAACTTATACTACGAGTATAATAAAGTACCTAATAATTAGAAAAAGATTCTTATAGTAAGTATATATATAAAAGGGAAAGCAGCTAGCTAAATATAACTATATATTAAGAATTACCTCTATAACCTAGCTATAAAAAAGAAAAAAAAACTTAAACCTTATTTTTAAGTTAGACTAACTTTAAGATAAAATAGGATATATCTTAGTAAAGTAGATATAGAGAACTAAGTAGAGAAAGTAATTATATACTTAAGTAAAGTAAATTAGTATTAATATATAAGCTAAGTTTAAATAGCTATAGTTATAAATTAACTAAGATAAACTATAGTCTAAATAGTATTTAAGAATAGTATAAAAGAAATAATTAAAAATAGCCTAGTATACTATAATAAGCTAGGAGATTTATATTCGCTTATAGAACTAGCTATCTAAATAATAACTATTTATAGAAGAGAATAGAGTAGAAGAAAAATACTTTCTTAGCCTCTAATATAAAGAAATACTAATAATAGATTAAAGTTAATAGAGAAAGAGATATTATTATAACTAATAAAGTATAAAAAATTTAAGAATTAAAAGACCTAAAGAGGATATTTAGATAGACTATCTAAAGAAGAGCGCTAGAAACGCTATAATAAGAAAGTATATCTATAATATAGTAAAGTTAGACACTTTTATAGAAACTACTTAAAGAATAATACTAAGAAATAAGGAGCTATTAAGATTAAAATAGTTTAATAAAGTATACTCTACCCGCGTACTATATATTACTAGATAATAACATTAGTAATATAGACTTATATAATAAAGCTTAGATACTAAGTAATAAGGCCTATAAGCTTATACTCTAGGTAAAAGAGATACCTATATAATATTATATTATAAAACTACGCCTATAGACTAGTTAATAACTAATACTAGAGTAAGATAAAAATTAGTAAATATATATTAGATATATAGAAAATAAGAATATATAGCTAAGAATTACTATTAGAAGAGATAAATTACTATTACTAGCTCTAAGCTAAAGAAATAGTATACTAAGCTATATTAAAGTAACTATACTTTAAGGACCTAAAAGTATAAAATAATAAACCTATAGCCTCTAGCGTATAAGAATAGAAGATTAAAGAGTATTAAGCTATATACTAGACTAAATAAGCTAAGATATAAGTTTTATAAAGAATAACTTAGGACTATTAAATATTTAATAAATAATAAATAGTATAAGACACTCCTTAATAAAGAATATAAGTAAAGCCTACTATATATATAAGAAGCTAGAACTATTAAAATAGTAGAGAAATTAGGATAACCTCCTACTACTAAAGAAGTAATATAAAGACTTATACTAGCTTAACTATAAAATAAGTACGACTACTATCTTATATAAAAAGAATAATCTAGAAAATAAGAGGATAATTACTACTACCTAAATCTAAAGGATAGAGAATACTTAGTAGAAGTATATTACCTTTATAAAACTCTAAAGATAGAACTAGTATAATATAAGCTTATATACTAACCTTTTATTATAATAATAATTATCTAATATATTAAAACGTAAAGTCTAATATAGGCTACTTTCTAAAGAAATAATCTAGAAAGTAAGTTAGTTAAAAAACTAGAATACTACTAGAGATAGAGTTACACTAGTATAAGTAATTCTAAAATAACCTTTTATATATATAGAACTTAGAGCTATAAAATCTTAGGTTAAGAGTAAAGGTTAGCGTATATAGATATAAGATTATAGCGACTATAGATAGTAGTACTATATAAATAGTTATCTTATCCTAAGCTATAAAAAGATATAATATACTATACTAAGTTAAGAACTAACTAGTATAAGTAGTATTAGCTAATAATAACCCTATAATATATAGAGGCGGCGTAATAAGACTAGAGACCTAACTAGTATTACTAGATATAGTAGGGATAGGGACTAAATAAATATTAATATTATAGATCTTAGAGAAGAAGACATATTAACTAGCTATAATTAGTTAATTAAGTATAACCTAGCTATTAATTAGCTGCGAAAAAGAATACTAAGCTAAGAACCTACGCGTAAGGTTACTAGAGTATAAAAAAAAATAAGCCTAATAATCTAGAGCTTACCCTAGAATAAGAGGATTAGTATATCTTACTTTATAAGATTATAAGAATTTATAAGAAGAACTCTTAGAAGATAGAAGTTATTAAAATATAGTAAGTTATAACTATAATAGAAAGACTAGTACTACTAAATATACTAGAAGAGTATAGAATAAATAAGTTTAGAGAACTATTTAAGAAAATAAAAGTAACTAAGTTAGTAGAATACTAAGAATAGAATTATAAGATTTTTATTAAAGATAGTACTAAGCTTATCTTAGAACTAATATACTTAGTCGCGCTTAAGCATAAAGCTAAGCTGCGAGAGTATATTAGAAAAAATCTAAAAAAAGAATTTATCCGCGAGAGTAGTAGCTAGATAGCCTTGCTAATACTATTTATAAAGAAGCCTAATAAAAAGTAGCGACTATATTTAACTTTAGAAGGTTAAATAGCGTAATAATTAAGAATTAATATCTCTTACTACTAATAATAGAGCTTATAGATTAGATCTAGGGAGCTAAGTAGTTTATAAAATTTAATATTCAAGAAAGATTTTACTATATTTAAATTACTAAAGGATATAAGTAGAAAATAGCTTTTAAAATAAAATATAGACTATTTAAGTATATAGTTATACTATTTAGATTAACAAACGCGCTAGTAACCTTCTAATTAGTTATTAATAAAATACTCTATAAGTACTTAGGAATCTTTATACTAGCGTACTTAGATAATATACTAGTATATTCTAAGAGAACGCTTAAAGAATATATTTAACTTATTAAGAAAGTACTTTAGAAGCTTAAGAACTATAAGTTATACTTATAACCTAAAAAGTATAAGTTTTATATATAAGAAATAGAGTTCTTAAGGTTTATTATCTTAATAAAAAGTGTTAAAATAATCTAAAGAAAATCTAGACTATATAGAATAGCTAATACCTAAGATAATTAAGAATATATAATTCTTTCTAGAATTTGCGAACTTTTATAGAAAGTTTATTAGATACTACTCTTAAATTATAGTACCTCTTATAGAGATTATAAGAAAGATATAAAGTTTAAATAAGAAAAAAATACTAAGAGGCTTTTAAATAACTAAAGTAGGTATTTCTTAAAGCCCTAGTACTAAAAATATATAATCTAAGATATAAGACGTAAGTTAAGACTAACGTGTTAAATTACGCTCTTAGCGCTATATTATTATAGTAGAGCGAAAATAGAAATAGAGACTAGTATTCTACTATTCTAGAAAGTTCTCTAAAGTAGAACTTAATTATAATATTTATAATAAGGAACTACTAAGAGTAGTTAATACCTTTAAAATAGGAAGTCTATTTACTAGGACTCCTATTTAGATTAATATATTTCTAATTACTAGAACCTAATAAGTACGCTAGCAAATGGGTTAGGGTTAGGTTAGAGTTAGGTTACTAAGACTTAGGTTAGGGTTGGGTACGCTAGCAAATAGGTTAGGGTTAGGTTTAGGTTAGATTGCTAAGACTTAGAACCCTAATCTAACCCTAACCCTAACCTAGATTTTGACGCTACTACTAGGTTAAGGTTAGATTAGGGTTGCATAGACTATAGGTTAGAGTTAGGTTAAGTCTCTTAATTTTAATTTTTTATTTTTTACCTATATAGAATTTTTTCTGCTTTATAATTAGAATTATATATTAAATTTATTATAGTAATAATTATAGTATAGAAGGAAACACTTTTTATTATAAGTATATAGAAGTTTAGAAATATAGCTACTATTCTTATTTCGCCTTAAGAAAGAAAGTATATAGATACTAGTTATAGTATTAACGTATAAGTTAGGAATCTTTTACCTAAATAGTAACGCGCTTTATATAAATAGCATTAATATTATAGTCTATTAATATTAGTATATTATAAATTATATATTAGAGATACTATACCTTTAAAGTAACTAATAAAAAAGGCCTTATATAACTCCTAAAGCGCTTTAAGTGCAAAAGCCTAAAAGCGTATATCTAGCTTATAGTATACCGCGAGCTCGTAAACTAGTCGAGAAAATAGTAGTTTAAGTAGTAGGAGTTTATAACCTTTCTAGTATTAGTAGATCTCGCGTAGCGCTATAGCTATATTATATTAGATACTAGCTATAATAAATAGCTATAATAACTTACTACTAGCCTTAAACTTATACCTCTTAAAGAGTACCTTTAGTAGAGTCTTACGCGTAGACTTTATAGTAGGCTTATAGTTTACCCTAGCTGTAAAGTTCTTTATAGGTCCTTTACTACTAGTAACTAGCTTAGGTAGTCTTATGCGCGCTATTATTTAGAGCTATAGTAGTACTAATCTAGTATTATAAGTAATAAAACGCTATAATAAATAGTAAGTTATAATAGGTAGTAGGGTTAAATAAATAGGGTAGAAGGTTTAGAAGTTTACTCTAAATTCTTAAAATTTCCTATTTCTACGCTAATTTTAGGTAGTAGCGTATAGACTTCTTAGCCTACTTAGATAGAATATATCCTAGTATATTTAATTTTATAGCTATATTAAAAATTTTTTAATATAATATGTAATAAATCTCTATATTAAAACTAGAGCTTATATAGCTTTATATCTTAATATTAATATAAATAATAATATAAGCCTATTTTAGTAATTTAGTATTTTCGCGCTAGCGTAGGTAGCAGCGTAAGAATATTCTAGAATATTTAGATACTTTCTACCTACTTATTTAACCTCCTATACTTATAATTAATACTAGATAACCTACTACTTTATTATATACTAATTATAGTATACGCTATATTAGCTATTAAAGAAGAGCTGAATAATAGGCTAGAAGGCCTAGTACCACGCATTAAGGTTAAGCTACCACTAGGTTTTAAGCCTAATAAGTAAGAGAAGCTTACTAATATAATAATTATAACTATTTATTATAGCATTTACTAATAAGTATAAAGATTTATATTTAGAAAAGATAAAATTAATACTATACTTAACTAGCGTAGTGCCGGCGGATCGCGAAAAGGTAGACCGCTTAACTTAACTATTCCCTATAAAGGTCCCCTTAGTAGCAGCTCGCGCGTAGTAGTATAAAAGAAGCGTAAGGCTTAGTTTAATAAAGAGGAGAAAGTACTTAAGAGTATAAGATTAGTAGACTGCGTAGCTAAGTACTAGCTTAAGAAATAGTACCTATTAGATCTAGACTATACATCTATAAGTAAGAGAAGATAAGAAGAGATTCTTTTAGCAGCCTATAAGAGCCTAGCTAGTAGGCGTTTTAAATAAATAAAGAGTAGTAGGTTAATATAGTTATTTATTATAATCTTCTACTAATATATTCTAGTAGAATAGCTTAAGATAAACCTAATACTAGTTTATAAGAAATTATAATATTATAAAAGAGATAAATATAAAGAAATATAAGAAA
The DNA here is from genome assembly GCA_014334815.1 of Pyrenophora teres f. maculata. NCBI lineage: Eukaryota > Fungi > Ascomycota > Dothideomycetes > Pleosporales > Pleosporaceae > Pyrenophora > Pyrenophora teres. The sequence continues at coordinate 1,990,236 of CP060576.1, read as the reverse complement.
ATATTAGAAGGCATACTAAGTACTAAGAAGGGGAGCCTTATAAAGAATTATAAAGTAGGGGTATATAAAGAGTCTTTAGTCTAGGTAGTACTCTATAGAATATCTTATATAATACCTACTTAAAAGGCCTACTTAAGCTTAATACTAATATATTAAGAGTAGTAAGGCTAAGAAAGAGTTTAAGAAGTTTATAGAGAGACTTACTACTAAAGAGTTACAACTTATAATAGATAATAAGTAGTAGTAAGTTTAATATAGCCTTTTATTACATACCTACTAATAGAATAAGGCGAGAGGAACTAATAAGTATTTTTAACCTACTAAGTAACGCTAATATTAAGCTAGAAGGCGATATACTATACGTAAAAGGTAATAATAGCAATAAGTGTAAAAAGGAGGTAGATAATAACTCTAATATTAATAAATATTTTAGATTACTAAAGAATAAGTATAAAGATAATAAGTAGTAAGCTATAGCTTAAAAAGAGGCTTAACTATTAGAGAAGAGTATTTAAAGAATTCTTAGATTTAGAGTAACTATTAGAGTCTAATATATAGATCTTTATACTAGTCTAAAAGTTACTTAGTAATAATAGCTTAGTATTATTATAGCTAATTAATATAGTCTATATTATATTATAAAATTACTTATATATTATAATCTACAAGAATCGCTAATTATAGGCTATATAATCTTATAGATCCTTCCGCTTACTATAGGGATTAATTTAAAGTTTTTACTAATACTACGCTAGGGTTTTAGAGGAAGTTATATACGTTATTAAAGAATAGAACTAAAGAGACTAGTAGGAAACTTTAGTCCTATTCCTAAAATCTACTATTTTTATTATTATTTACTACTATTACTATTTGCTATAAATTTAGCATCGTAGTTAATTAATATATACCTAATAATCCTATTATATTACTAGAAGAACTTTACTACTTTAAAATAAAAGCTTTATAGGTAGTTACTAAGGGGGAGAAAAGATTACTATAATTAGTAAAATACCTAATAAGGGGTGCTTAAGAGAGTAAAGAGAGAAATAGGATTATAGTAAAATAGAAGGAGTAGTAGAAGAGTACTAGCTAAGTAAAGAGTATTAAAACTAATAACTTATAATAAGACTCTACTACTTAGTATAGTATAGTATAGTAATATTTTAGAGAGGTAGCTAAGCTAATAATAGGTTACCTATATATTTTTATTATAACTATAGTCTTATATTATAGTATCTATATATACGCAGTATAGAGTATAAATACCTCTCTACTTACCTAAAGTCGAAATCTTATTAAGTAATTCTTACGCCTACCTATATTAAGGTATTTTTAGCGCCCCCCTCCCTCTCCTACCTTTAGTAGAGAAACTAAGCAATCTTAATACTACTTTACTTAACTACTACTTTTAAGAAGAAGCTTATTTAAGTAGTAATTAATAGTAACTAGTTATTCTAATAGTTAAGCGACTATCTTTCTATTAGTTTCTTTAGTTTCTTTAGCTAGATACTATAATAATTAGCTATTATAAATTCTAGAAGATATTTTAGAGCTAATATAATAAAGTAAAAGTTCTATATTATAGAATCTTAGGAAATTAATAAAGATATTAATCGCCTTAGATACGTAGTCTAGTAAACTATCTTAGCTTTCTTATAGTAAAAGGTTACTATATTAACTAAGACAGAAACTTTAAGAAAAGCTACTTAACTTTCTCCCTATACGTAGTAGGTATATAGGTACTTCTATAGCAGACGAGGTACTATATATTCTCTTAGATATAAATACTAAATCTTAGCTTTTAGCTATTACCTATAATAATACTAGTAATAATAGTATACTTACTCGCACTATCTAATTAAAACTTAAGAAGTTAGTATTTACTAGAGTTTCTAGGAAAATAAATTCTATACCTTACTTATATTATTAATCTTATATATAAGATATTATTTAGTATTTAAAGCTTTTAGCAATAATAGAGGTTAGAGTAAGAGAAAGCTTTTAGCAGCGGTATATATAAGATATTAGGATAAATATATCTATTCCTAACTCTCTTTGTAAGGTAAGAACGCTTTTATTATAGTTATTTATTATATACTAATATATACTAGCTTAAGGCTATCTATATCGCTATTAACGTATCTTCTTAACGCTATAAACGTTTTATTACTATATAATAGAATCTACTACTAAAGGAGTAGCTATCTATTATCCGCGACGTAAAGACTAGATAGAACTTAATATATAATATATTAGAGCGCGCTCTTAAGCTATAAAAGTATATTAATAAATAGCTTAAATAAGAGATTCTATTATAACTAGGTAGTAGCTTAGATAGCTCTTTAGAGAATAACCTTATAGCTAAAGTAGATTTTTAAGATCTAAAACGTCTCTAGTTATCTTTAATTAAGTGGCACTATCTCGAGCTTATTACTAAAATACTTAAATAATTTAAAGACGTAACTAGCTTTCTAAGCTAAAATAAGAACCTTAGATCTAGTATATTTAGCTTATATATAACTAGCTATTTAACTTCTTAGATAAGATAATAGAGAACTTAGATAAGAACTAAGAGAACTATAAAAATAGAGAATAGCTAGTATTATAAAAATATAGCTAAGAGGGGTTACTTAAAACTTAGTAAATACTACTTAAGAATAGATAGAGACTAAGGATTCTTATTTAATTACGCTACTATCCTTAATCTAACTTAGAAACTTATAGTATATAAAGTATAGTTATTATAGCTATTTATTATAGCTACTTACTAACTAGACTCTTAGGATAAATTATAGGAGCTATAGTAAAGCATCTCTATTAAAATAATCTTTACTTATTTTAAACACTATAATTCTATAGAGTAGAGAGAGTAAGCCCTAAGGTCTAGTATATTCTAGAGAAGGTTACTTAGAAATAAGTAGTTCTAAAAGCTAGCCCCTAAACTCTAATTACTATTAATAAGCTTTTTCTTCTAAGGCTCTTTACTACTAGAACTAGATAAGGTAATAAGCTTAACCTACTAAGAAGAAAAGTCCTACCTTAGTACTACCTATATAATAGCTAGTAACTCTTTTAATATCCTAGACTAGTAGAAGTTAAATAAGTCTATCTATCTATAACTATCCTAAGTTATAAAAGATATTTTTATAATACTAATACTTAAGTAGAGTTAAGAGAGTATTTAATATCTAAGAATATAATTAGTAATTAGAGGTATTAACTTTCTGCGCAGATAATATAGCAAATTATAGTTTTTAAGGATATAATATCTTATAAGAAAGAGAGGAAGACCTATTACTTTCTTAGATGTAGGTATTAAAGAGCTTATAATAAGGTTAATAATCTATTTAAGCTTCTAGCTTTAGTAGAGATTAACTATATATAGAAGAGGATAGTATAGAAGAAGTAGATATAAAGAATAAGTTAGTACTCCTACTATAAAAGCGCTAACATCCTGCGCGTTACTATAATTAATAGCTATAATAATAGATCCTAATTCTCTTCTAATTTTGTATATTTATTTACTTTATATAAGATATTATCTAAGTAACTATAATATAGAAGAAAAGTATTTTAAAATTTTTACCTATAAAATTTATATAACCTAACTCTAACCTAGGTAGCTAAATCTTAACCTAACCCTAACCTATTATCTATGCAGACCTAACCCTAACTTAACCTATAGTCTATATAGACCTAACTCTAACCTAACTTATAGTCTATGTAGACCTAACTCTAACCTAACCCGTAGTCTATACGACTCTAACCTAACCCTAACCTATGGTCTGTGCGACCCTAACCCAACCCTAACCCGCGCGTAGGTACCCCGCACCTATTCGCCAGCGTACTAATAAGTTTTATAATAATAAAGAAACTTAATAAAGATAAGTCTAATAGGCTAAGATACTCTCTTAGTTTAACTTTAAGATTACTTATAAAGCTAGATTACTTAATAGAGCTATAGACGCCTTAAGCTAAAGATCTAACTTATAAGAAGAAGGTTATAAAGAACTATATAACGTAGTATTTAAGTAGATACCTAATAGTAGCCTAAAGTATAACTAGCTAGAATTAGCTAGAGTAGCTAAGCTAAGATAATAGGTTATAATATTATAAACGTAGTAGTAGTAGAAGGCCGCTAGCTAGTAACTAGACCTAAGTAGTATAAGTTATAATAACTTACTATAAAATAAGAAAGAGTACTAAGATATAATCTAAAAGGACTAGATATATATACCTTTATATATAAAGAAAAATCTTATTATAGAACTATATAAGTCCCTAGAGTATAAGTATATAAGAGTAGAAGAAATAGTTAGGAGACTAGTAAAGAAATTTATAATACTACGTTTATAAACGTAGGTATAGAATATCCTAGTAACTATTTAGTATATTATTAGAATAAGCTTAAGAGATATAAGCCCTATAGCCTATTACAGCCCTTAACGCTACTATAATAACTATAGATAAGTATAATAATAGACTTTATAGTAAAGCTTTTATAATTATTAGAACTAGAATCTATAAGACTTTATAATACTATCCTAGTAATTATAGATTAATTAACTAAAGTAGTAAAGTTTATACTTACTAAAGAATTAATAATAGTAGAAGAGTATACCTATAAAGTTATAAAAGTACTTATCTTAGAATATAGAATACCTAAAGAGTTTTTACTAACTATAATAAACTATTTACTTCTAAATATTAAAGCATATTCTTAGTAAAGTTAGGTATAAAAAGAAGCTTTTAATAAGCTTTTACCTAGAAATAGATAGCTAGATAGAGAGAATAACTAGATATTAGAATAATATTTAAAGATGTACGCTAATAAGCTATAAGATAACTAAGTTAAACTTTTACTAATAGTATAACTAGCCTATAATAGTATAAAATCTATAATAATAAGGTAGTTACTTTACTATATAACTATAGATATAAGCTAGTCGCTTATTAAGATCTAAAGATATTCAAAGTATTAAAGTAAGAGTAGATATAAAGTACGTCTTTTATAAGAATTATATAAATAACTAAGCTAGAATATTACTTTAAGAAACCTTATAATATCTAAAAGTATAAATAAATAAAGAATTAAAGAACTAACCTTTAAAAGAGGGATAAAGTTTTTTTATTAAGATAAAACCTAAAAACTAAATAGCTATATAGAAAATTAGATAACCTCTAAGTAGGACTATTTAAAATTCTAGAGATAATTAGCCTAGTAAACTATAAACTCTAGCTACTACTAAGTATACGTATCTACTCTATCTTTTATAAGACTACTAGAACTAGTACTACTAGATACTAAGTTAGTAATAGATATTAAACTTAAAGATAATAAGTATAAGAATAAAGAGATTAAGGACCTATAGAAAATAGTTATTAGTAGAATATTTAGTTAAATAGTAAGGATAGCTAGAGAGCTATAATATAGAAACTAAAATAAAATTTATAAACTATAAGGAATTAGTATAGAAGTACTACTAAAAGTATCTAAAGTAGTAGGGACTAGATCCCTAAGAAGGAAGAAGAGATTAAAAGAAAGATTAAAAAGATTAAGCTTAGCTTATAACTAGCCTAAATTAGCTAAAGATTTAAATAGTAGTAGTTTAATTAGAAGGTCTATACTAAGGGTTATATCCTTCTTAGCCTACTCTTTTACCCGATCTTAAAGACTTAAAATAGCGTAGTTCTAATTAGTATATAACTACTTTAGGGCCTTAGCCTTAGTAACTTTTAAGTAAAAGTAAGTAATTTTAGCTTTAGCCTAAAAAAGAGCTAAATACTTCTAATACTTTTTAGACTCTACTTTCTTTTACTCTTCTTTAGAAATAAAAAGGCTATACTCTACCTTTATAGAAATATAATTAGCGTAATAACTAGTTATAGTATCTATAAAATAATAAAGATTCTTCTTCTTATAGTAATAATAATAAAATATTATCTTAACTTTTTTCTCTTATATAGTTAATATAAGAATAGCGCTAAGTAGTTAAGTTCTATAAATAGGCGCGATAAGTTAGTTAACCTTAGGTATAGTTAGAAAGGTATAAAGAGAAAAGAGAGTAAATTTAATAAGTATACTAAAGCCTTATATACAACCTACGTTATAGATTATAGTATAGAAAAAATAAAACTTTAGAGTATTAAGATAATAGCCCTAAGAGGGAGATAGTATTATAATAAATACTAGATATCTTCTCTAGTTAAAGCGTATAAAGTTAGAGGCTAACTATTATATAAGTAGAAAGGTTATAATCTATATAGGGCGTATAGATTACGTAACTAGTATTCTACTAAGATAAGGCCTCTAAGAGGCTATAGTATAAAAAAAGACTAGCGTTCTTCTTAACCTCTTACTAAGAAGGGAGGTATAAAAGAATACTAGATAAAGTAATAAGTATATAGTTATAGAGAATTCCCTTAATATATTTATTATAGTTAACTCTTATAAGTTCTTCTCTTACCTAGATTAATACTTAGTTATTCTATCGCTTATATAGAATTAGATTATTATTACTAAATACCTACTATCTCTATTATATTACTAGATAAGCTAACGTAGGCTTAACAACGTTAGTCTTATCTACCTTAGTACAGACTAGGATTATAGAGTAGTATAACCCCCCGTGTTAATACTTATAATCTTACTAACAATCTACTTAACTATATCCTTAACGCTATCTATGCTAAGCTTAGTAGTCTTAAGAATCTATAAGTCTTAGAGCTATTAAGCTCTTTTACTTATTTCCTTCTACTCTCTAGTAAGAGTCTTTATATATATAGATAGCTCTCTATAGCCTAATTCTAATCTAATACTTTTATATTAGGCTTTACTTTTTTATATACTACTCTTTCTTTATAATAACTATACTTTTAATATCTTTAAGTTTTAAGTAAGCTTTAAACCTTATAAACTATTAGGCTAATAGATTTTTAGTAAGCTTATTAGCTAGCATACTTACTATAGGTAGGTATTAAATCTTAAATAATCTCTTACTATACTCTTATCTAAGCTATATGTTTTAGATATTAATATATCTAAGTTTTATAGTAATTTACTCGTTTTCTCTAATAACTAAGCGTATAGTTTACTAGTTATTATAAAAGATTATCTATGCTACCTCTAAGTAAAGCTATAGTTCTTTAAATAGTCTCTTAGAGCTATTATTTCTTTACTTACTTATTTAAGAGCTAGGAGCTTAGCTTCTATTATTAATATTATAATAGTAGCTTAGCGAGCTACTTTCTAAATAATTAGCCCTCTAAAAAGTATAATTAGATAGCTTTAGCTTAGCTTTCTTATCTCTAGGTTATCTATAAAAGATGCGTCTCTATAGATTAAAAGCTTACTTTCTTTATTACCTTTATAAGTAATCGCGTTATACTTAGTATAATATAGATAGGTAATTACTCTATTAACCGCGTTAAAGTATTCTTTACTTAGATTTATAAGAAAATAAGAGAGCTTTAATACTACAAAAGTAATATCTAGGTAAAGTATTATAGCTATATAGAGAATTAAGCCTACCTTCTCTTAGTAACTCTTAATTTCCTTCTTTATTACTTCCCTATTACTTTTAAATAGCTTATTATGTAGTAGAGGGTTAGAGGAAACTAAGTATTACTCGCTAAAGTAAACTTCTTAGATATCTTATTAATATCTTATTATAATAAGCGTAATTATGTAAGAGACTTAGTTTCTAATAACTCTTACCCCTAAAAACTACTAGACTAGTCCCTTTTCTTCTATTTTATACGTAGATTATAGAGCTTTTATAACTCTATTCGCTAGCTCTATAGCTAAGTAATAGTATATTAGTAGTATATTATCTATATAGAAGAGTAGAAGGATCTTTTACTCTCTATTAAAGAATAAGTAGGGTTCTTCTTTTAATAAAGTAATCTAATCTTTTCTAGTAATCTAGATAGCTCTTTATACTATAAGAGAGGTAAGTCTTTTAATCTATATAAAGCTTTCTTTAGCTTAACGTACTTTCTAAGTACCTTATATCTATTAAGAAGCTTATAAATACCTCTAGTTAGTTCTCTCTATTTACGTAAAGAAACACTCTTATAACGTTATATTATATAATCTCTAAGTTAAAGTAAGTAGCTATTACTATTATAGTCCTAAATAAACAAGCTGCGAGCGTTACTACGTATATTAAGTAGAGGCTATTAGTAATTTATAACTCTCTTCTTACTACTATATAAGCTTTATATTTAATAAAGTAGCCGTCTTAATTAACTTTATAAGTAAATCCCTATTTAATAGAAGTAGTTAGGTATTTACTTTACTAATATTAATTTCCTTCTAAGTCTTTTTTTAAGTAACGTATTAATTTTAGCCTAAGCTACTTTCTAAAAAAGAATACTATACGCGTAGTTACTTAAATCCTTCTACTTTATTAGCTCTCTTAGTAAGTTATCTTTATATAGCCTTAGTTTAACTACTTAAGCTTCTATTAACCTTACTTAAGCTTTTTTCTTTCTAATTCTATAGAACGCTGTGTAGATTACTAAATATACTATTATAAGCGCTCTTAATACTTATTTCTTAATATATACTATATAAGCTTATTATTTACTATTCTATTATTTAGATAGTATAATATATAAGCACCTAATCTCTCTCTTCTTATAAGCTCTCTAGATCCTCTCTACGTTACCTATAGCTTAATCTTATTAGTAGACTATAATCTTACTATTATCTTATTATTACTCGCCCTTAAGTAGAGTTTACTATATTATTAAAAGCTATAGAAGGTATAGGTTCTATAAGTAGTAGCTTAGAGAGTACTTAGTACTTACTCTCTCTAAATACTTAGTATTAGCCTAGGTTATATAGCGTTTTTTAAGATATTTAATAAGCTTTTTTCTTTAAGTAGTTATACTTTCTAAGAGCTTTTATAGTTTTTAGCCTTATTAGCTTTTAATAGCTAGTAAGCTTTAGGCTCTAGTATTTACTTTTAAGTTTAAAGCCTAATATTACTTTTTAGATTTACTTAGATTTCTAGTAGTCTACTAGCTATACTTTCTACCTAAGTAGACAATTAATTATATAAGTTTTTATATTCTAGCTAGCCTACTAGTTCGCAAGCTTTTTATATACTCTTACTCTCTAGCTTACTTACTAAGTTCCCTTCTACTATTAGTACTTTCTAACTAATACTACTACTTAGAGCTAATTAAAATATTCTTTATACTTTACTAGCGTCCTATAGCTTATCTTTATATAATATATTTACTACTCTTTATATCTAAACTCTATTAGACTTATTTATAAGAGGCTTACTTATTCTATAAAAAAGCTCTTATTAAAAGTAATTTACGCGTTATAATAACTTAGTCTAATTTAGGTATCTATATTCTATAGATATTAGATACTCTATATCTACTAGATATCTAATATATCCCCTTAGGCTTACTTTAAAGCTTTATTTATTCTAGCCTACTACTTAATCTCTATTTAAAGAATAAGCTTAGTAGCTATAGGCGTAAACGCTACTCTAATTAGGCTAAAGATCTACTATTATAGCTTATACTAGCCCTAGTTTATAGTACTTAAAGTATCTATAAAACTACTTATTATACTATATTAGTGCCTATAACTTATAAGTATATAATAGGCTTATATTATAGAGCTAAGTTACTATATCTATAATTTCTAGCTATAGCTTAGATAGTAAGTTTACGCTTATTTTTATCTTAATTAACTTAAAAATAAGCTCTTATTTAGCCTGTTTAGCTTTACTATTTAGCTTATATATATAAACTAGCGAGCTTTCTATAGTTATCTTATATTTAGCTACCTATATCTAAAACCTTAATATTCTCCTCTAAGGAGCGTTACGACGTTGTTATCTTATATAATTATAGTAATTATAAGTCTATACTTTACGTATATTATACTCTTAAAGTTCTTAAAAACTTTTATTATCTTGTTAAGCGTTTTAGCTTAGAGAGGGTAAGTATAGAGTTTTCTACTAAAGTCGCACTTAATAAGAAGTATCTAGAGCTCGCTAGACCTTTCCTTTAGTATATTAAATAGATTCTATTAGATTCTCTAGTATAGTCTTAAAGAATACTCGCGTAGTTACCTAAATATAACTACTATATATATATTATAGTATAATACTTATATTTAGAGCGCGGGATCTCTTTAATTCTAATATTTTAGGTTAACTTAACTAGTGCTTTAAGAGCTTCTACGCTAAGATACTCTACCTTTAAGTACTAAAGCTTAGCTAAGTTAAATCTTAGGAATATAGTCTATAAGTAATTTTAGTAATTATTATACGTTACACTTATTATAGTTAGATAGAGTATAAGTAGCTTATATTTAATAAAAGTAAGGTTATACTTATATATAAGCTTAGTAAGTATAATATTCTACTCTAAGGTCTCTATTCTAAGTATTATATCTAGTTCTAGGTACTATAATTCTACTTAGTCTAGGCGAGCTTCTAATATAATATTTATATAAAAATATTCTATAACTACTATATCTCTAAGTATTAGGTTCTTAGTTCTTTTTTCTTATACTTTATTAAGTATTAATTAGATATAATAAGTCCCTTTCTAAGAATTAAGAAAGACTAAGTTTCTACCTCTATATAGTTAATACTACTTACTTTTATAAATAATCTAAGTTTAATAAGCTATAGATTATTTACTAGATAAATAATAACTTTATTATCTAGTATAGTACTTTCTAAAAGTAGATAAGCGTTAAAATCTATAGTAGAGTAGATACTAAGTAAGTAACTTTTAGTAAGTATTATTAGATTAATAAGTACTACTTAGATAATACTAGAGTATTTAGCTATATTTAGTCTTTCTATTAAGCTAAGCTTTAGTATAATCTATCTCTTCTTAGCTAAAGCTTTCTTAAGTCTCTTATATTTTATATTATTAAGAGCTTCTAGAATTTAATTACTCTCTTCTCTACTTAACGTAAAGGGTTTACCTATAAGTAGATTAAAGCTTCCTATAGTCTATAGCTAACTATTTATAAGCTTTTCTATAAAGTAAGTCTTCTTATTATTTAATTATTTAAGTTCTTAGGTTCTATTAGTCTAAGTAAGCTTCTAAAGTAGTAAATACTCTACTATTAGTTATAGATTAAAGTCTATATTCCTAGAGTAATACTAAGAAAATATAAGCTACTTACTATAAAGTAAGTTATTTAGAAGTCTAACTAAGCACTAATTACTAAATTATTATTTAGTATATATTACCTTCCTACTCTAGTGCGAGTTTTAGGGTAATTACGTCTAAGTAATCTTAGATAGTAAGTCTTCTCTTTACCTCTAAAAGCTTATAAGCTCTTACTTTTAAAAAGAGGTAAAGCTACTTTTACTACTACTTCTTAGCGTTCTAGTATCTTTATTTAGCTTATTAGACATAAGCTCTATACTAAGAGTATATAAAATTTTTAGTAATTTAATTAGTTAGAGCTATCTTATTCCTTAGCTTAATAATAAGAGCTTATAGAGTTAACTTTTTATTCTCTATAAGCGTTTTTATTATTAGAGTAAATATTACCTAGTTAACTATTTAGTTTACTTAGTTCTAGAGGTATATTAGTTAGTTAACTATAGTATTATACTTAGATAAGAGTACTTAATACTTTATTAGTTTAAGTAAGTACTTTATTATAATACTCTCTTCTAGGAGACTCTTATCTAGAGAGAGGAGATCTAGCTCTCTATTATTAATAGATAGAGCTTCTTCTCTATCTAAGTTAACTTAATCCTAACGCCTTTAGTAAGCGTATAGAATTAAATTATATAAACTAAGCTAGCTATTAATTACTTAGTAAGAGAAATACTCGCCTTTACAAGTGTTAGGTTAGTTATTATAAGTTAAGATAGTAATTAGAGATAAACAAAGCTCTTATTCTTGCGGGTATATCTTATAATAATAAATAGCGGAACTACTTATTTTATTATAGCGCTAGGCTTATAACTTTTATAAGAAGGAGCTTTAGAATATTTAGAAGATAAATTATTATTCTATCTAAGTAAGTAAAAAGCTCGCTTTTATACTTATAGAGAGTATCTTGCTAGTCTATATAAGAAATAGTATCTTTAGAGTATAAAGCTTACATCGCTAGAGTAATACTAACTAATTAGAGCGTAAAGATCGTATATAAGAGCATTATACTTGCGATAGCTTTTTACTATTTATAAGCGCTAGGTTATTTCTATTTACGCTATAACTTTTATAATATATAGATTATAGTTAAATATAGTTTCTACTAGCGTTTTAGCTAGTATAGTTAAGTATCTATAAAGTTATATTCTTTTAGAAGTAGATTATATTTACTAAGAAAAAAGTATATAGAAATAGTTCTTTTCTAGATAAACAATAGCTTAAAGAAGTCTTTTAAATAGTTACTATATACTATTACTATTATAAATCTACTTAAAGAATATTAATATATATAATATAGAAGCTACTATACTACCTATTATATATTTGTTATAGATCGAACCTACGACCTCTACCTAATCGGGCCTAGCGCTGTATTAAGCGAGGCTAAGTAAGGAACCTTAAAACCTTACCTATATAGCTCTCTCTTTCTATAATATAGTATTTTACTAGTAATATAATTTTAACTTATAATATACCTATTACACTATACTATGTTAAAGCCTATCTATACCTAGACTCTATACTTTAACTCTATTAAGTTATATTATAATTAGTTAAAGACCGCGTATAATTCTAATAAGCTAAAGAAGCGCCGCCGCTATTACTAAGCACTACAGCGATTGCTATCGCGCTTATTATATAAATTAGATATATATACCTGTTTAGAAATAACGCTACTAAAGTAAAAAGTAATTACTAACGCTATTTATAGGGCTCTATTACACGACTATAGAGTAGAACTTATAAATTAGTAAGTTAGCTATTCTTACTAAGAGCGTACTAAAGACTAAGGCTATAAAGATAAGAGAGGCCTATTTAGAGCTAGCTAGAACCCTACTACTATAATAGTTAGTTTTATTAATAGAGAATATTACTATAGGAGTATTAGGCTTAGTTATATAAATAATATTAGATCGCGGGGCTAGTAGAGAATTAGCTTATCCTACTTATAATACTAGAAGGTAGTAAATATATAAGTAAGCAGACGTAGTATACCTATTAATAATAATAGAGCGTCTCTATAATACCCTACTTTATATTCTATATTATAGTAATATTAGATAATAACTTTTCTATTTTAGATACTTTCTCTAAAAGCTTTATAAGCTTTAGTAGCGCTAAGACCCTATCTAGATACTTATAAGTAATACTTAAGGACTTATAGAACCTCTAGCCTTACTACTTATATTTAGATATCTACGCTAAGAGAGCTCTTTTTTTATATTCTACTCGCGACCTTAGCCCGTAGAAGGTCTAGATAGCGGTTACTAAGAACTCTAGACTTTAAATAATACTTATATCTATATTAAGTTTTATAACGTTACTATAGAAGCTATTTAGAATAACGTTTATTATATACGCGTTCTCTTTTATAGCCTAGAGACTAAGCCTTATAACTAGATTAAACTTCTCGAATATAAGAGAGATAATCCTACTAATATAGATAAACTAGTAACCTTTATAATCTAGGTAGGTTAAGACTACCCCTCTAATAATAGTACGTACCGCGGTAATATTACGTTAACTATTACTAACACCGCGAACTTTAGTAAGTAAGCTACTAATTAGCTTAATAACTAGTACTTCTATATAACTACTTTACTTACTATTATTTATAACGCGGTGTATTAGACTAAGCTAAAGAATAACTATATTAATAAGCTTACTTAATAGCTTAAAGAAGCCTAGGACTCTAATAGTCTTAAAAGTTTTATTATTAGTTAAAAATACGCTACTAAGAGTACTAAGCTGCGAAAGCTTTAGGCCGCTATAACGTGTCTCTAGACTAGCTAAGTTACTAAACTTACTAACTTACCTATATATAAAGTAGCTATTACTAAATATAACGCTACTACTAAAGGTATAATAAACTTAAGCTATCACTTAAAGACTCTATTACTAGTAATAAGTATAAATACCTCTTTAAGAATTATAAGACTAAGAAGAAAAGGCTAATTCCTATTATAATAGGTACTAGATAGAGGTTACTAAGTATAAGCGCACTAAGTAGGCGCTAGAGAATAAAGATAAAAAAGTTATTATAGTATAATAGCTTACTAATAAGGCTATTCTAGACTTATAGAATACTTAGTAAAAGAGTAAGACTTATCTAGATAAGCTTCTCTACTATAAGCCCTTTTACTAACTATACTCTTTTCTCTTCTATAAATACTATAAGCTAATCCTACCTTATTAGCCTTAGCGCGATACCTTACCTATTTAAGACCTACGTAATACCTAAGCCTCCTACGACTATTTCTTCTAGAATATAGGTAACTCTTAACTAGTAACTAAGTAGTTTCTATTATTACTATAAGCTATAAATTCTTTTATAGGCCTATTAGCGCTAAGTAGTGCTCTCTTACTTATATCTTTAGGTAAAATACACCCTACGCCCTTAGAAGAGATTTATCTACCTAGAATAGCCCCTATATTAAGCTATAAAATACCTAATATTAAGGAATTCTATAGTAAGGCTACTAATAACTATAAGCGCTAGCGAGAGATAGCTATTAATAAGTACGCCTCGCTTTCTAATAAGACGTATTATATTACCTACTTAAAATAGAAGATCTTAGGTAATACTTAGCCTATTATTAAGAAGATAAAGGTTACTAATTATATAGATTACTTAGACGCTCTTATAGTATATACCTATATATAATTAATTTAGTAAAGCTAAGATATTACTTATAAATAGTAGCTTATAGTAGAAGTAAGGTAAAACTTTTACTACTTAGTAAGCCTATTTTCTTAGTATTACTAATATTCTCTATACTTATTTTTAGCGTATCTTTATTAAGAAAGCTTATAGACTTATAAATACTTACTTTCGAAACGCTATAGCTACTATCTTTAATAATAATAAGATTTATCTAAGTTCCTCTACTATGCGTAAAGTATTAATAAAGCTTTCTAAGATATTTCTACTAGTAAAGTTACTACTATAGTAACTTTCTTAGCTATAAAGACCTATTAATACGCCTTAGGTAATTAGTCGCCTAAGTATAAGTAATATAGTAACTACTATATTAAGCGAAAGGTGTAGGATATAAAGATAGTAAAGAATAAGTAGAAATACTATAAGTATAATACCTATTATAAGTATAGAAAAGCTAGTTATACTTAATATAATAAAGATATACTTTACTATAGTAAGCTAATTACTCTTTCTAGTAAGATCTCTTTTCTTACTACCTTTACCCTTAATAGTAACGAGATAGAGAAGAAAGAGGTTAACAATATTATTACTAATAAAGAAGAGAATAAGGAATAATATATATTTTTAGATACTTCTAATTAAAACTATAAATAGAAGTATAACTAGTATATAGTAGCTAAAGCTTTTAAATACTAAGTTTAGTAAAGTAAGCTAATAAAGCTTACTACCGCCTTCTATAAGCCTAGTAATAGACTAATATAAAAGATATATTATATCTTTACTACCTCTCTATATAGAATACTAGGGGTTAATATTAGCTACTAGCTTAAGTTCCGCTATAGACTTAAGTAATAATATAGCGCTTAATAGAAGAATTCTGTACTTATAGATATAGGCGCTAGTACTTATTTTATTAATTATAAATAGATAAGTAGTAAAAGTATACTACCTTTAAGGTCTCTAAACCTATTTAGCTAGCTCTAGCTAATAATAAGAGGTCGCTAAGCTTATATATACTACTAATATTATAATTAAATATAGTAATTATATTAGTACTATCCTCTACTATATTATAAGCTTAGAGAAGTATAATATTATCCTAAAGATAAACTAGCTAAACTATTATAAGCCTATTCTTAGCTTTAGTAGTTCTTAATCTATAATATTTAACTATAAAGACTATAAGGTTAACTATCCTAAAGATAGTATCTAAGATACTATCTATAAAGACTAACTACTAGAGAGCGCCTCTTATAAGCTCTTCTAGGAATCTATACTAGTAAGTAACCTTAAAATCTCTATAATTAGTACTAAAGCCGCCTATATAGCTGTAGCTAAAGACTTAGAGACTATTATCTAGCTAGAGCTATATTATTTTAATAAGATTAAGTAGCCTAAAGATCCCTCTTATAATAACTATAATCTTTCTACCTTCTAAGACTAGGTCGCTAGCCTTATATTAGTTACTTAAGAAGACTTTAAATACTATATAGCTAAGATAGAATACTCTCTAATAAGTAATAAATAAATTTATAAGCTTATACTAGTATATATTCTTAATAAGTTTCTAACTCTATTTAGTCCTTAGTTAGCTAATATCCTCCCTCTATAACGCCTTAGAGTTACTATATTATTAATATTAAACTTAGGATAGCTATTCTAAAGCTATATATATATAGACTAATATAAGAAGAGACTATAGTAGTTAAAGTATATATAGATAAAATTTAGTAAAGGCTTTATTAGACTAAGTACGTTACTCTATATATTATCTATCCTAGTTATTAAGAAGCTATCTAGGGGTCTGCGAATCTGCGTAGACTATCGCGAACTTAACGCAGTTATATAAAAGAACTAAAATACGCCTTCTATAATTAAGAAGACGCTTGCTAGGATAGCTAAAGTATAGATTATAACCTTTATTAATATTATTACTACTTTTAACTCTATCCGCGTTAAAAAAGGTAGTAAAGAGAAGACTATATTTCTTACGCGCTATAGCCTCTATAAATACTTAGTTATACTCTTTAGGCTCTATAATGCTCTAAGGACTTTTTAGACTTTTATTAATAAAACCTTTTATAATTACCTTAATATTATATATATAGCTTACCTTAATAACGTCTTAATATACTTAGATAATAAGGCTAAGCACAAAGACTATATACTAATAGTATTAGGTAAGATTAGTAAAGCTAGAATATACTTTAATATAGCTAAGTACTCTTTCTCTACTAAGAGAGTAAAGTACTTAAATTTAATCTTAATAATAGATAGCTTAGAGATAGACTCTAAAAAAGTTACTATAGTTCTTAAGTAGTAGCTACCTAAGACTATTAAGAACGTCTAAGCTTTCTTAGGATTCGCGAACTTCTATTAATACTTTATTAAGAGTTTCTCTATAATTACGCGCCCTCTTACTAAACTTACTAGAGCTAAGGGTAAGAAGTCCTTTCTATTATTACTAGACTCTAAAGTAGTCTCTAAATTTAACTAACTTAAACGCTCCTTTAAAATAGCTAGTATACTTACTTACTTTATTTAGACCTAAAGATATAGCTTAAGACTAACGCCTTAGACTTTATAACTATAGCTATGCTATCTTAAATATATAAGAATATCCTCTAATCTATTACTTTTATATTCTATAAGATAAACCTAGTAGAATATAATTATAAAATTTATAATAAGGAGCTTCTTACTATTATATATACTTTTAAAGAATAGTAATTTAAACTAGCTAGCACCCTAGACTTAGTTAAGGTCCTTTTTATTACTAAGCACTTTAGATATTTATAATAAATAAACGCCTTAACTACTAATAAGCTTAATAAGTAGAGTATATATCTAAGTTTAACTTTAAGATTACGTACTAGCTAAGAAAGTAAGGCGCTAAACTAGACGCCTTTATACGTTAACTTAGTAATCTCTCTAAAAATATAGATAATAATTACTAATAATACTAGTAGTAGATAGTTATTAAACTATATTAGGTTAATTCTACGCTTTGCGTCGCTACTCTTATAAGCTACTAGGGCCCTAATATAAAATATATAGTATTTTTAGCCTATTACTACTTATAGCGTATATACCTAACTATACTTAATATTACGTAGCATATATATAGTAATAGTAAAATAGATTTAGTTCTTAAGACCTACGCCCTTAACACCCTCTACCTTACTCTAGTTACTAATAAAGAACTATAGAGTTTAGAGAGAAAGAATAATATTACGCCTAATAACGCTAGTAATCTTATAGATAAGATTAGTACTACCTACTTATAAGATACTTTACTCTAAGCTATTATTAAAGTAAAGAAGAATAGTCTTCGCTAACTACCTACTAATATTATAAGTAGTAACTATAAGTTACGCCTTAAACTAGAAGACTATACTCTTTATAATAATCTTCTATATATCTAAGGTAAGCTATACGTCTCTAACTTTAATAATATCTATACTAAAGTCTTAAATTAAGTTTATTAATTCTTATATAGTAGAGGGTATAGTAGTATATATAAGACCTATACTAAACTTACCTACTAGTACTTCTAGCTATAAATAATATATATATTATCTAGTACGTATAGGCTTACTTTACTTATTAAAGAGTTAAATCGCACTAAGAAGGTAAGTATAGATTATTATACTCGCTACCTATACCTAACTAATATTAGATATTAATCTCTATAAACTATATTACCTATTTTCTTGTCTATACTATATAGTAGAACTTATAAGAATATTCTAGTTATTATTAATAGGCTAAGTAAAAAGAAGAAGTTTATTCCTATTATTAACCTTTAAGTAAATATACTTATTTACGCCTTTATTAAGTTTATATAGAGAGAAGAGGGGTATCTAGAGTATATTATCTTTAACTATAGGCCTTAGTTTACTTTCTACTTCTAGATATAACTTTACTAGAGGCTTAGAACTAAGCTAAAGCTATCTACTACTTACTACTTAGAAACTAATAGGTAGACTAAGAACGCGAACGCGTTTCTAAAGTAATACCTATACGCCTATATTAACTATAAGTAAGATAACTAGACTCTTTTACTACTAATAGCTAAGTTTAAAGCTAATACTACTATAAATACTAGTATAGTGGTCTTAGCCTTTATTATAACTAAAGGTTATAACTTATACTTAGGTATTAACTTACTAAAACTATAAAAGCCTAGCTTAGTACTAGCTTAATATAACTATATTAATATAGATAAGTTTGCTAACTACTTTAATACTTTTAGAGCCTTTTTATACTAGTAACTTACCTAAGCTTAAGCTAAATAGGCTAAGTACGCTAATAAATACTACTACCCTACTTCTAAATTTAAGGTTAGTAACTATATTATAGTAGACTTCTATAATCTTTATACTACTAGACTAAACTAGTCTCTTAACTTTAAGAACTATAGCCTCTTTATTATTATGTAAGTTATTAATAATATAGCCTATAAAGTTATACTAACGCCTAAGATATATATCTATAATATTTTCTACCTATAGTTACTCTACGCTATTAGCGAAGACTTATTACCTAGTTAGTTACTTAATAATAAAGGATACGTAGAGCTCGCTAACCTAGAGGTTAATAATAATACTAAGTATACTATTAAAGTAGTACTTAATAGCTATATTAATAAATAGCTTCGCAATTCTAAACTAAATAAGAAGCCTATTATAGTATAAAGTTCGCTAGGTAGACTACCTAGAAGGCTCTAATAATCTATTATAAGAACTATATATAAACCTAGTTAGATCTATAAACTTTATTATTAAATACTACTAATAGAAACCTACTAAACCTAGACCTTATTAGAAGTTTAATATACTAGCTAGTAGATAGGACCTTCTTATACTAACAATCTACTTGCGCACTAAATACTAATACTACTTTCTTTACTTAAGTAGTCCTTATAGAGAAGGCTTACTAGGTATCTTTATATAATATAGCTTCTAATAATAGATACTTACTATATCTAGTTACGCGATAATAACTTAGAGTCTAAGTAGCTTACTAGATAGCTATTAAGATAAGAGTAGTAGGAGTTATAATATTCTAGATAATACTACTAAAGAGACGTCGTACTTTTAGTATGCTAAATACTTTTAGATAAGCTTATACTCTACTACGCGCTTATAACTATATCTTAGATAGAGAATAGTAGCTAATATTATAGTAAAGAATATAGAAGATACTTTAGCCTATATAGCTTTTATAAAATAGGCGTCTCCTTTATAGATAGCTTTTAACTAGCGCTAAGGTATAATATTACTTTCGCGATATACTACTTATAAGAAGTACATTATTTAGGCGTTAAGACTTACTCTAAAAAAAGGGGGAGTAGTATTATAGATTAAACCTATAACTTCTACCTAATCGGGCCTAGCGCTATATTAAGCGAGGCTAAGCGAGGAACCTTAAAACCTTATCTATATAGCTCTCTCTTTCTGTAACGTAGTATCTTACTAGTAATACAATTTCAACTTATAATACACCCGTTATATATTTAGCTTTAAGAAACTTCTTCTCTTAATATCCTATATAGTATATTAGCTATAGCTTTATAACTCTATTATATATAAGAGTACTATATAAAAGGTCTATAGAAAAAGTTATAAAGATTATTACTAATTATAAATACGTAGTATAAGGATTAGAGCTTAAGCGAGCTCTCTATTCTTTACTTGCCTATAACTATAGCTACACTAGGCCCATTTAGGCAATTTATAGCTAATTTTAAAGGCCTAAATCCTGGCTTTCTTTCCATTAATAAACATCCTTTATAGCTGTAGATTTGATAAGGTTATTAAGAAGAGAGTAATGCCAAGAAAAAGTGGCCGGCTTAGTAGTCTAGCTGGCTCGGTAGTAGAATACGTTAGTTATAAATTAAAGTTTATATTCTTAAAGTAGTACTAAAACTTATATTACTTACTATAAAGTAAGTTCTTTAGAGGTCTAACTAAGTAATAGTTACTAATTATTATTTAATATATATTATATCTCTACCTTAGTATAAGCTTTAAAGTAATTACGTCTTAGTAATTTTAAATAGTAAGTATTCTTTCTACTTTTAAAAGCTTATTAGCTTTTACTTTTAAAAAGTAAAGCTACTTTTACTACTACTTTTTAGTATTCTAGTATTTTTATTTAGCTTACTAGAGCTAGGCTTTATAAAAGTATATAAGATTTTTAGTATTTTAATTAGTTAAAGCTATCTTATTTTTTAGCTTAATAATAAGAGCTTATAATGTTAACTTTTTATTTATTATACTAGTTATTAGTATTAAAGTAAATATTACTTAGTTTAGTACTTAGTTTACTTAGTTTTAAAGGTATATTAATTAGTTAACAATAGTAGTATACTTAAAAAGAGTACTTATGTAAGGGGCTACGCTTAGAGAGCTATTGCATAGGAATACTAGAGTTGTATTCGATAGGGAAGAGAACTATAAGCTATCTCGTGCTAAAGGTTATTTAGAGAGCGGCTTAAAATAACCTTCTACCTATAGACTATATAGATAGTTTAAGCGTTATTTAGACGTAAGTAGTTAATCTATGCGTCTTACGCACGTGACTAAGATATTATTAAGTATTTACTAACTAGGCTCTAGCCTATTATAATACCCCTTTTTTCCTCTCTCTTAGGAGGTCTTTTAGTAAAAACCTTCTAGTAAGCGTCCCTTCTTATTCTAAGCGTCTTTTATATAGGCCTTTTATTAATTTAGAGCTTTTATTTCTTTTAGTAATTCTACTAGCTAAAGATCTATTAGGGCGTATCTAACCTATTTTACTTTATAGTAAAGACGCTAACTACGTTCTTAGCGTTTCTACTTCTTACTTATAATCTTCTCTATAAACTACTTATTCTTATTACCTACTTATAATAGTAGTAGCTAATAGTTATCTTATACTTAGCTTAGTAAAGGGTCTAAGTTAGTAAGGCGTAGTCTATTAATATAAAAGACTAAGTAGTAGCCTAGAGAAGTATCTAGCTTAACTAAGTAGCTATTAATTACTTCTATTACTATATATTTAGTACTCTTCTAATTAAGCTTTTATAACTAATATTTTATTTTATACTATTTATTAAGCTTTAGCTAAACTTTATTACTAACTTTATAGTTTCTAGCCTTTTTATAGTATTGATTTATTTACTTCTCTTATTCTGCTTAGGCTTTAGCTATACTAGCTTATACTAGGTAAATACGTCTTAAAACTTAGCTATAATAGTCTCTACCTTCTTATAGTCTAAACGTTCTTTAGTAGTATATTTCCTTTAACTTATACTTAGTACAGCCTTTAACTAGAGAGAGTTTATATTATAACTATATTATAAGAAGAATAGGGATACTCCTATTAATATTATATCCCTTTTATTAATAGCGATCTAAGCTATAGGGTAGTATATAGCTTAGTTATTCTATAACTAGCTAATAAACGCTTAGACGTATACTTTTTATATACTATTTATTTATTCTATAGCGCTATTAGTCTATAGGTAAAATACTATAGATAACTATTAATTAATCTTTAGAACCTTATAAAGGCGTTCCTAAAGTACGCTATTAAACTAGCTCCCTCTATCTAATATAATTATATTAAGTAACTAATAGTAAGCTACTACTTAGCTAAGGAAGGCTTAGACTACTATCTCTATCTTAATATTAGGTAGTAGAATAAAAATAGCTCCTTTACTTAAGTAATCTATAATAACTATAAGGTAGCTTATACCTCTACTTATTAGTAGTTCTTTAATAAAGTCTATAGATATCTCTTTCTATATCTAATCTAGTATTAGTAGTAGTTTAAGAATTTTTAGGTACTTTTTTACTATAGCTTTATTCTCTTATAAATATTATAGTTCTTTATATAATATCTAATATTATTTAATATACCTAGCTAGAAGAAATCTTAAGTAACTATCTTATAGGTAATCTCCCTACCTAGATATCTAGCTAAAAGAGAATTATAGACTTCTCTAATTATTTAGGTATATAGTTTCTTATTATTTAGCACCTATTTCCTACTTTAATATAGTAATTTTCTTTAATTACTAATTATATACTCTAAGATAGAGTATTTTATACCTAAGCTTAGTAAGAACTTTTATTTCTACTCTAGTACTACTTATACTACTTACTAGTACTATTAATTATTTCTTAGAGCTTCTAGCTATAGCTTCTTAAGTTCTAACTAGTCTATACTACTTTTATTAGTAGTAGCGTCTTATTAGTCTAACTATTCTTTAGTTAGGCTAAGATAGCTTCCTATTTATCTTATATAAATCTTTACTAATATAATCTAGCTCTTAGTTAAGTTCTCTTTATTCTTATTACTTCTTTATAGTAGTAGGACGTTAGTTTTAAGATTTAGATAATACGCTTTTATAAGCGTTTATCTCTTATATTTTCTAGTAGGTCTTATCTCTTCTTAAGAGCGCGTTAGCTCTTATATTTTACTTTCTTAGCTAATAGTATCTCTATATTAATTAGCTTAATAATATAGCCTAGTAAATTTAATATTTACTTAATATCTTTAGCTTTATAAAGTACTTTAGATTCTTATAGTTAGTAATTACTTTAAAGCTCTTTACTAAGTAGAGTTTAGCGTTCTATTCTTCTAAGTATTATATTATAGCTAGTAGTTCTTTATTATATATCTTATAGTTATATTTATAGGCGTTATTCTTTCTTAAAAAGTACGCGTAAAGGCGTAGTATCCTTTCTTTATTATACTAGGATAGCACTTCTTCTATTACGTAGCTAGAAGAGTTATATTCTAGGACTATATCTCGCTTAGAGTTAAATATTGCTAAAATAGGTTCTATTATAAAGATCTCTTTTAGCTTATTAAATATAGCTTACTTATCTTTTCCCTAGGTAAAGCTTATATCGCCTATTAGATAAGTTAAGAGGGTAGTAATCTTTATAAAGTTTCTAATAAACTTTTAGTAGAAGTTAGTAAACTTAAGAAATAATTATATACCTTTTACTATCTTAGGTACTTCCTACTCTTTAATAGCTTTAACCTTATCTAGGTCTATAGAGATACTTTTCTCTATATTAATAATAAAACCTAAGTACTTAATAGATTTTACTTTAAATTTATATTTCTTAATATCTATATAGAGTTCTGCGCTCTAGAGCTTACTAAGGACCTTTTAGACGTAGTCCTAGTATTATTATAGGCTACTATTAGTATAGATTAATATATTATTAAAATATACTAAATAGAACTTATCTAGGTACTCCCTTAATATCTAATTATATACTACTAGAAGGTACTTAGAGAGTTTACTATACTAAATAAGGTAACTAACTATTTAAATAGACTAAAGTATATTCTAAAAGCTATCTTCTATTTATTACTTTCTACTATACCAATCTTATAAAAGGCGGTAATAATATCTAGTTTTATAACTACTTAGCCTTACTTATATTATTAAGTATCTCTTAGATAAGTAGTAGAGGGTATCTATTCTTTCTAGTAATAGCGTTAAGTGCGCGGTAGTTAATATATAATTAGAGTTCTTCTTCTAGCTTCTTTATAAATAGAACTAGTAAAGAGGCTAGTAAGCTATTTATATAGATAAATCCTTTTTTTAGGAGAGCTATAAGCTTCCTTTAGAGTACTAGTAACTTACCCTTTAATATACTATATAGCGGGCCCTATAGTAGCTATAGCTATTAACTATCTTTTAACTTTAGCTTAATCTTATAGTCTACTTCTAGACTTTAGTATAGGAGAAGTTTTAACGCTTTCTTTAGATTAAAGAGCTTAAATAGCTCTAATACTATTTTAGTAGTAGTAACCTTATATCTACTACTTTCTTTAGTACTAATACCTTATTATATCTATAATAAGGTAGCGAATATCTATACTCTCTTCTTTAGATCTTTAGATCTCCTTATAAGACCTATAAACGTAAATACGCTTACCTAATATATAGTACTTTAGGTTATAATACCTTTATCGCACTTTACTTAAATATCTCTTAAGTATATAAATAGGCTTCTTTTTACTAGAGTAATTAAGATATTCTAGTAGTCTATCTACTCTTTTCCTAGGACTACTTCTTTATCTATACTATTAAGTACGTACGTATAAGTAACCTCTTAGTAGCTATATATATTAAACTTAAACCTAGAGACCTTATTTATCTCTAATATCTTCCTATTAATCTTTTCTATTATTTAAGAGGTAATTAAGAAGCGCTCTAAATAGCTTTAGCGAGCGAATTTTTTACTAACTAACGCGTAGTATAAATACCTACTATTAATTAATATAGTAGCGTTATAGATAGAGTTTATAATTAAGTACGCTATAAAAAGAGGGGTATTTATATACTTTTACTAAAATTAGTTCTATTTACTACTTATCTACTAATCTATCTTCTAAGGCTCTAGACTAAGACTCTAGTCTAAAGCTACTTTTTTTTTAAGTTATCTAACTCGCCTTTATCTATATCTTTTAGAGAAATTTTACTATCTAGTAGTAGCTCTCTTTATACTACTTAGTTTACTTTAGTACTCTTTACTTTAGAACTCCTCCTATAATACTTAGATATATATCTTTTTTTACTATAGGTATAGTATTTAACCTAATTAGTACTTAGCCTACTAGTTCTTATACTTACTTTACTAGCCTTTATTAGCTCCTAGTCTATCTTTTTAAGTAGTAATAGTATCTAAGTATTCTTTTAGTAGCTTATACTATAAGCGCGCTAAAATATCCTCTTTTAGAACTTATTATTAAGATTAATATAATAAAGGTTATCTAAGATTTTAATAGCTTCTTTTATATACTCCTTAAAACTAATATTCTTAGAAGTACGTAGTATAAGGCGTTAGAGCTCTATGCTAAGCCCTTTACTAAATATCTTTTAGAGAATAGACTTACTAAAGTCTTAGCTAGCTTCTACGCGTAGCTAGTTAAACTTAGAGACGTAATCTCTAACTAGCTATTAGCCTTACTTTAAGTATTAAAGCTTATTTAGAGCCTATTTTTAATAGTATATATAAGAATTAAGTATCTAGGTATTCTTATAACTCTTTTATAGTACTTAGCTAGTTTTCTAGTAACTATAGTAAGAGACCTAGGTTACTTTCTCTTTAGTCTAACTAAAGATATATTACTTCTTAGTATTCTAAGAGAGATATAAGTATAAGTTATACTCTAGTTTACTTTTATACTTATATTTCTAACTTAGGTAGTTTAAATAGTCTCTATTAAAATATTCTAAGTTAGAAAGCCTCTTCTTCTATAACTTCTCTAAATAGGTAGTTATTTTAGCTAGGTCTTAGTATATAAGTCTAGAGAGCTAGGCTAAGTTTCTATTATTCTATCGTATCTAAATAAGCTATAATAGAGAATAGTAGCTAGACTAGTTAGGCTATTATTACTACTATAGGATCCTAAGAGACTTTTAGTAGCTCTTATAGTAATTCTTTAGCTTCTTCTACTTCTTTTATTTATTTTATAACTTTATTTTATTAGGGCTATAATAGCTTTCTTTTACTTATTATTTCTAAGTATCTATATAATCTTTTAGTATATTTAGTTATTAGATACTCTAGCGAGGTACTTAGCTAAGGTATATATAGATAGCTTATTAGCGTTAAAGTTAAGAAAGTTATCTTTTATTTTAAATAGTAGAGGGCTTCTTATAAGCTTCTATATCTATAGCCTACTCCTTTATAGTAAGAACTAGTAGGGCTTCTAATTATTCTTTAATTAACTTATATAAGTAATCTCTTTATAGCCTACTCCTCTTTAGTAAGGAACTAGTAGGGCTTATCTCTTACTTATTCTCTATAATAAGGCTTTTCTAAATAACTTTTAGTAGTTATTATAAGTTGCGACTTTTAGAACTAATTCTTATACTTATAATTTCCTCTTAGCTATTTCTTTAGCTAAGTATTATAGCCTATACCTCTTTTATAGAAGACTAATAGGACTTCTAATAACGCTTACTCTACTATAGTAAGAGGTTATTACCTATTCTTTAATCTTTTAAAGACTAATAGAGCTTCTACTACTTTTACTTACTTTCTTATAAAGTCTTTTACGGGTAGTAGAACCTATACCTTAGTACTATTAAAGTATTAGATAGAGCTTTTCTAAATAATATTTAGTAATATAGCTTAAAGTCTACTAAGCTAACTAATATTTATTTACTTTAGACGTCTTATAAGGCTAGTAGCGTATTTAACTAAGCGTTTTATAAGGCTATAGTTCTAGGCTAGCTATTTTATAATAGCTTCTACTTACTTATTATTTAAAGGCCTATTATACTTTTAAGCAATACTAATTCTATATAGTAGGTTACCTTACTCGCACGTTAAAGTAGCGGTTAAGAGAATTAACGCGCTATAAGTTAATAGAGTCTTATAGTAAGGCTCTATTAATTAAGATTAAATATAAAATATAAGAGGCTACGCTTAGAGAGCTATTATATAGGTATACTAGAGTTATATTTAATAGGGAAGAGAACTATAAGCTATCTCGTACTAAAGGTTATTTAGAGAGCGGCTTAGAATAACTTTCTACCTATAGACTATATAGATAGTCTAAGCGTTATTTAGACGTAAGTAGTTAATCTATGCGTCTCACGCACGTGACCGAGATATTATTAAGTGTTTACTAACTAGGCTCTAGCCTATTACAACTTAATACTCTATTTTTTACGTAAATACTTTATATAATACTCTCTTCTAAAAACTCTTATCTAAAAAGATAAAATTTAGCTCTCTATTATTAATAGATAAAGCTTCTTCTTTATTTAAGTTAACTTAATTCTATATACTTTTAGTAAGCGAATAGAATTTAAATTCTATAAACTAGGCTAGCTCTTAGAATTACTTAGTAAAGGAAATTCTTACTTTTATAAGCGTTAAGTTAGTTATTATAAGTTAAGGTATTAATTAGAGATAAATAAAGCTCTTTTTTTATAGATACGTCTTATAATAATAAATAGTAGAACTACTTATTTTAACAAAGCGCTAGGCTTATGTAAGGTAGACATCGGGCATAGAAGGGTAGACTAGTTAGATAACTCTTAGATTTAGAAGTAGAGACAATAGTAGACAACCTCTCTAAGAAGGAAGAGAGTCTACTCTATATAGTAAGAGAAGGAGAGTCTAAGCCTATAGTAGCTAGCGTATATACTAGGCCTAATTAGGACTAGTTTATACGCTAAGCCTATATAGGACTAGTGCGTAAGGAAGAGGGTTCTATCTTTACACGTGCCCCTCTAAAAAAAAGAACTTAGCCTTATCTCTAAAGCTAGTAATAGTAAAAGAAAGTAACTAAAACTAAAGAAATAGTAAAGACTATAAAAAACTATCTAGGAACTTCTAAAAGTTAGATATAGCTCTTAGAATCCCCTATAGTAGCTATCTCGTTAAATCTAGTATTTAGGTTTATATAGGGCTGCGCATATCTACGCGATTTACTATATAAAATATAAGTTTCTAACACTATTTCTAGCTAAGGATTCTCTAACCTATAACGTTTAAGCACCTTATATTTCTATATACTATATAGACCTAGTAGTAGTATAACTACTAAGTGCCTATAGTTAAAATATATTAAGATTGTAGCTTATTATTAGGCTTATAGGCGTAGGCTTATAGGCGTAGGCTTATAGGCGTAGCTTATAGGCGTAGGCGTAGGCTTATAAGCGTAAAGGTAGCTTATAGGCCTAGGCTTATAGGCGTAGGGAGCCTATAGCGTACTAGGCTTAGTAGTATATATTTAGGTAGCTTCTAAGTATCTCTAAGGTACTTTTTATAGTTACGCTATATATAACTATAAGGTTTTACGCTAAATTATCGCTAGAAGAGAAGTTATTAGAGGATTAATTGCGATCTTTAGAGAGTAGTTACTAGTTAGTGGGTATAACTAGGCCTAGCAGGCGGGGTTTCTCTAAGTAGTACTAGTAAAATAAAAAAGCGTTATAGTAGTCTAAATAGTTCTTAGTGTTATACTACTCTACTTTTAAGTAATCTATTTATTTAATCTTATATTACTAGCGATCTTTTATGCGTCCTTTAGTACCTAGTTATATATTAATAAACTTATTAACTAGCTATTTAGTATAGCTATCCTCTTTCTTATCTATAATTTAAACTTTTACTAGTGTAGGTAGTACTTAATCTAGAAGTCCTTTATTATTAGTAGGTCTAAGCAGACGTAGGTAGAAGATAAGGAATACTCTAGCTAATACTATAGCGTTAGGTAGTTCTAATTCGTATACTCGTCTATTATATATAGTGCGGGTAATAGTATATAGTCCTACTTATTAGTAGTTAAGCTTCTTTATCCTACTAGAGGTGCTCTAATTAACTATAAATACCTAGACTTTATCGCCTACTTAGTATAGAGGTATAGCATAGTGGGAGGTATTTACTTACGTAGATTGCTTCTATTGTGCCTAGCGTAGCTATTCTTTTAGGTAGATAATAAGGTCTATATTAGAGTTTATTATTTTATTAGCTTAGATAATTTAGTCTCTAATAAGTTATAGTAAGTCTATTTTAATATTCTCTTAGAGGTAAATACTACTTTGGGGGTAATAACCTAAGTTAGTAAAAATAGAGTTATTCCTATACTTAAATTAATAGTATTATTTACTTAGAATTTAGCGATAGAAAGCTAAGCTGCCTAGTTATCTTATACGTAGTTAATAAACTAGCGTAGAAACGTTTTAAGAGATTAGTTTATACGTTCTATTTAGCTATTAGTTTCTAGGTAGTATATAGTTAATAACTTTCTTTTAATATAGAGCCTCTTATAAAGTTGCTTCTAAAAAGAGGCGATAAAATTAGAGCTGCGGTCTAACGTAATACTAATAGGTAGACTATAGTACTAAAAGATATTTATAAAATAACTAGCTATTTCTACTACTATCTAACCTTATATTAGATAGAAGTAGCGATATTTAGTAAAGTAGTTAACTACTACTAGGATATTCCTATATTCGCGGTTTTTGTGCCGAGATAGAGAGAGGTCCTAGATATAGTCTACTATTAGGTTACTCTATTAGGAGTATAGAATTAGTAGTAGCTATAAGTATCTATATTTACTATTCTAAGGGGACTTAGTACGCTTATATACTATATAAGCTTTATAGTATGTTATAATAGATTATAGTATTCTAGGCTAGTAGTAGCGCTTATATATTAGATATAGTATTACGTAGGGGCCCTTATAGCTTATAATCTTGTAATTATAGTATAAGTTAAAGATTCTTTAACGTAAATAGGCGTCGTTAGAGACGTATAGCCGCGTACGATCTATAAATAAACGCTAGTTATCTCTTTTACCTAAAGACGTAAGGTCTACTATACTTACGTAGTACCTATTCTTATAGAACTACTTAGAAAGCTTAGAGTCGCTAGTATTAATAGCTATAAACGCTTTAATAGCTATAGAGTTATTTTAGTAGGCTATTATAAGTAGTTCTTCTATAGGTCTAGGGTCTTATTTATAGAAGAGTAATGTTAGGTCTAGTTTGCTATTAGGTAGATTAGAATCTAGCTCTAATAGTGCTAAAGAGTCTAGATTATATACTAATTTAAAGAGAAATCCGTAAAGACGCTACTATTTAGGCCGAATTTTATTAAGCTAAGAGTCTAAAGACGTAGATAGTATATAAAGTACTATTTAAATCGCTAGTTATATACCTAGAGAGAGGACTTTAGGACTAAGAATAATCTTTATATCCGTAAACTAGGGGTCTAAGAGATCTATAGGCTTATCTTATAGGCGCCTACTAAGGGCGTCTACTTCTCTATTTTATTCCCTTAGGGCGTATAAGATCTTAAAATTAAATTAAGATAGAAAAATAAACTAGTAGGCTTATTAGCGCGTAAGTAATTTTAAACTTATAAAGTACTCTAGGTTCTTATAGTCTATAATAACGCTAACCTAGTAGCTAGAGCTTATAAGCTCTAGTTTCTATTTCTTAAATACCTAAATAATACCTATAAGTTTAAGGTTATAATATTATAGTTATATTCTATAGTAAAGTACTTCTTTAAGAAGAAGGTAATAGGTTATAGAATACTTTATGCGTTTAGTTATTTTATTACTCTACTATATACCTATTCTAAGGAATCTATAAAAATTAAGATAGGCTTCTCTAGGTTAAAGTGCTATAGTATAATATTCTAGTAAAAAGCGTTTTTTAATACTTAGAACGCTATATTATAGTTAGAGTTCTATTTTAGTAGCTTATACGTTATATAGGCTTTACCTTAGCTATTTTTATTAGAAATAACTTTTACGCGGATCTACTTTATAAGAGGAAGGGCTATAGTAGAGTAGCCCTTAATAAATTATTAATAGAATCTAGTATAGCTAAGGAACGCTAGTAATTCTTTTATAAAGTTTAGTTTATCCTATTTACGAATAGCTAATACCTTATCTAGATCTATTTTAATTCCTTATCTATTATAATTATACCTAAGAACTTTACCTTTATATAGTAAAATTTAGACTTATAGGGTTTAATATAGAAACCTTAGTCTTTAAGCTAAGATAAAACTTTTTTAACGTAGGAAACGTAGGCTAATTTAGATTTAGAGTAGACTAGGATATTATTAAGGTAAGTAGTGCAGAACTAATCTAGGTACTTAAATAGAGTACTATTAATTATACGCTAAAAGGAAGTAGGTGCATTATAGAGGCTAAATAGCATAACTTTATACTAATACGTACTATAGTAGGTAGTAAAAGCTATAAGCTATTTAGACCCTAGTTTTATATAAATTCTATAGAAAGCGTATATAATATTAAACTTTATGAAGATAGTAGCCTTATTTAGCTTAGCTAGAGTTTCCTAAAAGAAGGGAATAAAGTATTAGTCTTTAACTATAGCCTTATTTAAGTTCTAGTAATCTATATATACGCGTAAGCCGCTTTCTAGTTTAGTAATAATAAGTAGTAAGTTATAAGCTAAGGAGTTATAGCGTTTAATAAAGCTTTTATTTTCTATATCTTTAATATAGAGTTTAATAGCCTCTAGCTACTAGCCTAAGAATAGCCTAGGCTAGTAATTTAGAATTTTAGCGTCTAGTTTTAGCTCTATATTATAGTTAAATTTAGAATATTTAAGGAGCTTTCCTATAGTAGCTTTATTAAATATAGAAATATAGCTAGAGTATTCCTAGAATAGCTAAAGTATAAGAATTTCTTTAAGAGTAGTTTCTAGAATTCTAGTTATAAACTTCTTAAAATCTTTATCTACTACTACTTATCTAACTTTAGGGCGGCCTAGTTCTTCTAAGAGTTAAAGTAAAATTATATAAAAAGTATAGCTTTAGTATTTTACTATAACTTTAATAACTCTCTAAAATACTTTCTTTACTTCTAGTAAGCCTAGAAGTATTAGAGGAGACTTAGAGTTATTACTTTCTATAGTAGGTTTAGTAGGGGTCTTAGGCTTCGCTATACTATTAAGATAGATAATAGTTAGAGTAAATCTAGTAAGCTAGCAGTAACTTTAGTAGTAGTTATTAGGAAATTTAATTCTTCTATTATAATAGTCTAGGGTTAGCTAGTAGAGTTACCTCTATTAAAAGCCTAGAACTAGGTTAAAAGAGCTATATATATTAACTATATAGGCTACTATACGCTCTAGATAATTGTCTAATCTAAGATAGAACTTAACGCGTTCTATAATAGTTTTAACTAGTACCCCTTTATATCCTTTATATAACTAGTATAGATAGATTAATAGATTTTATTATTTAAACCTATTATAGGAAGTATTAGGAGACGAAATTAGAGTTAGCTCTATTATCTACTAATATATAATATATATAAAGAACGTTATTCTAAGGCTAATAAAAGAGTAAAATATAAATTATAAGAGATCTTTCTATATAAGTACTACCTTTATTTAAGCGGAGACGTTTCTAAGAAAAGTCCTAGCGTTATATAGAGTAAGTCTAGTAAAGAAGTCTACTAGAGCTTTCTTCTAAGGCTAAGTAGAGACCTTAAAGGGTAGCCTAATCTCTAAGGTTACTCTTCCCCTAATAAGTTAGTACTATAATAGCCTAACTTCTTAATATTATTATAATCTAACCTAGATTATCTAAGTA
Source organism: Pyrenophora teres f. maculata (assembly GCA_014334815.1). Taxonomy (NCBI): domain Eukaryota; kingdom Fungi; phylum Ascomycota; class Dothideomycetes; order Pleosporales; family Pleosporaceae; genus Pyrenophora; species Pyrenophora teres. Next base: position 1,957,293 of record CP060576.1, on the reverse strand, counting down.
TATAGTTATATACTAGTTATTCTCTAAGGGCCTAGACTTTAAAGACTTTTTTACTCTAGATATTCTTATATAAAATATCTAGGCTTACTATAGATATAATACGTAAGTATTTTAGCTATTAGTAAGTCCTATAAGGTACTTTTTAGCGTATATACTATTTCTCTTAGGTATTCTATACCTTTAGGTTTATAGCTTTCTTCTACTAGTTTCTAAAGGTAATATAGAGTTATCTAAGAGTAAAAGTAGTTCTATTATTTAGCTAAAAACTCTAAAAGGTCTATAAAGTCTAATTAAGCTACTAAGTCTAAGATAGCGTTAAGTAGACTATAGTAGCCTAGACTATCTCTTATAGTAGATAAAGCAAATACTATCTTATTATAAAGATATATAGAAAGCTTACTATAAAGCTTATAAGCCTAGATTATATAGCTAAGTTAAAGCTATAAAGCTAAAGCTTTAAATTCTATATAGAAATAGCTCTAGGCCTCTCTTTTTATTTTATATATAGGTTTAGAAAAGTAGGGATAAGTTAAGTTATAAATAGCTTTATCCGCTATAACTTATAGATTAGAATCTCTAAAAATATTTTAAAAGGTAACTATATACTTAATATCTAATTTGTATCTATAGCTAAATTTATTTATTCTATTAGTTAAGATTATTACGGCTAAGCTATTAATAAGAGAGAAGAGATTATTTACTTATAATTCTAAGTACTAAAAGTGCTTACCTTTTAAACGCTAGAACGTAAGTAGCTATATTATAAGTAGTATAACTTATTATTAATCTTAATTTAAATACCTTAAGCTATACTACGTTATATTATTACTTTTAGCGTATATAAAAAGTAACTTTATAGCTTAGGACTATTACTATAGTAAAGTAGGGATTAGAATAAGTCCCTATTTACTAGAATAGAACTTATTATTAAGTATCTTTAAAGGGCCTTAGTAGTATAACTATATACTAAACTTATTTAGTATAGTCTTATTATAAAGTACTTCGCGGTCTAAGATACGCGTAAGTATAAATAGGCCTATTAATTATTTAGAGAGAGTGGCTATAGGTAGTTAGCTAGAGAGTAGAGAACTATCTAAAAGATAGTCTTTTAGTTCTATATTAGCTTTATTTATAAGAGCTTAATACTTAGCTAGTAGAAGAGTATAGAAACTCTTCTACTATTAAGCTAATTCTACTTAGTAGTTTAGGTCTTTAGTATAGTTATCTACTTACTCGCGAGCTATACTAAGAGCTTCTCTAAAGTTCTAGGCGTTATTATATTTCTTTTTCTATACTTAAATTAGATTATAGTATAGCTAGTTAGCTAGAGTACGTAAGGTAAATAATTATAGCGTTAATTTATCTAAGCCTAAGGTTTCTAGAGTTAGGACTATCTAGTTATCTTTCTTATAAAGTAGCTAAAATAAAGTAGTATATAGCTCTTTATCTTATTAAAATAGGTAAGCTAAGAGATTCTCTATAGTAAACTTATTATCTATAATAACTAGTAGTTCTCTAGGCTCTATTCGCGTAGTTCTACTACGCGTAGCTTACCTTTTAAACTAAATAGTTTATTAGTAGTATTAGGGAAAGTAAATAACTAATCTTTTTTATATAGAGTATTAGGCTTAGATTCTTTAGAGTCTACTTCTAACTATAATACTAGCTAAGAGGGTACCTTAGACGCTAACTAAGTATTATACTTATATTTATAAGATTTAGGGCTAAGGCGGGAAGTAGGCTTATCTATCTCTATAGTAGGAGAGGTAGTTATAAAAGAAGATAGAAGTTCTTTAGTAGACTTAGAGAGTACCTTATTAAAAATTCTAGCTAATATCCTAGCGAACTAAAAGTTAAGAAAATCTTTATTAACTTTACGCAATATATTACGTTTATTAAAGAAGATTAGAAAGAGTAATCTATATAAAAGTAAAGAGTAGCCTAAACTAAGTATAATTTATAGTAAGTATATAGGAGTATTTACTATTCTAAAGTAAAGTATAAGCCTCTAAGCTAGAGAATAAGTACTTAAGGTAAGTAGTATTTAGCCTAATTACTAGAGGTAAGTAATATATACTAAATATCTAGTAGTTTTTTTTAGAGAGTCTATCTCTCTAAAGTGTTTAATCTAAATTCGCGTAACGCTAGCGCGCTATAGTAGGGGGTAGTAAAAGGCTATATTTTTAGGCTATTATATAGTTAAAGGCTATTATATAGTAGTTAGCTATCCTCTTAGATAGGGTCTAAATTAAACGCTACTAGCTAAAATCTACTCTCTTTTTAAAAGAGTTAACCTTTTAGCTACTAAAAGAGTAAAATCTATTACTAGAAATTAGAATTCTAGCTTCTTTCTTATATAAAGCGCTTAACTTAGTAAAGAGGTAGTAACTAGAGCGTAATCTATATAATAACTAAGAGCGCGTAAGAACTACGCGCTTTTATTTAGGCTAGAAGCTTATAGGTAAGCTAATTTAGCTATAAGGTCTACTATTATATAAAGTAGACATTAGGTATAGAAGGGTAGACTAGTTAGATAACTCTTAGATTTAAAAGTAGAGATAATAGTAGATAATCTCTCTAAGAAGGGAGAGAGTCTACTCTATATAGTAAGAGAAGGAGAGTCTAAGCCTATAGTAGCTAGCGTATATACTAGGCCTAATTAGAACTAGTCTATACGCTAAGCCTATATAGGACTAGTGCGTAAGGAAGAGGGTTCTGTCCTTACAGCTTATAACTATTATTAGAAGAAGCTTAATATTATTTAAGAGATAATAATTATTCTATTTAAATAAGTAAAAAGCTCGCTTTATACTTATAGAGAGTATCTCGCTAGTTTATATAGAAAATAGTATCTTTAGAGTATAAGGCTTACATTGCTAGAATAATACTAACGAAATAGAGCGTAAAGCTTGTATATAAGAGTATCGTACTTGCGATAACTACGCTCTTAGTTTCTCTTCTTTTTATCTCTAACTTTAGTTTTCCTTATTATCTAATTATCTAAGAGATAATTAGTCTACCTTATATTTTATATAAGTAGCTATATAGTCTAGAGTTTACTTCTCTATTAAATATTACTCTAGTATACCTATATAATAGCTCTCTAAGCGTAGCCTCTTATATCTACTTAGAGAGTACTAAAATCTCTCTATACTACTCTTCTCTACTATAGTGCTCTAATCTAATACTACTATCGTATTAAAATCTAATATTAAGAATTTGTAGTAATAAGACACTATTCCTATATATTAAAGTAGCCTATTACTTAATAGCTAAAGCTTCTAGTTTATAGTTCTATTTATATACTAATAGAGTATTTTCTACTCTCGTACTTTAATTTAACAATTATTTTCTTTAAAAGTAACTAGATTATTTATAATGCGTTTAGAAGCTAGTGCGTAAACTAGTATAAATATCTACCAAGTCGAGCTGTGTCTCAGAGACCTTGGGAAGCATAGCCTAGCTGCTAGGCCGAAAAGAGAATTAGACTGACCCTAGGCGGTAAGCTTCAAACATTAAAAATATCCAGAGAATAGCACGACATTTACGTTCATTATCAGCTCAACCTTCGCCATTGCCATATCACGACGCATCTGATTTTATCTGATTGATCTTGATCTTAAGCTTTTCGCGTGTCTTTGTAGGCTATCTCGGTACTTACCAGTTGCGGCCAGCATCATCTCTGTGTCTCTATCATACCCTCTTTCAATTTCACAAGCTAGCAGCGTTGTCCTCGGCCGTCTGTATCTACTAAAGGAGCCTTCCATCTAACAACTGTACCTTTGTATCCGAGAACTTTCTCAAAGTTCCTTGGTACGCCAAGTGCAATCGCGCTCAATTGAGGCAGTTTTAGCAGCCTATACCCAATCGAGAAGCGTTCATTCAGAGCACCCTGTTGGTGACATCCTGGACGTCTGACCCATACTCCGTTACATATCAATTGCGTGAGGGGCAGACGCAATGCGGGGCTGTTTGACGTTGTCAGCCTTCTTCCTCTCTCTTCTCTCCTCCTTTACGGCCCTTGCTTCAGAACAACAACCTTTTCAATACGGCGAGATGTCTGCACCACAATATACGCTTCCTCCGCTACCATATGCCTACGATGTTTGTCTTGAATAACACTTGACTAGTCCGCAGCGGTATACTGACGCTTCCGCAGGCATTGGAGCCGCACATCTCCGCTCAAATCATGGAGCTGCACCACAGCAAGCACCACCAAACCTACATCACCAATCTAAACGGTCTACTCAAGACACAGGCAGAAGCTGTTACTACCTCCGACATCACCTCGCAAGTCTCCATACAGCAGGGAATCAAATTCAACGCTGGTGGACACATCAACCACTCCCTCTTTTGGCAGAACCTCGCTCCAGCTAGCTCAAGCGAAGCTAAGAGCTCAGCTGCCCCCGGTCTACTCAGTCAGATCAAGGCGACATGGGGCGATGAGGACAAATTCAAGGAAGCTTTCAATGCTGCTCTGTTGAGCATCCAAGGAAGTGGTTGGGGCTGGCTCGTCAAGACGGAGATTGGCAAGGAGCAGAGGCTATCTATCGTGACGACCAAAGACCAGGATCCTGTTGTCGGCAAGGGCGAGGTACCCATCTTCGGTGTTGACATGGTAAGTGGAATGCGTTCATCAAACCCGCTGGTTCATAGCCCTAACATGTCACAGTGGGAACACGCCTACTACCTTCAGTACCAGAACGGCAAGGCCGCATATGTCAAGAACATTTGGAACGTGATAAACTGGAAGACAGCTGAGGATCGTTACCTCGGATCTCGCGCGGATGCCTTTAGCGTCCTCAAGGCCTCCATCTAAGTCATGTCCACGTCTGGGAAACAGGATAATTGTGCAAACTAAATCTATGTTTTCGATAGAGTAGAAAGAGAATGAAAATGCATCTTATAGTACGCATGGCATTCACGTCGGAGTACCCTGGTGGATGTTAGCGCGTGTTTCGGCCAATCGGGTACTCCCGTCTGTAACTTGCTCAAAGAAACTCATTCACACTCAAATCCCAAACAGCACGAGACAGCGTCTCGAAGCATTGATGATTTGATACATGCTTGGCCTTGTTCATCGTGATCATCTGTATATCCTATATTACTAGTATTGTTCGTGTTGGACGTCTACATCCATCCCCTCACATACCTGAACCAGCACCCCATACTCTCTCCCTCGCAACAAATCTACTTTGGACTTGTAAAGCCTGTTCCCGCCATAAAAATCATCACCGATATGTGCAACGGCACCTCCACACGCGTCAGCCAAGGCGGCTCCATTGCCGTCCTCCGTCCTACCCACCACCTTAAACGCACCCAATCTGAAGAAGAAATGCTCCTCCTCTTCCACAACCGATTCTCCGCCCCCGGAACGAGCGTCGAGTTTCATGGGCTAGACTATAGTATTCTCCAAGATAGAAATTGGGTTGTTATACAGTATGTCCTCCACCTATTCTGCACTCCATCTCAAAGTAATAAGGTAAAAATTGACAGAATTACAGTCGCGACGGCGATCTCACTGATGCGTCAGAGAAACAATCAACGAACCCATTGTACTCGTTTTCACTGGACGCACGGCCGGTGAGGATGCAATTACCGCAACGGTTGGATTTGGGGGTTGGTGATAGGGGTATTATTGGGAGGAGGGTGAGTGTCATGACGGGGTCGGTGGAGGGGACTTTAACACTTGCCGAGGGGATTATTGGGTGGAATTAATGGGAGTGGAGTGTATTGTTGGCGTTTTTTGTGTATTTTGAAGGGGGAGTTTCGTGGGTCCTCTTTCTAGAACATAACGATTCAATTTATCTTGGTTGGTTCGACACGGCGTTGTTGGGCTTGGGTGCAAAGAAGGAGGAGCCTTGTTGAGTGTTAGCGTGTATGCCCCCCCCCCCCAAACCTGCACCCAGGCAGCTGCGATTTTGTTTTCTTGACAAGGCTTCATATCTCATATTCTTACGAAAGATTGTTTGACCTCGATTCTGGAGCAACCAGGACAAAAGATTGGCGCATTGCCATTAGCATTTTACTGCCAATGTACGCAAAGGCAGACATACAACTTCACGTCAAGAAGAAGCGCGACATGGACGCAAGCTATGTTTCTATCAACGAATTAGGCATACTTGGCCTTGATTGTTCAGGACTGCCACCAGTCTAATCACAGCGCGTGCACATTCATTAGTCGAATATCTACATATAAGTTAAGAAGATGGGATCGCCAGGCCCGCTTGGTGCAGCAAGATCGGGTTACTGAGGATATCAGCAGTACGCAGCGGCTTGTGTCCTAGCTGGGGTATCGGAACCATACATTTCAGCTTACGCCAACTCAAGCTCGATCAAAGAGTCGAGACTATGCGGATGCCGCCAGACGCCTATCATCTTCAGGCCTGCACCTTCATACATGTTCTTATGCTCCTCTTCTGTACGGTGTCGGGCCCCGAGACTGCTCATGAGCTCCCAATCAAGACAAGCTGATGTGTGTTAGTACTGCGGCACATGAGAAGGAGAAGGGAAGGAGGGATGGTTGGCTTACTCTGCGCCCAATGCGCGCCCTGGCTTGGTACAACAAAGTCATTGATGAGGAGCTTGGAGTATCCCTTCTTCATGGCCGGCACGATTGCTTTTAGAATGTCCGTGTTGACGTCGTCATTCCAATCCTGAATGATGGAATGCAGAAAGTAGGCGCGAGCACCTTTGACCGGTTGCTCGGTCATGAAGTCATGCGCCATTGACTCTGCGCCAGGACCGAGTTTTGCAAGCTGCACAATCTCGGGCCTATCCTGCAGTATGAGCAAGCCAGGCAAGTGACCGTCAAACGCCTCTCTCAAGCCCTCAATATCATGTCCGGAACCACCGCCGACGTCTACCAAGAACGGCGCGCCCTTTTCGGCACCGGTGATGAGTCGATCCTGGACCGGGTAGTAGTCGTTATAAAACCACCGTGGCCGGCCTTTACTCCACATGTCCATCATACTCGCAAACCGTCGCCCGATTTCAGGCTTTTGCTGAAAGTACTCAAAATAGTGGCTTCCCTTGCAATTGTAGGTATGCTGGAACGGGGCGTCGATGCCAGAGTCTGGGCACTTCCAGTTGCGCTGCTCAAAGTAAGACTTCATGGACTGATGCACTGGCTGGAAGTTTTCGGCAATGTATAATATTGAGTCCTGGTACGATGGCTCTGCGAATGCAGACGACGTGGGCGTGTTTGCAAACACACCAGGACCCGTCTCGCGTACGGTACCCATGGCAGAGAGATGGCGAAGCATGCGACCGACGATGACTGGATCGACGTTCTTGTCGCATCTGCTCGCGATTTGTGCAGTGCTGGCACCCGTGTCTGGAATGGCCTGCATGGCCTGGAAGAGCTTCACTTCGACCGACATCCACAAGATGTTCAGATGGGCGGGTTGCGCCCACAGCAATTGCAGCATGTTCTCGGATGGATGGCTGACTTGGGTGATGAGGCTTCTACACGCGTCGAGCAGGCCTTCCCTCGCGCCCGGACTTTGCTTCTTGAAGTCATCGCTCAGCCGGGCGATGTTGTCGAGGAGCGCCAGAGCGGCCTTGGTCGGAGTTTGGTCGGCGGCCATGAGAAATAGAGTTTGGGATGGCGATGGCTAGAAATTGGAGAACAGCGCACAAGTCAGGTGGTGCGAGTCGTCGTCTTGGTCGTCGCCGGCATCGCGAACTTGCGTCTTTCTCTACCCCTCATCGGACAACATCTTGGCCGAGCTTGACATAAAGATCGATAGACGCAAAAAGAGACGGAAACAGGCGGCAAGCAAAGACGCGCGCGGGCCTGGACAGACAGCGCGCCGAGCTTCAAGCACCGCGAAACCTCGAATCCTGCGACTCTTGCCGCCTTCCACCCGCTTTCGGTACCCCACTCGTTCTACTTGGCCCTGGAGTGTGTGTGTGACGACAAAGTTGCCTCTTTTGGCTTCTACATGGTCGCGACAATGTCTGGCCTCGACCATCTCCAAGCCCAAACCCCAGCACAACCGCCTGTCGATGCGCGCCCGACACCTGCCACCGTTCCCCACGACTCGACTGTGGATTCGGGCGTCGACGTGGGCTCATCCTCGGAATTCGACCAGGAGAATAGTGCAGCCTTCGCACTCGAGGCACAAGATGACACTAGCGAGGCGTCTACGGACGAAGGGTGAGCAGCCGAACCCCATGTGACGTGAAGCGTACATGTGCTGGAAGCCTTGATGTTGATGACCATTTGTAGCTACGCAGACTCGGACGCATCCTCCTTTCTCTCATCCATCCTCTCAGAAGTACGACGCGGCGTAGAAATCGAGGGCCGTCTCTATCCCTCGTACGGCAAGCATGCATATGGCATGCCCATTGACGAAAAAGAACTCGACCGCAATGACCTCCAACACCACAAGTACACGCTGCTCCTCCGCGACCGCCTCTTCATCGCCCCGATTTCCGACACGACGCTAAACTCGGCAAATGCCCGCATCCTCGACCTAGGCACCGGAACCGGCATCTGGGCCATGGACATGGCGGACAAGTACCCACTCGCCAACATCCTCGGCGTCGACATCGCCGCCACCCAACCCGCCTTTGTGCCCCCCAACTGCACGTTTGAAATCGACGACGTCGAAGAAGACTGGCCTTACCGCCCCGACCACTTTGACTTTATCCACGGCCGCGACCTCATGACGGCCGTACGCGACTGGCCCCGCCTCATTCAACAAGCCTACGCCCACCTCAAACCAGGCGGCTGGATCCAACTCGCAAGCACCATCCCGGGTGCCCTCTCCGACGACAACACCATCCCCCCCAACAGCGGCTACGTGGAATCCGGCCGTCTCTACTATGAAATTGCAGAGAAAATGGGTGCGCCCCTCGACGCGCCACGCGCCTGGAATGCCCAGATGAAAGACGCGGGCTTCGTCAACGTCACAGATGAAGTGTACAAGTTACCCATGGGCACGTGGCCACGGTCCAAGCGGCTGCGTACGATTGGGAAGCTGGAACAGATTATGATTCTAGAAGGTGGGTTTGAGGCGTATATGTTGAGGGGGTATACCCAGGTTTTAGGCGGGCGGGCAGAAGATTTGCAGATTGTACTTGCCTTGGCTAAGAGGGAAGTTAGGGATCCTGCAGTGCACACGTACGTGCAGTTTCACATTACGTATGCGCAGAAGCCGGCGGTTTGATCGAGTGAATGTTCATGTTTTTCTTTGCTAGAATAGAAACAACTATGCAGCTATACTAGGGCGGCAACCCATACGGTAGAATACCATAACATGATGAGGGCTGGCATCAGCATCGGAGTAATCACCGGCCGTTCTGAGAGAGGTGGGACAAATTACCCCACTGCCGTAGTCAACCCCACCCTGAGTAATCTACAACGTTGGAATCTCATAGTCACTCCAGCAGCGTGCCAGTATGCGCGTAGATTAGAAGATTGGCTCACAAACCTCACAGGAGAGAGATTATCCAGGCCCATTTTCCACGACTTGCAACATGGTAGCGCTGTCGCCTATCGGGCCAAGACTTGTCGATGCGGGAGCGGGGAAATGAGTCTGTATGAGTACGGCAAACATGAGGAAAGAGCGAGAAAGCACCGGACAAAGATAGCACACATACACACACACACATACACAACAAGCATGCCGCAACAAAAAGCAGCTCTCATCAAAGTTGCAACGGAACTGACTGGTGGCTTTCAAACCATGCCCACCGAACCCTCAAGGCGCATACCTGACTCGGACCTACGAATCGAGATATGTACAGAGGCCGACGCTCTGAAAATCGTACGTCAACATCACATTACGGGGATCCCAAGGCAGCGCTAAATCACAACAAGGCAGAGGCCTTTTACACCTGCTTTCCAGCTGACTGGTGGGCGAAAAAAGAGCCCGTAGAGCTACGTCCAGCAGAACACGTGCGTCACGCGCTCCTGGCGAAACGTCTCCTGCCCGTTTTCAAACACCCACATAAGATTATTGTCAAAGCTGTATTCGTGCCCACTGGCGAAATAATCGGCGTGGCAGGCTGGTCTCTGCCTTCCAGCCCCGAAGTTCACAATCTCTTCCGCCGTAGCGCTGTCGACCATTACGGGTGGCAAACCCTGCTAGGCTGGAGCGACGCTGAAGTCGAGGACATGTGGGCCCATGTTGATCCTGATTGGAGTAGCGAAATTGAAAGCCACGACGATAAAAGGAGAGAGGTGATGAATGGTGAGCCGCATTGGTATCTGGCGCCGCTGCTCACCTGGCCGGAGTACCAGGGACGCGGCGTGGGAAGTCGATTGATGAGATGGGCGATTGATCAGGCGGATGCTACGGTCCCGCCTACGCCCATGTTCTTGGAGTGTATGCCCAGTGCGAGAGCGGTATATCTGCACCTGGGGTTTGAGCCGGTCGGTGGGTCTAGAATGCTTAGGAGGGGTCCGAGGGTTACTGCGGAGATGGAAGCGACAAAGAAGACTGATTTGCAGACTCTGAAGAAGGATATGGGTGTCTGAAAGTCCCACTTTTCGGCGGTCGTAGTATCCCTTCCCGATTTGATCGAGAATATCTAGCTAGGGAATGGCATGTATTCTCTACGGCAATGCATGTTTGGGTATGGAAATATTGACCCCAGTCTCTGCCTGGTAGCCACACCTGTTGGTAGACTCTAATGGCCGAATGCAAATAAACCCGTTCATCTATTCCGTTGTCTCAATGACTGACCATCGGATAATCCTGGAGTTGCTTGCCAGGATACCTTAATCGCTAGCCCGAGTACCCTGTCACCCCCCCTCCCCCCCCAAAAAAACAGCAAAAAAATGACAATGCGAGATTGGATGGAGGACTTAAGTGTGCATCCTCCGGGAGTTGAACCCGGGCCAATTGCTTGGAAGGCAATTATCCTACCGTTGGACCAAGAATGCTTGATTGATTGATGGAAGGAGAGCCAATTAAGGAGAATATGAAGAAGAAAAAAACGAAGTTCCAGCGACAGTGAAGAGGTGAAGCGATGAGGATCTCGGTACACTAACGTACTAGACTTCTCCTGCATGTACCGCTTTTAGCTTGGTTCCATGTCGTCGTGTTCCACTAGTTTGAACCATCTGTACCAACCACCTGACCCACTTGGTTCTCTTGGACAAAGTCAAACCATGACATATGAGCCTTGGAATACAGCTACTGAGGCTTGTATGCCGCATAAATGGTGCAGAGTAAGAGTGACGCCTCGCGCTTTAAAGTGTACAAGAGGGATACTCTTTTGCTTGTCGTGGTTATTGGTGTTTAGGGATGTTATCTCAATCGTCACCGCAGCGGCATCTTTTACCAAAACTGGGAAGCGGCTTTCTGCCATGATAAGAAACGACCGAGTACCAGTAGGTACAGTCAAGCAGGGAGAGAGCATGGAGCGATGGCGGACCCAAGGCGGGTGCGGGCGGGTGAGTGCGCATCGCATGTGGGCCCTGGTGCGCTTGCGCCGAGAAGACGGGCGTGAGTCATATCACAAGCCCAGTTATGCTGATCATTTCCTTTGCACAACATGTGGAGACGGTGAGTGAACGAACAAGTCATGTCGGATATTCACTGCTACTCGAATATGTACTACATGACAACTACAGGCGCGACAGAATAAACACACATATAAATGCAATGCAGGGGTATTAGGACGTGGGAAACGCCAGAGGAATGTCATGTGATGCAACAACGCCTGAACGACCGGTTACGCGGGGTGGGGTATCCAACAAACGATAAAAACGAAGAATTGTACGGGGAATATTAGGAAGAAGAAAATAGCACGACGCCGTGCGCATGCGCCAGGCCCAGTAATATGAGCTGAGTTGCAAGCCCATGCAGTCGTCATATCTGCTTGTGGGCCGCCTTGTATAAGCTGCGAGATGCGTTGTTCGTTGGGGTTGGCCAATCTGACGCATCAACGACGAGAGCGCCTCTGCCGAGTACTTGACTCGCCGTTACGGTCGCCATGTCCAGCTGAAGTCTGCGAGCTGCTTACGCAGTCCCAGTTAAAAGGGATCTGAGAAGTGGGAATGGCTATGCCCTCGTACCGACGTAGCCTTTCTCGTCTTGGGGGTGGAGATGGCGCCGCAAAGGCCTCTTGCCGGACCTCCTCGAGCGCTTGGTTGGTAGCGGCGAGGACGGCAAAACGTCTATCTGGGACGCGACGGGCGGTCGTGTTCGGCGTACGCGAACGAGCTTGGCGGGCAGAAGGCGCTGACGGTTGATGCTGACGAGAACGGTGGTGGGGGTGGCGTGTATGAGACGGCGTAGAATCGGGACTTGGCTGAGAAGGCGAAGCAGAGTGAGGTTGGCGCGAGGAGCGATGGCTACGTGGCGATGCGTCCAGAGTGTTGTAGCTGCGGGATACGCGCTTTGGAGTCTTTGGGGGCGAAGGCGCAAAGAGTGACCAGCCGCGTGAAGGTTCAGGCCGGATGTTCTTCTTTGACTTTGAGTGCCGTGGAGGGTCGCGCTTTGCTCCGCGCCCGCGCAGAGTGCTTTGCGACGTTTGGTTTGGGTGACGCCGCCGATGATGTTGGCTTCGGTGGGGTCGTGGGTTCAACAGAGTCTCCTGAGAAGAATTGACGGTTGCGGGCTCTGCTGAGCGGTGGTATGTCTGCGGCACTTGCATATGCTGAGCCGGGCGGTACCTCTCACGACTCCGGTAAGCATCTTCGTATGGAAGCTGCGACCGTGGACGAGGTTCCTCTCTCTCTCTTTCGCGGCGCTGTGAAGGCGGCGAGTGCGGAGTCGAGTCTGCAGACCGTCTCTTGCTGCTAGAGTGCTTTGAACTACGCTTCTCTGACACGTCTTCTGCTACTGCTCTTCCCTCGCCGCCAAGTGCGCCATCCGATGGCCTACCCCGTCTCTTCTTCTCGCTCGACGGCGAGGCTTTTGGCTTTTTCTTGCCTGGTAAGCCAAGGTTGAAAGACCAGCACATAGCGACCAAGATGCACGTCTCGGATCGCTATGCGCCCAATGTTCGAGTCCAGTAGCCAGATTCAAAGGGTTTGCGACTGCATGCATATGGATGCCGAAGTTCGGAGTTGCCGGTGAAGCGTGGAAGCAACGAGGGACAAGACAGGATGATTGTTATTTTGTACGAAACAAGGCAATGATTGGATCAAGGAATACAGCGTTTCAAAGCAATGGACAAATGACCGAGGGGAGCGGCGTGAAAGCCTATGAAATCATGTCAAGACAAAGCGTTGCTCCGGCCTGGCAAGGGAGCAAGTAGCACCGCATTCGCGGCGTCGAGGCCAACTTCCAATAGAGCGATTTGACACGCATGGTCGGAAGCTAAAACGAGAAAGGATTCCTTTCAATGTACCTTGTAGTGAGGGTTTGCGCTCCAATCACACAAACGCCCACTTGATGGTGTGCGAGAAAGGGACTGATTCGTAAGTTTGCAGAGAGTGGCTTACTGGGCCACATGATACCTCCGGCTCCAGCTGATCGACTCCCTCGCCCGGCGCACTGCAGCCGTCGGTCTGGTGTGGAATGGAATGTAGAAGACTGGGAATCGCGGCGGCAGGGCCGGCTGTCATTCTTTATAGGGTGCAGGAGTCACCAAACGCGCTTCATGCTTTACTGCGTGCGGCTTCTGTGCGTACCTGCGTCGCTGCTACGTGGCACCTGTGCTGTATGTAGGTACAGAAGAGCGGCGGGAACGGTTGCGGGACGATCCTGGGTGCAGAGTTCGGTCATGTCGCGGCCGCTCTAGTCGCGTGTAGGAGGGTGATATGCGTGTTAGCTGCATGCTTGATGCTTGAATCTGTTGTTAGCTGCAGCATCATGACCGCCTGACCTGGACCACCTTGGTCCATATCCATGTTCCGTTTGGGTTCCTTATCGCTATCGGCCCTGACCGACGTCATTGGCGCGCTTTGGCCCCCCCCCACTTGCATAAGCGAGGGTGAATGTCGGCCTGCATCATTCTCCGCCCGGACCTGGCGTCTTCCATGGCTGCGCCCCATCGTTGCACGACTGCGCAACAGTGCCATACCCAATCGACGTTCCAAGCCGCCTCTTCCCAACAAATCAAGGCGTTTCTCGTGAATCAACCACCAGTCGGAACCATGGAGTGCTTTTCTGCACCATGACTTCCGTGTCACTCGGACAACGACAGGGACGATATCGGCGCCGCCGCAGTGTTGAAAAGAGCCGGGGCTGAGACATACGAGAGCTCAGCCAATCGACATGACAAATAACCAACCAGCAGACATCAGCTTGCGAAAGCGCCATGTAAGACTCATTTATCTCATAAACTCCATCATCACCTCCACGCCAGACTGCCTGGTTGTTATGCCAAAAAATCCCTCATCGTCTAACTGCACTTTATGAAAATATACCATTTCAGTATAGGAACATGAATTACCGGAAATAGGTCGGTGCCGTAGCTTTGGCAGCCATCCAAGCCTCATCCAACGCCTTGACGACATCGTCTGGCAAAGGCCCTTTCTCAACATCTGCCAAGTTGCCTTGGAGCTGCTTCAAACTGCTGACGCCGATGATGACCCCATCGTTCCCACCCTTGATCCTGGTCTTGAGTTCAGAGTGGTGGATGCACCACCGCAAAGCAACCTCCAACAGTGTCAAGTCATGTCTCTGTGCAGCATCCTCGGCAATCTTGAGGGCCTGGAAAGTGGCGTCTTTGAAGTAGCGGTCACGGTACATGCTTCCAACGCGGTCTGCTTTGGTTCCAAAACGGCCCTCATCGGGCTTGATGTCCTTGGACTTTATTTTGCCAGAGAAGAGGCCACCAGCCAGCGGGTTGTAGATGACAATGTCGATACCGTACTTGCGACAGGCTGGAATTAGTTCGGGCTCAATCGCGCGGGCTGCCGTGTTTTAGTTCAAATCTACATACCGCATTCATCGCACTCACTGATGGCGTTGTACATGGCCTGGTATATGGTTGGCTTGACCCAGCCCCGCTCTTTGCAAATGTTGTAGACTTCGGCCACCTCCCAAGCTGCAAAGTTTGACAAACCCAAATTAACAAACTTGCCCTGTTTGTGAAGCTCGTTGACAGCACCAAGCGTCTCCTCAAACGGTACGGAATGATCTGGCGCGTGGAGGTAGAAAACATCTACACAGTCTGCACCCAGTTCCTGAAGACTAGTGGTGAAGTGCTTCTTCAGGTTTTCGGGCTTGTGAACACCAGCCTCGTACGGGTACACTTTGGTAGCGAGGGTGAGACCACGGTCCTTCCACCCTGCCTGACGCGTCCATGCCTCCTGCTTGCCGCCAACATACATGCGCGCCGTGTCGACTTCATCATAGCCTTGGGCCTGGAAGTAGTCGAGATGCTTGGTGAATTCGCCAAATTCTATTATACGTGCTCCAGCAGTCTCATCGGGGCCTGTTCAGAATTGGTCATTGTACTTCAAAAGGTATCGACGTGGAGCGAGTTACCAAACGTCATCAACCCAAGGATGACTCGGTCCTTTGGATTCTGTGCTAGGAGAGGCATTGTGTATGTCTGTGAGGATTGTTGCGATTATGAGGATATGTGTACCGGGCCTGAATAGCAAAATGACGACAGTGGGGTGCCCCGCGCGGATATAAAGCTCATTATGTCCGGCATCACCAGTCTAGTGCGCTCTTTGCCGCCCTCTCGAGCTTTGAGCTGAAGTGGCCAAATGGTGTTGGGATGAATTGAAAGGCCTAGTAGATGAGGTGTGCGGTATTACAGTACACGAGATTCATGGTTCAAGATCAGCCATCTGGGCCGAATTAACTCAGCCCTACCCGGCGTGTCACATGGAAGTAGAAGCTTGAAACAAAATGGTAGTGGTTAGGGATGACGCTTCAACAGGCAGGGTTATGCCGTGCATCTACACCTACGTTAGCAATAAGAAGCAAGGATATTCTGCCAACGGGTGCGGGGGCGTACTGTCGCAAAACAAGTACGCGTGGTATGGCTGTGACTATGGCGGGTATAGCAGCCGCATGTCTCATGTTTCTCTAGGTGCGTGGAAAAATAAAACATGGTGGATAATCAACTAGGAGTTGAGTCATGTAGCTACTTGAGTCATGTTTTATATTTACGAGGCGGACTGCGGAGGAAGTTGGAAGCTGACAAACAAGCTTGGAAGGCAGGTAGGACTCACTCACCATGCTCTGTTAGGGAAGGCGCCATCTGTCAAGCTCAGGCAGGAGCGATACGGGACAGGCACGACAGGCAGGTAGGAGGAGCACGCAATCTATTTGGCAAAGATGATCAAATGCAAACCCTCCACCTCCTAAACCATGGCAAAAAGCCCTGGTGACAATGACGACACCGGATCCTCCTAACATGATGGGGGTGAGACGGGCTAGTCGGAACGGCCAGGCCCCATTGGTAATTTCACGCGTCAGGCGGCAGGACGGCGGGTAATGAGCAAGCCAGGCCTCGTACAGGACTCTCATCGCACCACCACCAAACATGATGGTGCGATTGACGCCGTTGCGTCTCTTGTGCGCCGCTGCTGTCTTTTGTGTCTTCTTTCTGTCGTCTTTTCTTCCGCGTCTACTGCGAGGTGAGCGCGGCTATGACGTGCTGGCTGAGCGGCCTCCTCCCACTGTTTCCGCGCCTGTTCCTCAGGTGCAATTTGGCGACGAGTGCTCGCCCTTCAGCGCTGGCGTCATGGAGCGCGTGACGTTTGTGCTCAAGATTGGCCACGGTGAGGTTGCGACACAGCTGCCAAAGTATCTGAATCGGCTGGGCCGTTGTAAGCAGGATCTCGTCATCTTCTCGGACCGCAAGGACGAAGTGCACGGCTTCGAGATTGCCGATGCCCTCGCCCACCTGCGCCCCGAGTACAAGTTCAACAACGCCGACTTCGACATATACGACCGAATACAGTCGCTGAATGCCACGCATCAGGACAAGACGCCGGATGGCTGGCGTCTCGACAAGTACAAGTTTCTGCCCATGATGGAGTGGACTTCGTACATGCGACCCGAGTCGGACTGGTACGTCTTCCTCGAGCTGGACACGTACATCAACTACGATAATCTTTACCGCTTCCTCTCCACCTTCTCCCCCAAGACGGCTTACTACTTCGGCTCGCCAGTCTGGCCTGCCAAGAAACCCACCTTTGCCCACGGCGGCTCCGGCTTCGTCCTCTCGCGCGCCGCCCTCGACAAGATCATGGCCCTGGGTCGCATGTTTGGCGAAAACAAGCACTTCCCCGGTACCCACTTCTTCGGCGTCGACGTGGCCAAGCAATGCTGTGGTGACGAGATACTAGCCCAGGTCCTCAAGAAGAGCGGCGTGTCTCTCCGCGGCTACTGGCCCATGTTCAACGGCGAGAAGCCAGATACCATGCGCTTCGACCGGGAACAATGGTGCGAGGCCATTATCACTATGCATCACCTCTCCGAATCCGACTTCACCTCCCTCAACACGTGGGAACGAGCCCGCAGACACCCCGAACGCGCCCTCGTGTTTGAACAACTATTCGACATGATTGAGCCACAAATACAAACGAGGAAAGACGACTGGTCAAACATGTCCGACGGCGGTCCTGTATACAAGAAGAAGAAGAAGAAGGGCCCGACCCAATCCGTTGCAAATTGTAAAAGAGCATGTGAAAAGGATGCAAAGTGTGTGCAGTTCGAGTACTCGGGCACGGAATGCGCGCTGGGCTACTCCATTCGTCTGGGACATGCCCAGGGGCCGCAGGACGGACGGCAATGGACATCGGGCTGGATCATGGACAGGATCAAAGCGTTCAAGCAGGCGAGGTCGCCGTGTCAGGGCGCAAGATTTGTGCATTCCAATCCGTGAGCATGGTATCGTTGGATACGACGAATGGGAATCTACGAGACAATGCGGGTAATGATGTGATATGTGCGATTGTACAACATCTGTAATGTTTGTTTGGAGAGCACACGGCAACGAGCTCACGGCATGGATACGGCGTTTGATACCCCAAGGTGTATTTCTTTTTGGGTTGGTTTAGCCGGGCATCGCGACGCTTGTGCATATTGATGGAATGAGGGGACGAGGCTGTTAGGATCAAGCTAGATAACTAGCGGTAGCTTACAAAGATGCGCAACACGGAAAAAATACCATATTCCATGTTCGTCATCATCTGCTTCAGCAGCTCATGTCTACGGGTCGACCTCGGGATAATGCAGAGAAGCAAAGAAGATCTCGTTACCGGGCCCCCTTTCCCCGCCGCTAGATAAGCGAGTACGTACAAGTCGCCGCCACGACTACTACCTAGGTATGGTACCATGCCGGATCCCCAATCCCAACGATGCCTTTATACGAACGCGAACCTTCTGTCAGCCACCGCTCCAATTTAAATCTCCCAGTTGAGTCTAAAAGCGTCGACTTTTACAGTTGCGCCATGACGTTCACCCGTATCATAGGAGCTGGGATAACCTTCGGGGCCCAGGTCCTGTCAGGTAGTGCAGGTACCGTTAAATATAGTACAGTAGTCGCTATCTGTGGCTGACTGAACGCCCCAAGTGAACTAGACCAAGAGTTTTTCCCGATTTCTGCATTATAAGGTTTCCACCTCTCTTTAGCGTAGCCAGACATCTAGCCTTTTTGCCCCTGGCCTCTCTGGCGATTTCTCCCGTCCTTCTGATTGAGTTCCTATTTAGAAGTCGCCCAAAATGTCGGGTCCAGGTCAACCACTTTCTCTTCTTCAATTCGTCTTTCTGCAAAGTGTACTTCTCCCCACGGGATACATCAAGCATGCGTTCGTTAATATTTGTGTCTCTGTTTGCCATACTACAATCATGCCAGGCCTTTGTCTCGCCGGATATCTACTCTCTTGTCGGGCCTACAGGTGCCAGTGCGAGCCCAAGTGAAGACAGTCTCTCTCCTACTGTACCTTCCCAATCGAGGTTAGCAGAGCAATCGCACATCATCGTCATCATCATGCCATCATACTAACGGCGTTACAACAGACACGCAGCTGGTCCAAACTCCGGCTTGAACATTTTCCTGCCAGACTATCAAGCCGACCCCAATTGGTAAATCATATCCGGAAGCTAGGATCGAGCACATCAAATAACATCAGCCCAGGCTTCCACTTACGCTCTCCCTCAAGACGGTCGGATTACAAGTCAAGGTCATCCAATCGCTCAACATCTCTTCGCAATGTCGGAATTTGCTTGTCTACACGTCTCCGAGCGTGAGCTACAGTCCAAGCTCTGCGGATGTCACGGCCTTGACCTCTTTTGTGGCCAAAGGGGGTAGGTTGATCTTCATGAACCAAGTCCCTACCGCTCTTCAAGCCCTCGCAGGAGTATCCGCCTCTACTGTAGACGCGAGCGGTTCGAGATCCATCCTGCAAGTGACCAACACCGAGACCCCTGTAGAGGCTCTCCGAGGTTTCGATTTTACAGATTACTACGACATGAACATGCCTTTCTATGAGAATTACACTCAATCTGGTCTTGTTAACGTTGGCTATACGCCTAGCAATGGCTCGCAAACACTTGCTAGATACCAGGTTCGGAAAAATGGCGTAGACAGCGCCGATACATCTACGACCAACGCAGCAATTGTCAAGCATCAGCCCTCAGGTGCAAGCGGCTACGTGTACAGCTTCGGAATGGACCTTGGCTATTTGTTTGTGCAAGCACAGAACGAGGGCGGTGGTTACTCACCATGGTACGATGGACACTATTACCCCGGCTATGACATTGGGACACGCATTATCAAGAACATCGTCACCACCAGTCCCCATTTCGTAAGCCTGTGGACGGTACCATACAACAAAGGGCTCGCCTTCACCACCACCTGGGACATTGACACCTACGTCTCGTACCCGCACGGCCAGGGCATGGCAGCCGCCGCACAGGACAGAGGCGCCGCAGGCAACCTCAACCTCCATACCAAGTACATCACCGATGCTTATGAAAATGCCTACTTTCAGTATGGTGTTCCGTACATTTACCAGATCACAGGATTCCGAGTTGCTCCTGATGGGTACCCATTTATCGATTTTGGCAGCCATACTGTCAGTCACTCGCCCAACGCAGCCGAGTTTTCTTATGGTACTCTTCAGGAACAATTTTCCCAGGGTACCAAGGCAGGTTATGCGCCGTACATTCACCAATGCGGACCCAACGCTGACGGGACACCCCCCAATGGAGAGACATGCACAAAGGGAGGTACTAGCGGGCTCTCTTTCTACACATCGGGTGCTACTGCATCTGGAGAGGTCCGCGTGAGTGCCTATCTGATTCGATACGTGCTCAAAGACGCTTTCAAGACCAACTACAACATGACTACTTACCGCCCAGGAAACCTTGCGTGGAACAAGTACCAAGCCTCGCATTGCGTGGCCATGGGAATCATCGGTGGTTCTTCGTGCTCAGGCAATTCTCACCTCACTCATCTTCCATTTCAAGTCACGCACAACCGCGAGTCTTTCCAGGAGTTGCCATACTACGAGTTTCCACTCCAATGGTCTGATGGTGACGGGAACATGAGTAGTGCCGACTTTCCAGGCTCGGACTTTTCGAACCAAATCAAAGACATCAAACAAATGGCACGCTATGGCGGCCACTACAACATCTTGATCCATCCCTCAGACGCCGTGTTCGACAAGATTCAGATCCAGCGTGCTCTCCATGATACCGTGCGCCCTTTTGCAGTCTTCTTCAACCAGACAGGAATCGCAAACTGGTGGACCAATCGGGACCGTGCCATTGTAGACATCACGGCAGCAGATAACTCATCTGCGACCATGACGGTCCGCTTAGACGGCGCTACCGAAGGGCTCACTCTGCAGGTGCCTCGGACTTATGCCTTCAAATCCGCCACGGGCTCACTCTCAGTCTGCCAGCAGCTTTCCCACGACGAGTCGACAAATGCAGTTGTATTGAGAAACACATCCAAGGGGCTTTACACGCTTTCCTTCACCGTCGGTTCAACCAACGCATCCGAATCTACGTGCCCCGACTTTACACCCAAACCCATCGGAGACACAGAATGCATAGCATGGGACGTCATGATTGACGACTTTCTCGAGCTCTACTTTGGCAGCAAAAATGTCAATCTACTTTTGTTGCAAACGGTTGCGACAGGACTTTCGTCGAATAACGTGGATGGCACTTTGCAGCTTACGGCAACTACGAACAGCGGCGTCAACTCGTACTACACGGAGATTTCACGCTTTTGCTTCGACGCTACGATTTATACGCATCTCTACTTTGACATGGTCGCTCCTCCAGGAGTCACCTTCTACGTGCAACTCGTCTCGTACGATTCCGGTTGCAACGTTGAAGTGCAGAGTCCCACGTATTTGGACGTCACGAGATACGCCGCTGCCGATGGCTTGAATCACACCGTCACTATTCCGTTATCAGACTTCAAAGGACAGGATATGCTTCATGTTCGCGGTATACGTATCGGCAACATCTCGCCAGCCCAGACGCCCATCTATGTCGACAATATCAAGATCCAGAAGCGATGTGTCACAGCCCCGGGAGAAGACCGTACTCCGGGTCTTGCAATCGAGTCATTCCAGAACGTTGATCGGTGGATCACTGGTATCAACAACCTCTTTGGCCAGACTGACTACAACAACTCCATGACGTTTGCAAAACTCTCCGAGCTGGGGAGAATGCAGCTGTTGCCGTCCAGCGCAAACTCGTACTTTTATACAGACACTGCTATTAACGGAGTCAATCTGAACGCCACCGGGTACACTGCAGTCTCTCTAAACGCCCGTGGTCCGTCCGGTGGCTCTTTCGACGTGGTCGTGACCTCTGGAACCGGAACTGGTACCAATTCCACTGTAAACACCGGGACCTATGCCCTCCTGAACCAGGACAACTTTGCAAACATCACAATCCCCATTTCGGCATTCAGAGGACTCGACATCAACTCTGTTAGCCGTATCACACTACGCAACTTCTCACCAAATGGCGGGTCTTCTGCCAGCAACTTCACAATGCGATGGATATCCCTTCTTGGTGGATCTTCTTCAGGTTCTACTGGCTCACGTTGCGCGACTGCCTCTGGCTATGTTGTGCTCGACTTCTGCGATCCGAAAGAGTTCAAAACACAGACCAACGCCCTGGGAGCTCCCATTTCAGATGACAAAACGATGAAATCCTACCAACAGACTACTAGCGGAGCAGCTGACCTAGTCCCTAAAGATGCGTCGTCTTATTTCTACTCGTTGCTAGCGCAGCAATCCGGATGCGTCGCGCTGAACAGTTCTTACAACGCGATCAAACTTACAGTCTCAGGCCCACAGGGCGCAACCGCGAACATCGGTTTCAAATATGGCGGTGAGAGCTGCAACAAAAATGTGGTCACGTCATACATCCCAATCACCTTCAATGCTGCTCCGACACAGCTCACTATTCCCTTCTCTCGCTTCCCGGCTAGCTTCAATCAAGATCTCCTCCAGTCATTCGTCATGACAAACTTCAATACAGCCGGCGCAACCCATCGTCTCCACTCTTTGGTCTTCACGGGCCCGACCGACAGCCCTGGTTGCGCGCTCTGCTCAGGAACCATTCTGAACACATGCACATTTGTGTCTGAAGTCCCGCGGACAAATCGACTTATTGGTATGATGACCGACGAGGGAAGTCTTGCTTCATACTCCGTCAGCAGCGATGGGTCTCTCGATCTGGCAACTAGCAGTGGCGCATACTGGTACTCCCAGTTCGGTTCCTCCACATGCTACAACGCAAACATGTTGAATGCGACCGGTCTTCAACTCTCCATCGCGGCTCCCGCAGGCACCACTTTCCAGGTCTCAATGCGCTGGCAGACGGATGACAATTGTACCATAACGTCGGCTCCATCCTCCGTTCCCATCACTTCGTACGTGACATTTACCGGCGATACCTCGTACCATGTCGCGCAAATCCCCTTCTCCGACTTCCCTGGAATCAATTCAAGTAGGCTCGACAGCGTCGCACTGGCAGGATTCAACCCCTCCAAGGTGGATGTCAAGCTTGGTTGCATCAGTTTAACATCCATCGCCGCCGCACCCCCGCCTCAGACGTGCACCTGCCCCAACACCGCGTGGCTAAACTACTGCAATTCGGGAACTGCAAGCCGCAACGCTAATGGATATGTGCAAAGTGACGACGGAACCATGGAAACCGCACCAGTCCTCGCCGACGGCGCTTTGGTACTCCAGCCCAGTATATCAGGATCATACTGGTACTCGCTCCAGAACTGCGCCGACCTTTCCAAATCCGAATTCCTCGTTATCACCGTCACGGCAAAGATGGGAGCGACGTTCAATGTACAGCTGCAGAGTGGTGGAACGGCCTGCGCGGGTTCCACACTCATTCAGCGAGCCAGTGTGCCCAGCACTGCTTATGGTACTATGAATGGTACTCCGGTTGTTCTGAAGATTCCGCTGTCGGCGTACACGTCGATGAATATTAGCACTTTCTCTTTGAAAACAATTGATGCTGTTGCATTGGAAGGCTTTGGCGCAGAGACTTCTACGTTCCGTATTCATTGTGCGTACTTTAGTAGTAGCGCGAGGAATACTACACTAGTATAGTTAGATAACATCGCTACTTTCTAGTCTTTTCCAAAAATTATAGCTCACGCTAAGAATAGATAAATAATAACATACTCTAAACTATGCTATAGGTCCAGATGAGTTTCAAACATCTATAATCTTTCACTAGAAATTTGATCGCAGTAAATAGATTATATCTCGTTAACAGAGGATGAAAGCATGTACGAGGTACAGTATGCCAAAGACTATTGGCTAATCAAGTCTGTGTCAGAAGTCTGGTTAGCGCGGGGGATGCTGTGAGCAGAACATGGATCCATCTAATACCGTAAAGCTACAGTCATCAACGAATAGGATGGCGAGAATTACCCTTAAATTCTCATGTACAACTCCCCATTTTTCAAAGAGCATTTTCTTATTGTAATCGACTTTCGCGATCAGTTTCTAGCGCCGTGATCTATGGACCGCTTACCTTCCCATGGTACATCATCATTGGCCTGGCCTGGAAACTAATCACAAAAACATCTTAACAAGAGGTTAGCAATATATCAGTGCCCAGGGGATAGCTGCTGCTAGACACTAAGTACGTATATAGGTAAGACTATATAAGTACTATGGTGCTGCACGTAATTTAGTGGATGTAGTTCTGATTGGTATACTAATCTTCTTGGTAAAAAGGGCATAGGAAATAGAGAAAGATGATGTTTTCACGTCATTGTCAGCTACACGTGTGGGTTGACAGCGATCAGTCACGAAGCTGAAGCGCTTCTAACGAATACGCTATATATACATGAAAAGTAAACTAGAGAACATTGAACCATCAGTCCAGCCGATATCCGTCATCAATTCTTCACTTCTGATTATCAAACAGCGCATTCGTAATGCGCGTTGCTGTGTTGGTAGATAGAGTCTTAAGCAAAGACTCGTACCTCTTTAGAAACGCCTCTGCATCTTGGAGTCCATAGCATGAACTCTGTAGCTTCACTGTGAGAAGAGGGTCACGGGATGGATCGTCTGCGATTTCAAGGCAAACGTCATGCGCCGTACGCTCTCGAGTTACGATGACCTTGACGATAGTTGCCTCTCCAAGCTTGCCACTGTCGGCGCGCTCTCCCTGCCTGTAGTCGAAAACAGCCTGCACAAGCGGCTCATGGGTCATTTGTCGAATTGGTACAGCGTCAGGTCCAGCGAGGCCAAGTTCCTCGAGTAGTAAACCGTAGGGAACCGTTGAATGAAGCATTGCCTTGCGCACGCGGTCCTTGGTTTCGGAGACTACCTCCTCGAAAGTCGTATCAGAGGGCTGGTTCATGCGAATAGGAAGCATGTTGGCAAAGAAGCCCATAGTAGACATGTCATCGATACTAGAGCGATTCGTGTCTGCTAGACCTATGACCAAATCATCTTGACCAGCCAAAGCTGCGAGCAGAGCTTTGTACGCGGCGAGATAGAAATGCATCGGGGTTGCTTTTAGGCGACGAGCCGCTTCCTTGACACGTTGCGCTATCGCGTTGGTGAGGCGCAAGGTGGCTGTGTGTTGCTGCCATGTCAGAGCCTCCGATCGCTGGGTTTTGGCATGGGGAAGCTGCAGCAGCGGTAAAACAGCTGGCATCGATGCATAGATGATCTTCCAATACGAAATAGCCGCATCTAGTCGCCCATTTCTCCAATCCGATCGCTGGCGAACAGCAAAGTCGGCATATTGCGGTGGCAGTTGTAGTTGAGCACCGTCGTATAGTTTCGCCAGCTCAACGAAGAAATTGTCGGTCGTGGATCCATCTCCGGTTAAGCGATGGTAAGCAATAACGAATAGATGCCGGTCCGCAGCCCAGTGGAAGTCGACTACTTTCAATGCCTCGCCTGCATCAAGATCATACTTCTCTGCTCGCAGTTGCGCGAGAGCAGATTCAGCTGCGTTTTGATCTACCACCTCCACAGACCGGAAACTTGTAGTCGGACTTCTCAAAACCACTTGGACAGCTTCTCCACCTTGTTCCGAGCATCGGATAGCCGTACGGAAGACTTCGTGTCGATTGAAAGAAGCAAGGACTGCCCTGCAAATTTTCTCTAGATCAAGCATGCCTTCTAGGAATAGGCCCACAGTATTGTGGAATATCGTTGGATCGCCGGACAACTGCTGCTGGATTCTCCAGGTGTTTTGCTGGATCAGTGAAAGAGGCGCGCGGCGGACAACGGTAGGGTCCTCGTCGTCGGACGTGGGAATGGAAACGGGTGTATCTGCACCTGAACCCGATTCGGAAATACTGTCGGAATGAACACTGTCGTTATCGGTCGTATGGTCTGCAACGCCTGCAACCTGAGGCATGGTACTCGTTGGCAATCTACTGGCTGCCTCTTCGGCAAGCTGTGCGACCGACGCGCCACCAAGAACCTTCAATATCGGAACATCGAGGATGAGTTGGTTTGAGAACCTATAGAAACGTCAATATGCTGTACAATTGTCCATATAACAGCTATCCTCACCAAGAAGCAACGGTGATGGCACCAAGCGAATCAACTCCTTGGTCGATCAAGGGGAGAGTCGGGATCGATTTGCTCTCCGTCAGCAAGATGTAGAGTGCCTCTCAGTCTGTCGCAGAGACCCACTGGAAACTATTAATAACTAATATACAACATGATAACGCATGAACGAGTGCAAGGGGATGCTTACCGATGATTGCCTGGCGAACTTCATCTAGTGTCGTAGCTACGAGCAGCTGCTCCTTGACCGATGTCTTAGAGCCCGAGCGGGTTGTCTCGCGCTTCTCCGGGACTTTGAGGTTCCCGAATCGAGGATCCGTGTAGAACACAAGAGTATCTTTATATCTGGAATGAAGTTCAGGAATACCAGTACCAATGTCAATTTCGGACATCTTAACCAGATCTGTATCTTCGTTACGAGGCGTTGATGACGGCCTTCCAGAAACCACAGCCTCGGCAACAAGAGTACAAAACTCGGCCTCTCCAAGAGGATCCATATCAGACACAGACTGAAGGTCAAACTTCTCCTCGCGTGTAGCCAAGTAACCAATGCCCATCACAGCACCAATGTGGATGGTAGACGCCTGAAAGTGGAGAGATTGAGCGTTAGTCTTCGTTTTCTACAATGGGTGAACAACGTGTGGCCACTTACTGCTAGTCCCATCAAACGCCTCTTCTGAGCAAAAGCCAGAAGGAATGCATTCGCGGCATTGTAGTTGGCCTGTCCAGGGTTGCCCCCCGTAGTGGCTGCGGACGAACACATGACGAAAAAGTCGAGTGGGTTCTCGACTGGACTAGAAAAGCGCTCATGTAACAGATTTGCTCCAGTCACCTTTGCGTTCAACACTGGGTGCATCATCGATATGTCCATGTTCCTGAGAACAGTATCATGGAGTACTAGAGGTCCATAAACAATACCGCCAATAGGTGGCAACTTTTGACCTAGTTGGGTCAGGCCTGCATCCACGCTGGCTTTCTTAGAGATATCCCTATTGTAGCCAATTAGTTACCTGTTAGGAGAAAAGCACGTTGAGGTCGCAGCCCTTTCTACAGATAAGATATTCACTTACATCGGCAGTACGGTGATATGCCCCCCAAGTTTCTCAATTTTCTGGACCCACTTGGAATCGGGGCTTTGAGGGTTGCGGCTGGAGAGCACAACGTAACGGGCGCCGTTCGTGACCATCCAACGACCAAGAGCACGACCAGTGGATCCAGCAAGACCAACAAGAAGATAAGTCTTGTTCTTTTCAAACAAGTTGCCTTGGTCGATTGGCCGAATGCGAGCGGCAACAGGGCCGTCAGTCTTCCAACTAATGACCGTTGAAAGATCAATGCCCTTCTCCGTTGCCGATTCCAAAGACATGAGATCTACGACTGTTGGCCCCGATATTGGTGTGTCTTGCAGAACTTGGCATGCCACATCCTCGAGCGCAGCAAGTATTCTTTTGCGACCAAGCTTGGCGTGCTCGTCAGCTTCGTGCCCTTGGTAGACGATCGATGAGGGGCGGTCTTGGAAGAATTGGTTCAAGCGGAATATGGAACAGCTTGGGGAAAAATGAGACGATATGTGCCGGCTTAGCGACTCGAGATTCCGATTATCGGACAAGTCACATAATACCGAAGCATGGCTCGGCAGCAGTTCCTTGAGGCTCTCAGCAGTGGCATTAGAATGCACCTGTGTCCATGTGAGACCAAGTGACTCAGATGAGGCAGGTTCTGGTTGCGTGGACAAAATTTGAATGGAGGCAGTTTGGCGTTGCGCAGCTGCACGCCCCAATGCAGCAACGGCGCATATTGGTGGTTCTAAGATGACGACTGACGCGCCTGGAATCAGATTAGCGATTATATCTTGCGCGAGAAGGCTTGCTGCAAGCTGAGACAAAACATCCGGCATATCGTAGCGGGTTTCCGGTAGGTCGAATACCATGGAGGAAGGGACGGTGACGACTGATGCGTTTATTTGGGAGACACCAACAACCGTTCTCTCTGTCCCCTTAACAAAACCGAGAATTAGATGCAAGTATCCTAGATTTACGATGCGCACAGCATTCATAAGAGAGTACTGAGCCACCACGACAAGGTGGCCAGGCTGGACATCCGAGAGTGTGTCTCTGGTAGATTCGATTTGCAGGTCCTTGTCTGGAAGCCGCAAAGATACCGGGGTTCTTTCTGCAGTTACATGAGAATAGATCTTGCGACGTCCCGAAGCCATCCGTTCATTACGGGGTATGTCGTGTTTGACACGCGGCACTAAGAGGCGGCCCTTGGACATGTAAATCTCTGGTTCGTATGTCCACAAAACATCTTCGTTTGGGCTACTTGGACTAGGCCATTCTTCGAGACGGAGAAGCTGTTCGCATAGAGTCGTGGCATCAATGTTGTTCGCATTGTCCACATCTAGAGCCTGAACGCTGAGTTCGGGATACTCGTTGCGGACAGTGCGAAGGAAGCCAATTGTCATGGCTTGGTGAGGGTTGACACTCCAAGCATTCTCCGTAATCCACAAAACGTTGGACGCTTGAGCAAACATCGCCTTGACTGACTCCAATTTCTGTTCGTCAATGTCGGAGAATAATTCCTCGTCAAGCTCCGAGATAACGAGGAAGGTCGGTTTGTTCTCGAAAGTTTTGTTTTGAATGTCTCTCAAGCTGTCGACCTTGAGTGGGTTGC
Source organism: Pyrenophora teres f. maculata (assembly GCA_014334815.1). Classification (NCBI taxonomy): domain Eukaryota; kingdom Fungi; phylum Ascomycota; class Dothideomycetes; order Pleosporales; family Pleosporaceae; genus Pyrenophora; species Pyrenophora teres. Next base: position 1,928,705 of record CP060576.1, on the reverse strand, counting down.
GATGAGGCAGGATGGTGCTGACGGCTTCCAAGATGCGAGACGACTTAGAATTTCTTCCACCAACAACAACAAGGGGCGCTGACGCCGGCAACTGCGGCGCGACAGCCAAAGGCTCGTATAGCCTGGTGACCTTTGGAGTCACGGCGCGTGTGGTAAAGAGTGAGTTTGGGAAGATGTGGCAGTCCCGATCTAGCGTGCGGCATTCAACGCCGGAGAAGCCGTTCCGCTTGAAGATGGCGTCCCACTCATCAATTGTGGCGAAAGGATCTAAGACGCGTCCTTCATCACGGCCCGCCCACCAATCGGGAAATAGGCCGAATAAATAACCAACACGAGTGTGATCTTTATGAGTGGCCTCAAGTATCACCGCATAACCACCTGGGCGGAGGAGATATCTCACGTTTTTCATAGTCTCGTCCAAGTTTGGCGTGGCATGAAGAACAGACGATGCGAGAACAAGATCGTAGGAGTGCGCCTTGAATCCCTGGGCCTCTGGGCTCTGTGAGATGTCCAGCTTTTGAAACTCCATGCGGTCTTGGTGAGCGGTGAACTCATGGCGAGCCTTTTCGAAAAAGGCGGGAGAAATATCAGTAAAAGTGTAGCTGTTGAATCCGAGCTGCGGAATGGACAGAATAGACCTGGTTGCACCCGCAGTACCACCACCTGGACTCATCATTAGTATCGTACGTCTTGTTTAGTTGTCCAAGATCACTGCAGCTTACCAACTTCTAGGATATCCATTGATTGGAAGCGATGAGCAATTTGATCGACGATTTGCTTTCCATAACCCCAGCCCGGGCCAGTTGACAAACGACTGGTGTAGAACTCAGTGAGAAGGCCATCTTCGTTCATCCACGAGAAGGGGTTACTGTTTTCACGGATCGTGGAAATTGCGTTCTGGTTTACCCTATGGGCAAGTCGTACATGGGGATGGTACCAGTTCCTTTGAGATTAGGGTGTCAGTATATTTCCTGGGTGTGGACCAAACCATCCAAGGGGACTTACTCCTGGCAAAGCTGCTCAATGTACTCTGGCGTGTCATTTTCCCAAGATTTCTCCCACCAATGATGCCGCCCTGCCGCAACATCCGCCATTACGTTGTCATACCAATGGATGTAACTCTTTTGCGGGGCCGTCCCGTTGGCACGGTCTTCAGCAGTAAGATCGGCCAAGAACTTCTTGATGTAAGAATACACAATACGCTCTATGATGGGCATAATTCGCTTGTCTTCCTCCGTTGCCCATAGCTCCGGATCATCCAGGAGTTTGTCTGGTAAGAAAGGGCCCCAAAAGGTTGTGGTGAAGGCTAAATGATCCTCGGACGCCGTTGGTGGCGAAAGCGGCTTTAAGACTAGGTTTTCGACACTGAATATGGGAATTCTATCAGCGCTATCGTCGGTCGTATCGACACAACCGGCAAAGAAGTCTCCCTTGTCATATGTGTTGGCAGTGCTAAAGTGCAGTTTGTTGGAAACGATAGGAGCCGTCTTTGAAACCCCGGGTGCAACGGCTATGCGGTCAACGTGCACAGGGACGTACAAAGATCGTAATCTTTTATCACCCGGGTGGGAATATGCGCCCATGATCGTCTGAAACGAAAGATCCAACGTTGCTGGATGTAGCAACAATGGATCTGGTCCATCATTTAGTCTGAAGTTTGGCAGAGTACCAGCGGACTTGCCGTCTGCGCGCCTCATCTCAGAGATGCATCGGTAGGACCCCTCATAGCAGTATCCAAGCGCATCGAGCTCACGGTAAAAATAGTCAATGTCGAGATCGTTCATATGAGGATGATGTGCGCTGACTGCTGGCAAAACACTGGGTGATGGAAGTCCCAACGTGACGACTACTCTACCTTGAGCTGAAGTTGAGAGCTTTGCTTCCTTGCTCAGACAGCAATCAATTGTGAAGCCAAGGGTGATCCGTGTCGCGTTTGAAGATTCAACGAGGACTTTGGCGGTTGTAACAACCTCTGCGGCGCTTGTCTCATCCTCGAAGATGATTGCCTTGTCGATGCTCGTGTCGAAAACCTCCACGAGCTGCACGGGTCGATTTTCGGCTGCTATGATACCAGCCTCCATGGCCATGATGATGAAGCCCGCCGCTGGAAATAATGCTTGACCCTGAAGACCATGCCCTTGCATCCAATCATGGTCTTTGACTCTGAACATGTTCCTCCATTGTAAGACTAAGGAGGTAGAAAACGTTGTCGGTGAGCCTAGAAGGAGGTGGGGACGCGGCCCATGGAGGAAGTTTTTCACTGTCCTCGATTCAGACCAGTAGACCTTGGAATGATCCCAAGGGTACGTTGGGAGTAACTTGCTGATATTCCTCGGCTTTTTACCACATACCGTGGAGATGTACATCTCCACGTCAGCTGGCTCGAGTATTGTAAAGCGTTGCCAAAGGTATCCAAGGGCCTCAGCAAAAGCAGTCAGATCGGCCTCATCTCGTCGCATGCAACCGGTGTAGGGGAAATCATCGAAGCCAATCCCCTTTAGTGTTGAAAGCGTAGGTGCTTTTAGCGCAGGATGGCAGCCCACCTCAACCGCAACGTTAGGTTGATGCACCATTGCAGCTTCTTCGAGGGCCTGCATGAACATCACCGGGTTGAGTAGATTTTCTGTCCAGTAGTCGGCCGTTACATTGTTGGCGCTCATTTTCGTGCCTGTATGCACGGAAGAATACCAAGCGACCGAGGTCTCAGGAATACCGTCAGCAACTGCGCATCCACAAGCTACCAGAGCATCCTTGTAGGGCGTTGCGCAGGGCTGCATGTGGTGAGAATGATAGGCCTTGTCGACTCTGAGCACCCGACTAAACTTGGACTCATCTGCGAGAATATCCTGGACCTGCAGGATGGACTCCTTGTCGCCAGCAATAGTGGTGCTGTCAGGCGCATTGCTGGCTGCAACGCAGATGCAGCCCTCGAACGCTTCAAGTTCGCATAGCTCTCGCGCATCTTCAAAGGAGATGCCTGCTGCCATCATGGCACCCTCACCTCGATCTAGGCCTGCAAACTGTGATGCCAGACCACGGAGATAAGCAACCCGAATGGCCTGAGACGCACTTATCAGCCCAGTCGCATAAGCACACGCGATCTCTCCGGAACTGTGCCCAACGACAGTAGTGAACTTGATACCTGCCGCCGCCAGCATTCGAACAAGGACTACCTGTGTAGCACAGCAGAGTGGTTGGGAGTAAGCAGCCTGCAATACGTTTGACGAATCATCTTCGAGCACAAATTGGTCGTGAAGAGTCCAAGAAGGACGATATTCCGATGGCAGTGCCTGCAGCGAATGGTCGAGGTCAGCAATTACTTCCTGCACGTAGGGCACTGTTGATAACAGCCCCCTCATCATGCCAGGATATTGTGCCCCTTGCCCCGTGAAAATGCCGAGGATGGAAGCCTTGTCTCCACTGGTAGTTTTACTATCACTGCCGGTCGTAACCTTGAATTCCCGTGCAGCGACTGACAGAGCGGCGGTTATGGATTCTTTCGTGTGCCCGGAGATGGGGTAACGAAGGGGCAATACGGATTGGTTGCGCAGAAGTGTCGAGACGAGATCCAAGACATCTAATGAGGGATTTTCGTTGATGTGATCCAGCATACTTTCCATCAGCTTCTTCAGAGACTTCCCAGTCCTGGCTGAGAACACAATGGGCAAGCCAAACGTAGAACCGTTGTCAGATATCATGCGTTGGCTTTCTTTCTCTGACGGCTTGTACTCTTCAACGATGATGTGAGCATTTGTGCCTCCAAAGCCTGCCCCAACGGTCAGCCTTGATACAACAGTGCTCCAGTTTAGTCGAGCAATGACCCACCGAAAGAATTTACACTGGCTCTACGCGGTAGACCAGGCTTAATTGCTGGCCATGACTGTGGCTCTCGGAGAATGCGGAGGTTCTGGTAAAACGGTGCAATGCGGGGGTTGAGGTTCTCGAAAAGCATATTTGGTGGGATGACGCCATGCTGAACAGCCAGGGAGGCTTTCAGAAGACCGGCAAGACCAGCAGTTCCCTCGGTATGGCCTATAATAGTTTTCACACTACCGACAGCCAGGGGCTCTTCATCGCTAAGTTCAGCGCCGGCGAAAAAGGCAGATGAGATTGCTTCGGCTTCTTGAGGATCACCAGCTGGTGTACCAGTTCCTATCGCCAAAATGTCAGATTGTTCGATAAGGTTGTGTTCGGCTAGGCCTTGCGCCCCCGACTCTTTAAGATCTACTTACCGTGAGCTTCGAAGAATTGACACCTATCTTCAGGGCTGGATATGTCAAGACCAGCTTTTGCATAGGTTTCCCGAATGAGCGTCTCTTGGGAGAGATGGCTGGGCATAGTGATGCCAGTCGTACGGCCATCCTGATTGACACCTGTTTCCCGGATAATGCACTCGATGGTATCACCATCTTTGAGGGCCTGGCTAAGTGTCTTCAGAACTACTGAGCAGATTCCTTCCTATTCGAACGATACTGTTAGTACTAGATGAAAGCACGAATGAGAGAGGTTTGGAGGTGGGGACATACCCCACGAGCGTACCCATCGGCTTCGGCGTCCCACATGCGCGACCGACCTGTAGGAGAAAGCATATTCAGTTTACTCTCAGAAACGTATGATACTGTTTCTCCTTAGCGACGGTTACCAGAATAGTTTAAAAACCGTACCAGGTGATAAGATGAGGTTTGCTCCGGCCGCGATCGCCACTGTACTAGAACCCCTTCGCAACTGTTGAACAGCCTCATGTACGGCCACAAGGGAAGAGCTGCATGCGGTGTCGATTGTCATCTAAATGTTTAATTAGTTTCTTATAAAAAAGACTTGCATTGTTCTGGCAACATACGCTTGGGCCATGCCAGTCGAAAAAGTATGACAAACGATTGGAGATGATGCTGGCAGCGGCTCCTGTTACGAGGTATGTACCAGTAGTCTGCAGATCATAGTATTTCGTGATCTCAAAGTCGTGGGTCATTAACCCAACATATACTGCGGTATTCGATCCTTTTAGCTCTTGCATCCGCAGGCCAGCAGAGCTGAGGGCTTCGTATGTGGTCTCAAGTAACAAACGCTGCTGGGGATCCATACTCTCAGCTTCTACAGGCTGTATATTGAAGAAAGAGGCATCGAAAGCCCTCAGATTATCATTCAAAAAGTGCCCATAACGTGCGTTAGTTCGCCCCGGATATGAACCTTCAGGATGGTAAAATGAGTCGATATTGAATCTATCTTTTGGAACTTCGGTCTGTAGGTCTCTTGGTTCCAGGAGAAGTTTCCAGAGTTTTGACGGAGTGTCGACCTTGCCAGGAAACCGACACGCACTCCCAATGACGGCGATGGGTTCAGCAGAATTCATTGTCGATGTTGGTAATTTGATATCTCAGGTGATAGCGTAAGCTTAGAGGAACTGGTTTCCCATGTCCTGAATCGAAGCCCAATTATCTATTTAATTGGAAAAAACGCTAACGCTCGAGATACTTACCCCGATGGCTTATTGTCGATCATTTAGACATGATTTATTTTTCCCTTGTTACATGTGCGTTGTAGTGGATACAGTAGGGTTATAACATGATTCACGGTGTTTCAGCATTATACACTACCACTGAACGGGTAGGTATAGCGTACGAGATATCGTTACTCTAGTGATACTATTTTTATTAGGTTATTACTATTAAAAAACTGTATTGTAGTTGCTTTAGTGTACTATAGTATCCCTCTTCGCCTTACTAGTCATCTTGCATTAAGTCTATTTACCTTTCTACTATATTGATCCTATACTTCCTTACTTTATACTAGTCTTTATCACTTATTCTAGTCTTAATACATAGTTCTCTCTAGAACTATAATACTTTCTTAAATCTTTTTAGAGGCTCTATAAGCGCTAGCAATTTATATAATAATATACTTACTTCTAGTTATTTAATCATAATTCGCTAATATAGGGATATTAGTAATATTAAAAATATATGTTTAGTATTAAGATTATAATAATATTATAAGACTAATAAAAGAAGATAACTAACGTAGGTGCATGCTTCGCGTGCCAGCATGCTTCGCGTGCCACCTAAAATCCCTAACAAAATCCAAAATTACAGGGGTCTAGATCTAGAGATCTACTTAATAGAATTCTCTAAAAACTTTAAATGAAGGCTATACCTATATAAATAATAGTATTCTAGAGTTATAGAATACTAGCCCTAATAAAGAAGAAGTTATAAAGATAAAGCTCTTTTATACAGGCTACCTTCTAGTATCTCTATAACTAAACTAGCTAAAGCTTAGTAATCTTAGATTCTTAGTAGTTATAGCTCTAATAGTTATCTATTAATTTTTAGAGAATTTTATTAAGTAGATCTCTAGATCTAGACCCTGTAATTTTGGATTTTATTAGGGATTTTAGGTAGCACGCGAAGCATGCTGGCACGCGAAGCATACACCTACGTTAGTAAAGATATTATAGTAGAGCGAATGCCCACAGGAACGTGTGCTTAATGTAAGATATTAGAAATTATATTAAGTAGTGTGTATATATGTTATTATCTCTAAGTAATATTTATCGCGCCTTAGTATCTCTATATCTAAGTATCTTTTAGCTCTTATTATCTCTATTTTCTCTACTATATCCCTCCCTTACTTAGGAAAGAAAGCCTCCTCTTCCTTTATCTTAGCTAAAGGCTTTCTTAACTAAGTGCTAATAAACTACGTATCTTCTTTAGATATTTACTACCTCTCTAAAAATCTCTTAGCTCTTAAGCGCCTCTCTAATTAATTTTATCTAAATAAATAAAAGCGTTTAGCTACTATCTAATACCTATTTCTTTTTTTTCTATTCTTATTTTAAGTCTCTTTAGTTTCTATTATATTAGGTAACTAATAGCTATCTAAGATATCTTAAGTCTCTCTTATTTAGCGCTTATTTTATACCTACCTAAGAGGTCTCTAGAGTCTTCTAATTATAGTCTAACTAGCTTAATATTTTATTAGCTAAGTCTTTAGAGCTAATAACTTTAAGTGTTACTTAGACTTATACTACTATTCTTTTTATATCTAGACTACCTAATTAACTTAACTAACGCTTTTTATAAAGCTTTTAATAGCTTCTTAGCCTTATAGTTTTATTCTTACTTTATATACTACTCTTATATTATTCTACTATAGCCGACCGCTCTTATTATTAGTTATTAATACTTCGCTTTCTAAGGTTACTTTACTACTTAGTTAAGCTAGTATTTACTATAAACGCTTATTTACTACTTAATTAATAATAATAGCTTATATTATCTCTTTCTTTCTAGCTATATATTATCTTACTCTTTACTTAAACCTTCTTCTTTCTAAGTAGCTCTCATACTCGCCTACTTTACTTTATTTTTATTACTTATATATACTCTTTTACTTTAGCTAAAATATATTTTAACTACTATTTACTTATTACGCTCTTTACTATCTCTATTATACTTACTACTAAGGTTACTAATAACTTTACTAAGAAGCTTAATTAAACTATTTACTATTCTTTATATTTAGCTAGTAGGCCTACTATTCTACTTATTATTCTTACTATATCTTCTAAGAATAGGTCTAAGCGTAATTTAGAAAAAAATAATAGTAATAATAGTAATACTAAGAGTAAGAATATATTTATACTTTCTCTCTTAAAGAAGTTAGTTCTAATAGTAGCTTAGAGCTATAGATACGTACTATAGCTAGTCTTCTAGACTTAGTTATTTATAGAGGTATCTTTAAGTTAGTCTTATAGCTATTCCTTTCTTTATCTAAGTAGCTATCTAAGCGCCTTTTATATAGTATATAGTATTCTTAATAAATAACTTATTCTAACTTTCTATTTTATTTATACTTTTATTAAGTATTCTCTAAAGTCTTATCTAAGCCTCTTTTATATACTATACTCCTCCCCTACTTAGAGAAGATAGACCCCTTTTCTTTTATTATACTTAAATACTTACTAGATAGCTCTTAGATATAATTTATATCTTAGAGATATCTAAGCTTTATAGTAGTCTTTATTTCTTTATATCTTTTTATAAAAGTAGTACTTAGTTTCCTTCTTTAAGTCTTTAGTTATTTATCTATTTTAGTCTAAGATATTATCTAAGCTCCTTTTACGCTCTATATCTATTCTACCTACTATTAATAACTATAAAAATGCGCGATATTTAGATATATTAAACCCTTCTCTTATTCTTAGTACTACTACTATAGCCTTTTTATCTTTATAGTACTCTTATAATATCTTTATCTTTTATATATTCTAAAGTTAGCTATTTAGCTAAGCTATATTTAGGTATCTAAGATTATAGTATTTCTCTTTTCCTACTTAGCTACTTTCTCTAATAAAAGCGTCTTAACTATATTTTAGTACTTATTATTTAGATCTCTATACTTATATCTTATATATTCTTATTACTATCCGCGATCTCTTAATAGCTATTTAGTAGCTTTTTTACCTTTTTCTAGTAGTTATTTATAGCTCTATTATAGTGCGCTAAATAAAACGCTTTAGCCTATTACCTAACGTATAACTATAAAATAAGGTTCTATCTAGTTCTTCTAGATTATACTATTCTTAATAAGTTTTTATAATATAAAATAGACTAGTCTATTTAGAGAGAAATTTAGTAAGTATTAATCTATTAGTCTTATAAAAGGTCGTATAGTAATATAAAATCTCTAATAGCTAATAGTTCTTTCTAAAAGACTTTTATATTATTAAAGTAGTTCTTATTTTTCTATCTAAGCTATACTATTCTATTAATAGCCTCCTAGAACTTCTTATCCCTTCTTTAGAATTACTAAGCTCTTATTATAAGTAGTATTAGAGTATCTTTAACTTCTAACTATAGTAATATTTACTATGTAGGAATTAAAAGCTCTACTAAAAGAATATATTCCTAGCCTAATTATAAGGGGCTACGCTCGGGGAGCTATTGCACAGGTATACTAGAGTTGTATTCGATAGGGAAGAGAACTATAAGCTATCTTGTGCTAAAGGTTATTTAGAGAGCGGCTTAGAATAACCTTCTACCTATAGACTATGCGGATAGTCTAAGCGTTGTTTAGACGCAAGTAGTTAATCTATGCGTCTTACGCACGTGACCAAGATATTATCGAGTGTTTACTAACTAGGCTCTAGCCTATTATAATACCCCCCTCCTCCCCTCTCTTAGGGGGTCTCTCGGCGAAAACCTTCTAGTAAGCGTCCCTCCTCGTTCTAAGCGTCCTTTATATAGGCCTCCTATTAATCTAGAGCTTCTATTTCCTCTAGTAATTCTACTAGCTAAAGATCTATTAAGGCGTATCTAACCTATTTTACCTTATAGTAAAGGCGCTAACTACGTCCTTAGCGTTTCTACTTCTTACTTATAATCTCCTCTATAAACTACTCGTTCTCGTTACCTACTTATAATAGCAGCGGCTAATAGTTGTCTTATACTTAGCTTAGTAGAGGGTCTAAGTTAGCGAGGCGTAGTCTATTAATATAAAAGACTAGGTAGTAGCCTAGAGGGGTATCTAGCTTAACTAAGTAGCTATTAATTACCTCTATTACTATATATTTAGCACTCTTCTAATTAAGCTTTTATAACTAACGTCCTATCTTATACTATTTATTAAGCTTTAGCTAAACCTTATTACTAACTTATAGTTTCTAGCCTTTTATAGTATAATTCGTTTATTTCTCTATTCTACTTAGGCTTTAGCTATACTAGCTTATACTAGGTTGAACACGTCTTAGAACTTAGCTATAATAGTCTCTACCTTCTTATAGTCTAAACGTTCTTTAGTAGTATATTTCCTTTAACTTATACTTAGTAGAGCCTTTAACTAGAGAGGGTCTATATTATAACTATATTATAAGAAGAATAGGGATACTCCTATTAACGTTGCGTCCCTCCTATTAATAGCGATCTAAGCTATAGAGTAGTACATAGCCTAGTTATCCTATAACTAGCTAATAAACGCTTAGACGTACGCTTTCTATATACTATTTATTTATTCTATAGCGCTATTAGTCTATAGGTAAAACGCTATAGATAACTATTAATTAATCTTTAGGACCTTATAAAGGCGTTCCTAAAGTACGCTAACAAACTAGCTCCCTCTATCTAATGTAATCGCGTTAGGTAACTAATAGTAAGCTACTACTTAGCTAAGGAAGGCTTAGACTACCGTCTCTATCTTAATATTAGGTAGTAGAATAAAGATAGCTCCCTTACTTAAGTAATCTATAATAACTATAAGGCAGCTTATACCTCTGCTTATTAGTAGTCCTTTAATAAAGTCTATAGATATCTCTTTCTATATCTAATCTAGTATTAGTAGTAGTTTAAGAAATCCTTAGGTACCTTCTTACTATAGCTTTATTCTCCTATAAACGTTATAGTTCCTTATATAATATCTAATATTATCTAATATACCTAGCTAGAAGAAATCTTAGGCGACTATCTTATAGGTAATCTCCCTACCTAGATATCTAGCTAAGAGAGAATTGTAGACTTCTCTAATTATTTAGATGCATAGTTTCTTATCGTTTAGCACCTATCTCCTACCTTAATACAGCAATTCTCTCTAATCGCTAATTACACACTCTAAGATAGAGCATTTTATATCTAAGCTTAGTAGGAACCTTTGTTTCTACTCTAGTACTACTTATACTACTTACTAGTACTATTAATTATTTCTTAGAGCTTCTAGCTATAGCTCCTTAAGTTCTAACTAGTCTATACTACTCTTATTAGTAGTAGCGTCTTATTAGTCTAACTATTCTTTAGTTAGGCTAGGACAGCTTCCTATTTATCTTACACGAATCTTTACTAATATAACCTAGCTCTTAGTTAAGTCCTCTTTATCCTCGCTCGCTTTCTTATAGCAGCGGGATATTAGTTTTAAGATTTAGATAATACGCTTTTATAAGCGTTCGTCTCTTATATCTTCTAGTAAGTCTTGTTCTCTTCTTAAGAGCGCGTTAGCTCTTACGTTTTACTTCCTTAGCTAGTATAGTATCTCTATATTAAATTAGCTTAATAACGCAGCCTAGCGGATTTAATATTTACTTAATATCTTTAGCTTTATAAAGTACTCTAGGTTCTTATAGTTAGTAATTACCTTAAAGCTCTTTACTAAGTAGAGTTTGGCGTCCTATTCTTCTAAGCATCGTATTATAGCTAGTAGTTCCTTGTTATATATCTTATAGTTATATTTATAGGCGTTATTCTTTCTTAAGAAGTACGCGTAAGGGCGTAGTATTCCTTTTTTATTATACTAGGATAGCACTTCTCCTATTACGTAGCTAGAAAAGTTATATTCTAGGACTATATCTTACTTAGAGTCGAACGTCGCTAGAATAGGTTCTATTACAAAGATCTCCTTTAGCTTATTAAACGCGGCCTACTCGTCTTTTCTCTAGGTAAAGCTTACATCGCCTATTAGATAGGTTAAAGAGGTAGCGATCTTTATAAAGTCTCTAATAAACTTTTAGTAGAAGTTAGTAAACCTAAGAAATAATCGTACGCCTTTTACTATCTTAGGTACTTTTTACTTCTTAATAGCTTTAACCTTATCTAGGTCTATAGAGATACCTTTCTCTATATTAATAATAAAACCTAAGTACTTAGTAGATTTTACTTTAAATTTATATTTCTTAATATCTATATAGAGTCCTACGCTCTAGAGCTTACTAAGGACCTTTTAGACGTAGTCCTAGTATTATTATAGGCTGCTATTAGTATAGATTAATACGTTATTAAGATATACTAAATAGAACTCGTCTAAGTACTCCTTTAATATCTAATTAATATACCGCTAGAAGGTACTTAGAGAGTTTACTATACTAAATAGAGTAACTAACTACTAAATAGACTAAAGCGTGTTCTAAAAGCTATCTTCTATTTATTACCTTCTACTACACGAATCTTATAGAAGGCGGTAATAACGTCTAGCTTTATAAACTACTTAGCCCTACTTATATTATTAAGTATCTCTTAGATAAGTAGTAGGGGGTATCTATCCTTCCTAGTAATAGCGTTAAGCGCGCGGTAGTTAATATATAATTAGAGTCCTCCTCCTAGCTTCTTTATAAATAGAACTAGTAAAGAGGCTAGCGAGCTACTTACGCGGATAAATCTTTTTTCTAGGAGAGCTATAAGCTCCCTTTAGAGCACTAGTAACTCGCTCCTTAATATACTATATAGCAGGCCCTATAGCGGCTATAGCTATTAACTATCTTTTAACTCTAGCTCAATCTTATAGTCTACTCCTAGACTTTAGTATAGAGGAAGTTTCGACGCTTCTTTTAGATTAAAGAGCTTAAAATAGCTCTAATACTATTTTAGTAGTAGTAACCTTATATCTACTACTTTCTTTAGTGCTAACGCCTTATTAATATCTATAATAGAGGTAGTAAATATCTATACTCTCTTCTTTAGATCTTTAGATCTCCTTATAAGACCTATAAATATAGATGCGCTTATCTAATATATAGTACTCTAGGTTACAATGCCTTTATCACACCTTACTTAAATACCTCTTAAGTATATAAATAGGCTCCTTTTTACTAGAGTAATTAAGACGTCTTAGTAGTCTATCTACTCTTTTCCTAGGACTACTTCTTTATCTATACTATTAAGTACGTACGTATAAGTACCTCTTAGTAGCTATATATATTAAACTTAAACCTAAAGACCTCGTCTATCTCTAATATCTTCCTATTAATCTCTTCTATTATCTAAGGGGTAATCGAGAAGCGCTCTAAACAGCTTTAGCGAGCGAATTTTTTACTAACTAACGTATAGTATAAACACCTACTATTAATTAATATAGTAGCGTTATAGATAGAGTTTATAATTAAGTGCGCTATAAGGGGAGAGGTATTTATATACTTCTACTAAAATTAGTTCTATTTACTACTTATCTACTAATCTATCTTCTAAGGCTCTAGACTAAGACTCTAGTCTAGAGCTACTCTTTTCCTAAGTTGTCTAACTCGCCTTTATCTATATTTTTTAGGAGAATTTTACTATCTAGTAGTAGCTCTCTTTATACTACTTAGTTTACTTTAGTACTCCTTACTTTAGAACTCCTCCTATAATACTTAGATATATATCCTTTTTTACTATAGGCGTAGTACTTAACCTAATTAGCGCTTAGCCTACTAGTTTTTACTTACTTTGCTAGCCTTTATTAGCTCCTAGTCTATCTTCTTAGGTAGTAATAGTATCTAAGTATCTTTCTAGTAGCTTATACTATAGGCGCGCTAAGATATCCTCTCTTAGGACCTACTATTAAGATTAATATAATAGAGGTTGTTTAAGATTTTAATAGCTTCCTTTATATACTCCTTAAAACTAATATTTTTAAGGGTATGTAGTATAAGGCGTTAGAGCTCTACGCTAAGCCTTTTACTAAATATCTCTTAGAGAATAGACTTGCTAAAGTCTTAGCTAGCTTCTACGCGTAGCTAGTTAAACTTAGAGATGTAATCTCTAACTAGCTATTAGCCTTACTTTAAGTATTAAAGCTTATTTAAAGCTTATTTTTAATAGTATATATTAAGGAATTAAGTGTCTAGATATTCCTATAACTCTTTTATAGTACTTAGCTAGTTTTCTAGTAGCTATAGTAAGAGAACCTAGGTTACTTTCTCTTTAGTCTAACTAAGAATATATCGCTTCTTAGTATCCTAAGAGGGGTATAAGTATAAGTTATACTCTAGTTTACCTTTATACTTATATTTCTAACTTAGGTAGTTTAAATAGTCTCTATTAAAACGTTCTAAGTTAGGAAGCCTCTTCTTTTATAACCTCTCTAAATAGGTAGTTATGTCTAACTAAGTCTTAAGTATATAAGTCTAGAGAGCTAGGCTAAGTTTTTATCGTTCTATCGCATCTAAATAAGCTGTAATAGAGGATAGTAGCTAGACTAGTTAGGCTATTATTACTACTATAGAGTCCTAAGGGACTTTTAGTAGCTCCTATAGTAATTTTCTAGCTTCTTCTACTTCCTTTATTCGTCTTACGACCTTATTTATTATTAGGGCTATAGTAGCTTCCTTCTACCCGTTATTCCTAAGTATCTATATAATCTCCTAGTATATTTAGTTATTAGGTACTCTAGCGAGGTACTTAGCTAAGGCGTATATAGATAGCTTATTAGCGTTAAGGTTAGAAAGGTTATCTTCTATTCTAAATAGTAGAGGGCTTCTTATAAGCTTCTACGTCTATAGCCTACTCCTTTATAGTAAGGACTAGTAGGGCTTCTAATTGTTCTTTAATTAACTTATATAGGTAATCTCTCTATAGCCTACTCCTCTTTAGTAAGGAACTAGTAGGGCTTATCTCTTACTTATTCTCTATAATAAGGCTTTTCTAAATAACTCTTAGTAGTTATTATAAGTCGCGACTTTTAGAACTAATCCTTATACTTATAATTTCCTCTTAGCTATTTCTTTAGCTAAGTATTATAGCCTATACCTCTTCTATAGAGGACTAATAGGACTTCTAATAATACTTACTCTACTATAGTAAGGGGTTATTACCTATTCTTTAATCCTTTAAAGACTAATAGAGCTTTTACTACTCTTGCTTACCTTCTTATAAAGTCTTTTATAGGTAGTAGAACCTATACCTTAGTACTATTAAGGTATTAGGTAGGGCTTTCCTAAATAATGTTTAGCGACATAGCTTAGAGTCTACTAAGCTAACTAATATTTATTTACTTTAGACGTCTCGCGAGGCTAGTAGCGCGTTTAACTAAGCGTCCTATAAGGCTATAGTCCTAGGCTAGCTATCTTATAATAGCTTCTACCTACTTATTATCTAAAGGCCTATTATGCCTTTAAGTAATACTAATTCTATATAGTAGGTTACCCTACTCGCACGTTAAAGTAGCGGTTAAAAGAATTAACGCGCTACGAGTTAACAGAGTCTTATAGCAAGGCTCTATTAATTAGGATTAAATATAAAATATAAGGGGCTACGCTTAGGGAGCTATTACATAGGTATACTAGAGTTATATTTAATAGAGAAGAGAACTATAAGCTATCTCGTGCTAAAGGTTATTTAGAGAGCGGCTTAGAATAACCTTCTACCTATAGACTGTGCGGATAGTCTAAGCGTTATTCGGACGCAAGTAGTTAATCTGTGCGTCTTACGCACGTGACCGAGATATCATCGAGTGTTTACTAACTAGGCTCTAGCCTATCACACTAATACTAAGTACGCTAGTATCTCTTACGTAGATTATTTAATAGTTATTTAGTTAGCTTAGAGTATATTAGCTAAGTTATTTACTTAGTTTCCTTAAAGCTTCTTTAGTACTACTACTATAGAAGTATAGCCTCGCTTAATTAGGCCTTACTCTTATAAATAATAAGTACTTAAATAACTCTATTAATACTCTATTACTACTATAGGTTCTTAACTAGTCCTTATTCTTTAGTTTACTATTAGCTAATATTTTTAGTAATAGTCCCTATCTACTAAATATATTATTAATTAAGAACTTCTAAATAGCTTTTAAATTATTTTTGCTAGCACTTTAGCTTCTAGCTAACTAAACGCGTAGTTCTAAGTAACTATTAAGTACTTATAGTTATTTAGTCTTAGCGGTATATATATAATATTAATTATAATCTATTAAAAAGAATAGAAAGTAGTTTTATAGACTATAAAGCTTTTATATTATTACTAATATATATAATTAGTATTTAAAATAAGATTAAACGTACTTCTTAACTTATTTATATTACCTTTTCTAGTAATAGCGTGTCTAAACTTTACGCTATATACCTTCTTTACCTCTATACCCTAAGTTATTATATAGTTCTTTAATAATCTCTTATTACTATCTAGAGTTATCTATAACTTAGCGTAAAGGCCTTCCTTTACTTAGTAGTATAAAGAGATATTACTCTCTAATAGTTATTTATAACGCCTTATATTTAAACTTACGTAATTCTAACTTATTAAGATTCTCTAGATATTTCTTAAAAAGGATCTATACTATAAGTTACTAAGATTCTTTTAAATAGCTATTATTTAATAGCTTAGTACTAAAGAAAAGGTCTACTAAGTAGTAGCTATATAGAAGCGCTAAGGTTATCTTATAGATCTTCTTTAAGATAAGCTAAGTAGTATTTAGATATATATTAATAAAGTTTTTAATATCCTCTTCTAGTTCTTCTAGTAGTTCTTATCTCTTTAGCTTAGGCCTACGCGAAAGGGTGTTAGCTACTATATTCTTCTTTCTTAGTATATAAATAATATTAAAATCTTAGAGGTTTAAAAAGGTAAGCTATTTTATAATAAGTACTTCTAGTAGGTTTATTACGCTACGCTAAAGCTATACTATAAGTATTTTAGTATTTATTTCTACTATAAATCTTACTCTATATAAGTAGGAGTGAAACTTCTTTAGTATTAATAGTAATACTTTATACTTATATTTACCTAAGTCCTAATTTCCTTCTAATATTAACTAGACTTTACTTTTATATCTAATTAAGTATTAGCGCCTAAGCGTATTAAGCTATATAAGGATAGCGCCTTATCCTTTCTTTAATTTATCTACTACTATAAATATTACTTAGAAAGGTTTACTATAGTTAATTAAGATAAGTATAAGCGCTATATATAAACTCTCCTTAAGAAGCTATAGCTAAACACTACTTAGATTTCTAATAAAAAGGGTATTCTTTCTAAGTAAGAGAAATAATAGTTCTATAACTATAGTAAAGCTAATCTAGATTTTATAATAAATATAGACTCTAATAAATATTTAGACGTCTTTCTAGTTTATTAGTTTTAGCTAAGTAAAGATCTTCTTAACCTTTTTATATCTAAGTGCCTACTATTTTAATTAATTCTATACCTAATAATAATTATTAAAGTATAGTAGAAATTAGATTTATACTTTAAAATAGTTACTTTAGCCCTCTCTATATCTATAAAGACCTAATCTATATTTAAGAGGTATTTAGCGATATATTAGTAGATACTTAGCTTAATTTCTTCTTTATTATATTATCTTAGGTCTCTTAACGTAAACGTTATCTAGGTAAAGTATATAGTAGTTTAGAATATAATCTTAGTAGATTTTAGTTTTACGCGCATAAACTCTATAATTAAATTAGTAGTACCTATTAATAAAGTATACTACTAAATAAGTCTAAGTAGTATTAAGAAAGCTATAATATCTCTTAAGTTCTTATAAAGCTCTACTTAGTTATATTCTAAGAAGAAATCTAT
This sequence comes from Pyrenophora teres f. maculata, assembly GCA_014334815.1. Lineage (NCBI taxonomy): Eukaryota > Fungi > Ascomycota > Dothideomycetes > Pleosporales > Pleosporaceae > Pyrenophora > Pyrenophora teres. The sequence continues at coordinate 1,911,450 of CP060576.1, read as the reverse complement.
AAGTAATATAATAGTATAGCTAGTAAACTCTTTTAAAAACTTATTAGAGTTAGGTAGTAGATTAGTATCTTAGATTATTATACTATTAATCTTCTAAGCGTTATTATTTAGCTAATAGCCTTTATCTTTCTTTACTACTAAAAACTAAAAGTTATAATACTAGCTCTTATAAAGCTCTAGCGTACCCCTATTAATCTAGTTCTAAATTATCTTAATAACTACCTTCTAAAGCTTCCTTAGAATAGGAAACTAGTCCACTCGCTACGCCTTATATAGGATAGTATTAATAATAACTAGTAGAATTACTTCTTAGCTAACTCTTTTTAATTCTCTAAAGTCTTAGGCGAGGGCTAACTCTCTTCTATAAAGTAGTTCCTTTAATATCTCTCTTTCTTTTAGCTAGAGATCTAGTAATATTTTTATTTCTACTAGCTATTTTAGAGTAATCTAAGTACCTCTTAGGAATAAAGTATACTAAAGTTTAAAGTATTAGCTAAAAAGTACTTTATTACTATTATAATTTAAGATCTACTTTACCTTAGCTCTTTCCTTCTAATCTAATTACTTTTTAACCTCCCTTAGAGTTTAGCCTAAGTTATTAATAGGCTCTATCTTCTACTCTTTATATTTATATATACTATTTACTTTAAGCGCTAATTTATTCTTCTAATTACTCTTTAGGCTAGTTAAAAGTATTAATACTACTTTTACTATAAAGCCTCCTTTCTATCTTTAAGTATCTTTTAGCTAGTTCTTCTATACTAACTCTATATTTCTTTCTTTATACTTATATTTCTTTATTAGCTTTATAACTTCTAAGAGTATCTCTTCTAATAGCTCTTAGTAAAGTTATTTAATAATATAAATAGTCTATCTTTATCCCTTACTATAATATACCTATTTAGCCCCTTTCCTAAGAAGCTTAATTCCTAAATAAAATACCTATTTTCTATAGGTATTAGTCTCTTATCTAGTTAAACCTTCTTTAGCTACTCTATTACTAGTTATATCTCTTATAAGTTCTTAGTTAGGCTTTCTTACTCTATCTATATTCTAATTAAGTTTACTTCTCTCTATAATCTATCCTTAGCTAGCTATTCTATCTAATAAGAGAGTATTACGCTAGTAATTATACTCTCTAAGAGTTTTCTAATATAGGTCCTATATATACTCCTAGCGTATAAATCTAATTACTTCTCGTATATATAAATCTTATATTAAACTCTCTATCTTTACTAAAGATATAGTAGTAAGTAAGCCTATTAGTTATATACTTAAGCCTCGCGCGAGCGTTAGTTAGAAAGAATTACCTAATATAATAGTTTTATATAACTCTCTACTATAAAGAAATTAGTCTAAACTTTAATCTACCTAATATATATAGATATACTCTATATAATATCTATAAACTTTATATAGTACTATTAGTAGATACTATTATACTAATAGTATACTTTTTAGTAAAGAGGTAATTAAAAGACTTACTTCTCTACTATTACTTTCTTTATCGTATTAAGTTCTACTCTAGAATCTAATAAAGAGAGAAAAGTATTACTCTAATATTAATTAGAACTTTAGAGTAGTCTCTTTATAAGTATTTAATACTAGCTAATTAGTTATATTCTTACTAATTATTATTTATTTATCTTCTACTAGGCCTAGTTTATAGTCTTCTTCTAAGATAATATTTTACTATATATAACTATTTAAGCGTCCGTCTAATACTTAGTGTTAATATAGTATATTACGTAATCTTCCTAGCTAAGGCCTCTACTAGTATATAGTCTAGTAGCTATCCTAATAATAGTAAATAACTTAGATTTTAGGTCTAAAATCTTCTTCTAAGTTATTTTTATTCTTACTTACTAGTACTTAAGCTACTAAGTTAACTTTAATCTTCTTAAACTTCTTTATAGTATATCCTATCTAAAAAAGCTTCTTATAGACTTCTAGTATATTTTCTAAGACTTTTTAAGTAGTAGCTTAACTTTAGTATCTAAAATCTACTAAATAACCTTCTAAGCGTCTAAGGCTAGCTTTTCTACTATATAGTACTTTTTCGCCTATCTTTCTCTAAGCTCTAAGTAAGTATTCTTTAAAGTTTTATTTAGCTTAGAATCTCTTAAGTATTAAGTATATTTATATCTACTAGTCTTAGCGTATCTATAAATTATATAGTATAATCCTTACTTAGACTTTAGTCTATAAAGTAATTATTATCTTAGTTTTTATACTCTCTAAAGTATAGAATATATTTACTACTAGGCTTCTTAAGAATAGTTTTCTAAGTATTCTTCTAAATCTTTCTTAGGTTATAGCTAGCTAAAAGTTTCTTACTTAGATCGCTTTATATAATAATAGCTAATACTACTATACTATAGTTATACTAGTTAGCTCTATATAGTATAAAACTCTTTTCTAAGTTAGATTTACTAAGAATAGTAGAAAGGTTCTAGAATTAGTTATAGTCTTTAGATAGAATTACTCTAGTATTATAGAGATAACTTAGATAGAAATTATATTATTCTTAATAAGTCTAGCTTCTCGAACTTCGCTTAGAAAAGGTAGAGTAAATATAAGTAGGTTAATATTCTATTTAATTTAGCGTTATTTAATCTTAGAAGCTATTAAATCTTTCTATAAGTAGGGCCCTAAGTTTATAATTCTTTCTTATAGGCAATCTAGAGTACCCTAGTTAAGAACTAATTAGTTATTAAATAGTACTAACCCTTATTAATATAAGCTTAGAGAGTTAGGTAATTCTTTTTTTAATAGTTATCTTATTATAAACTTAGTAGAGAAGTTCTATCTCTAATCTTTACCTATATTAGTTGCTTTAGTTACTATACCTATTCTTTCTTAATAGTTCTAGAAGTTATTACTATAGTTTTTATAGCTATTCTAGTCCTAAGTTAGCTATATATAACTCTACTAATATTAGCGCTATAGTTACTAACTACTATTTAGGCTACTATACTAGTAGCTTTAGTTATAACTATACTACTAGCTTAAGGTATATAGCTATATAATACTACTACACGCTTATTAGTCTACTTATTAACCTCTCCCTAGATAACCTAATTAGTTATTAACTCTACTTCTTAAAGTATCTATTAAAAGTTCTAAGGTTCTAACTCTAGCTAAGCCTTATTTAGCTTAAGCTAAAGTATCTTATCTACTAGGCTATTAACCTTATTTTTAGTTAGCGTTAATCTAGGCGGAAGTTATTTCTAAGTAGGCTTTAGGGCGTAATTCTTAAGAAGAATACTTAACGTTTAAGGCTTAAAGACTATTATTTATTAAAGAGCTAGTTATTACTTATAAGCTACTTTCTAAACGCTTTTACTATAGCTAGGTTAAATTCTACCTCTAAGGTAAACTCCTTTACTACTTCTTTTAGATTAAGTATCTTAGTATCTTCTTCTATCTCTAATTACTTAAAAGGTAGTTAAAGATCTTTTTATAGTTAAAAAATAAAAGCTTATTTATATAAGCTAGAACTTTTCTAGGACCTTTATTACCTATCTAAGTAGAAGTCTTTTTATAAGATAAATCCCCTTCTACTTTCTTTAATTATAGTAGCTTTAATATAGTACTACTTTAGATATAGAACTCTTATAAATACTCTATAGTACTAAGCTCTATTTAGGCCTAATACTTCTTAAGCTAGTACTTAAAGTCTCTATCCTAACTTCTATTAGTACTTATTATTAGTATAAAACTATTTCTTAGTACCTTTAGAGGTCTTTCTAGCTTTCTATTTATTAGGCTTCTTTAAACTCTTTTATTAACTAGATAATCTTCTTCTATTTATAGCTATAGTACGCTAAAAGCCTTTTAAGTATTATTTTAGACATAAACTTATAGTAATAGGCTATCTCTTTATAGCGCTCTATAAATAGAGTATATTATTACTATTAAATATGAATACTATTAGCTAGTAAGGTAGTAGCTATAAGTATATACTAATATAGCGCTTTTACTTACTATACCTACTATTATCTAAAGAACTTTTACTATCTCTAACTTATATTACTCTTACGCTATTAAAAGCTAGTATAATTCGCTAGGCGTTAGAACTTATTATAATACTAAAGACTCTAGTAAATAGATAATTAAGAGCACTCTTACTATTTAGATATTATTATTTAGTATATTTATAGCTACTCTCTTATCTTTCTAAGGCGTTATTAGTAGTAGTATCTCTAGACTAAAGAAGAGAAACTCTACTATATCTAACTATCTTTTAGATAGGTCTAGTATTACCTATTTTCTAGTCTTTTTACTTAACTCTTTACTACTACTCTAACTATTACTATACGCGTAAAGATATATACTAAGCTTATATAAAGATTAGCGTAATAATTATATAAGTTATAATAATTAATATTACTATTATTATACTAAGTACTATTTAGTAGCGCTCCTTTCTTAAGAGCGTAATTTAAGCCTTTTTATTTAGTCACTTACTAACTTCTCTTTAGAAACCTTAAAACTCTCTAGTTTCTCTTAATAGTTTATAATATTTACTACTCTACTATTACTGTTTAATAGAGTGCCCCTCTAACTACTTATTATAGTTCTTTAATTTACTTTTAGCTATACTTTAGTAATTATACGCTTAAATCTAGCTCTCGTGCTTACGTAAGCTATATTTAGCTACCTCCTTATTCTCTACTACTTCTTCTATATTATTTAGGAATTTCCTATATACCCCTACGTTCTAATATTCTATTATTTTACCTCTTTCTAAGTTACTATTCTAGGCTATTCTACGCCTTATAGTATTTTAATTCTTATTATCTAATTACTTTTTAGATCTTTTATAACTCTTTTACTCTAATTACTTCTTCTTCTAAGCTTTACTTACTTAGCTTAGATATCTATATTATAAAACTCTTTTAGCTCTTCCTAGTCTACTTCTATATTCTTATATTCTTTCTATTCTTAAACTTTCTAGATATTACTATTACGAAAGCTTATTAGATAATGCGTAATAGTAGCGCTTAGCTCTCCTAAGAGTAAGCTAAGAGTTTAAGTTATAAATTAGTTACTATATATAGTAGAGCGAATACCTATAGAAACGTGTGCTTAATATAAGATATTAGAATTATATTAAGTAGTGTATATATGTGTTATTTATCTCTAAGTAATGTTCGTCGCGCCCTAGTATCCCTATATCCGAGTGTCCTTCGGCTCCTATTATCCTTATTTCCTCTACTATAATATTATCTTAATACTTAAGACTTTATAAGTATTTATAAATAACTAAATTAATCTTTAAAACTTTATAAAAGCGTTCCTATAGTACGCTAATAAACTAGCTCCCTTTATCTAATATAATTATATTAAGTAACTAATAGTAAGCTACTACTTAGCTAAGAAATGCTTAGACTACTATCTCTATCTTAATATTAAGTAGTAGAATAAAGATAGCTCTTTTACTTAAGTAATTAGTAATAACTATAAAGTAGCTTATACCTCTACTTATTAGTAGTCTCTTAATAAAGTCTATAATATCTTTTTTATATCTAATCTAGTATTAGTAGTAGTTAAAGAAATCTTTAGGTACTTTTTTACTATAGCTTTATTCTCCTATAAATATTATAGTTCTTATATAATATCTAATAATATCTAATATACCTAGCTAGAAGAAATCTTAGGTAACTATCTTATAAGTAATTTCTCTACTTAGATATCTAGCTAAGAGAGAATTATAGACTTTTCTAATTATTTAGGTATATAGTTTCTTATTATTTAGTATTTATCTTTTACCTTAATATAGTAATTCTCTCTAATTACTAATATACTCTAAAATAGAGTATTTTATACTTAAGCTTAGTAGAAACTTTTATTTCTACTCTAGTACTACTTATACTACTTACTAGTACTATTAATTATTTGTTAGAGCTTCTAGCTATAGTATTTTAAGTTCTAATTAGTTTATACTACTTTTATTAGTAGTAGCGTCTTATTAGTCTAACTATTTTTTATTAGGCTAGAATAGCCTTTTATTTATCTTATATAAATTCTTATTAATATAACTTAGCTCTTAGTTAAGTCCTCTTATCTTTACTTACTTTTTATAGTAGTAAGACGTTAGTTTTAAAATTTAGATAATATACTTTTATAAGTATTTATCTTCTATATCTTTTAGTAAGTCTTATTCTCTTCTTAAGAGCGCGTTAACTTTTATATTTTACTTTCTTAGCTAGTATAGTCTTCTATATTAAATTAGCTTAATAACGTAGCTTAGTAGATTTAGTATTTACTTAATATCTTTAGCTTTATAAAGTACTCTAAGTTCTTATAATTAGTAATTACCTTAAAGCTCTTTACTAAGTAGAGTTTAGCGTTCTATTCTTCTAAGTATTATACTATAGCTAGTAATTCTTTATTATATATCTTATAGTTATATATATAGGCGTATTCTTTCTTAAGAAGTATATATAAGGGCGTAGTATTTCTTCTTTATTATACTAGAATAGTACTTCTTCTATTATATAGCTAAAAGAGTTATATTCTAAGACTATATCTTACTTAGAGTTAAATAATACTAAAATAAGTTTTATTATAAAGATCTCCTTTAGCTTATTAAATATAGCCTACTTATCTTTTCTTTAAGTAAAGCTTATATCGCCTATTAGATAGGTTAAGAGAGTAGTAATCTTTATAAAGTCTCTAATAAACGTTTAGTAGAAGTTAGTAAATCTAAAAATAATTATACGCCTTTTACTATTTTAAGTATTTCCTACTTCTTAATAGCTTTAACCTTATCTAAGTTTATAGAGATACCTTTCTCTATATTAATAATAAAACCTAAGTATTTAGTAAATTTACTTTAAATTATATTTCTTAATATCTATATAAAGTCTTACGCTTTAGAGCTTACTAAGAACCTTTTAATATAGTCTTAGTATTATTATAAACTACTATTAGTATAGATTAATATATTATTAAAATATACTAATAGAACTTATCTAAGTACTCTCTTAATATCTAATTAATATACTACTAGAAGGTACTTAGAGAGTTTACTATACTAAATAAAGTAACTAACTACTTAAATAGACTAAAGCGTATTTTAAAAGCTATCTTCTATTTATTACTTTCTACTATATAAATTTTATAAAAGGTAGTAATAATATTTAGCTTTATAAACTACTTAGCCTTAACGTAGGTACATGCTTCGCGTGCCAGCATACTTCGCGTGCCATCTAAAATCGCTAAGAAAATCAAAAATAATAGGGGTCTAGATCTAGAGATCTACTTAATAAAATTTTCTAAAAATTTAATAGATAACTATTAGAGCTATAACTACTAAGAATCTAAGATTACTAAGCTTTAGCTAGATTAGTTATAGAGATACTAGAAGGTAGCCCGTATAAGAGAGCTTTATCTTAATAACTTCTTCTCTATTAGGGCTAGTATTCTATAACTCTAGAATACTATTATTTATATAGTATAGCCTTTATTTAAAGTTTTTAGAGAATTCTATTAAGTAGATCTCTAGATCTAGACCCCTGTTATTTTTAATTTTCTTAGCGATTTTAGGTGGCACGCGAAGTATGCTAGCACGCGAAGCATGCACCTACGTTACTTATATTATTAAGTATTTTTTAGATAAGTAGTAAAAAGTATCTATTCTTTTTAGTAATAGCGTTAAGTACGTAGTAGTTAATATATAATTAGAGTCTTCTTTTTAGCTTTTTTATAAATAGGACTAGTAAAGAGGCTAGCAAGCTACTTATATAAATAAATTCTTTTTCTAGAAAAGCTATAAGCTTCTTTTAAAGTACTAGTAACTTACCTTTTATATACTATATAGTAGGCCTTATAGTAGCTATAGCTATTAACTATTCTTTAACTTTAGCTTAATTTTATAGTCTACTTTAAAACTTTAGCATAGAGAAAGTTTTAATACTTTCTTTAGATTAAAAAGCTTAAAATAGCTCTAATACTATTTTAGTAGTAGTAACTTTATATTTACTACTTTTTTTAGTACTAACGCCTTATTAATATCTATAATAAAGGTAGTAAATATCTATACTCTCTTCTTTAAATCTTTAGATCTCTTTATAAGACCTATAAATATAAATACGCTTACCTAATATATAGCGCTCTAAGTTATAATATCTTTATTATATTTTACTTAAATACCTCTTAAGTATATAATAGGCTCCTTTTTACTAAAGTAATTAGAACGTCTTAGTAGTCTATCTACCTCTTTTCTAGAATAACTTCTTTATCTATACTATTAAGTATATATATATAGGTAACCTCTTAGTAGCTATATATATAAACTTAAACTTAAAGACTTTATCTATCTCTAATATCTTTCTATTAATTCTCTCTATTATTTAAAAAGTAATTAAGAAGCGCTCTAAATAGCTTTAGCGAGCGAATTCTCTACTAACTAATATATAGTATAAATACCTACTATTAATTAATATAGTAGCGTTATAGATAAAGTTTATAATTAAGTACGCTATAAGAGAAGAAGTATTTATATACTTCTACTAAAATAGTTTTATTTACTACTTATCTACTAATCTATCTTCTAAGGCTCTAAACTAAGACTCTAGTCTAAAGCTACTCTTTTTCTAAGTTATTTAACTTACTTTTATCTATATTCTTTAGAGAAACTTTACTATTTAGTAGTAGCTCTTTTTATACTACTTAGTTTACTTTAGTACTCCTTACTTTAGAACTTTTTTTATAATACTTAGATATATATCCTTTTTTACTATAGGCGTAGTACTTAACTTAATTAGCGCTTAGCCTACTAGTTCTAGTACTTACTTTACTAGCTTTTATTAGTTCTTAGTCTATCTTTTTAGATAGTAATAGTATCTAAGTACTCTTTAAAGTTAACTATTCTACTAGTATATATCTTTATTAGACTTAAGTTATTAAATTTACTTAGTATAAGTTATTAGATATCTATATAGCTTTATTAATAAGCTATTTATATAATAGGTTCTTATCTACTATAGCAAAGGCTTTTTATAACTTTATATAAAGGCCCTTTAGAAATATACTTTTTTTTACTATCTTACTAAGTATTTACCTAACTAGATCTTAAGCTAGTTATACTCTATATAGTAGTCTCTAACTAATAGCTTACCTTACTTTAGGTTTAAGAGCTAATTAAAAGCCTTTAACTTCTAGTTTAAGTTATTATATTACTAATCTATAAAGTACTATAAGTTATTAATACTACTATAGTCTTAGTATTTTTTAGCTTAAAGTAGTAGTATATTTATAGCTTTACTAAAATACTTACTTACTATATACTCTATTTAAGTAACGCTTAGAGCTCCTTTATATTTATATTAACTTTTACTTTTCCTTTATAGTAAAAGGCTAAGTATTTTAATATATCTCTATTAAATAGTTCTAAATAAGAGAATTTACTCTTTATAGAGATAAGCGTTAGCGCGTAAGAAAGAAGTATATTAGTATATATAGCGTCCTAATCTAAAGAGTAGCTAAAAAGAGTTTAGTAGTATACTATTTTTCTAAGACTTCTAGCTAACTAGCTATTAGTCTTAGTAGGCCTATTATCTAAGTTATTATTTAAAATATATTATTTTATTAGGCTTATAATAGTTAGCTTATTATTACTACTATAGAGTCTTAAGAGACTTTTAGTAGCTTTTATAGTAATTCTTTAGCTTCTCTTACTTTTTTTATTTATCTTATAACCTTACTTATTATTAGGGCTATAGTAGTCTTTTTACCTATTATTTCTAAATATCTATATAATTTTTTAGTATATTTAGTTATTAGGTACTCTAGTAAAGTACTTAGCTAAAGCGTATATAAATAGCTTATTAGTATTAAGTTAAGAAAGTTATCTTTTATTCTAAATAGTAGAGAGCTTTTTATAAACTTTTACGTCTATAGCTTACTTCTCTATAGTAAGGACTAATAAAGCTTCTAATTATTCTTTAATTAACTTATATAAGTAATCTCCTTATAGCCTACTCCTCTTTAGTAAAAAACTAATAGGGCTTATCTCTTACTTATTCCTTATAATAAAGCTTTTCTAAATAACTTTTAGTAGTTATTATAAGTTATAACTTTTAAAACTAATTCTTATACTTATAATTTTCTTTTAGCTATTCTTTTAGCTAAGTATTATAGCCTATACCTTTTTTATAAAAGACTAATAAGACTTCTAATAATACTTACTCTACTATAATAAAGAATTATTACTTATTCTTTAATTCTTTAAAGACTAGTAAAGCTTCTACTACTCTTACTTACCTTTTTATAAAGTCTTTTATAAATAGTAGGACCTATACTTTAGTACTATTAAGATATTAGGTAGAGCTTTCTTAAATAATATTTAGTAATATAGCTTAGAATCTACTTAGCTAACTAATATTATTTACTTTAAATATCTTATAAGGCTAGTAGCGCGTTTAACTAAGTATTCTATAAAGCTATAGTTCTAGGCTAGCTATCTTATAATAGCTTTTACCTACTTATTATCTAAAGGCCTATTATACCTTTAAGTAATACTAATTTTATATAGTAGGTTACCTTACTTATATATTAAAGTAATAGTTAAGAGAATTAACGCGCTATAAGGTAATAGAGTCTTATAGTAAGGCTTTACTAATTAGAATTAAATATAAAATATAAAGGCTACGCTTAGAGAGCTATTATATAGGTATACTAAAGTTATATTTAATAGAGAAGAGAACTATAAGCTATCTTATACTAAAGGTTATTTAGAGAGTAGCTTAGAATAACCTTCTACTTATAAACTATATAGATAGTCTAAGCGTTATTTAGACGTAAGTAGTTAATCTATGTATCTTACGTACGTAACCAAGATATTATTAAGTGTTTACTAACTAGGCTCTAGCCTATTATAAGTAGATAGAGATTAAAAATAGTTACTAGTTATACTAGTATAATCTAGTAGCTATTATAGCTATTTATAGTATATAAGCTTTTAGTACCCTCTTTTTATAGATCTAGTGCGTAGAAATACTTAGATAAAAGATATATTTGATTAATTATTATATTTAACTTAGATTATTTATAAAACTATTAATAAGGAGAAAAGCTTTTTAGTAATATTATATAGTAGTTAGCGTTAAAAATACGTCTATTAAAGTTTATATTATATAGTAGGATAGTTTAAATAAAATTATTACTTATAATAATATTTACGTTCTCTTTCTTTAGAGATTATTTCTAATATTTCTATTTAGGCTATTATTTATAGAGAGTAGTAAGAACTTTTATACTCTTATTAGCTATTAATATCTAATTAGAATAGCAAACCTATATTCTATATATAGACTTTATCTATTATAGTACTCCTATCTAATACTTAGTTACATACCTCCTCAACATAAGCTTCGATTCTCGAAGCATAACAATATAGCTAGTGACAAAACTAGCGTTACTTAGCACTTAGCTTATGTACTAAAACATCTAGTGCGTGCACACGTTATCAGGATGATAATAATCGGGCCTTTAGAATCGGCGGTCAAGGAATCGTTTAGCTCTAGAACGATTCGTTTTCACTACATCGCAATAGCTGCAATACTGTAGTTACGTAACAAAATCTGTACCTTTTTTCGAGCATAGCATAAGAGAGTTTGCAAGGAATTTTAACTACATTTCCTACTATTCGACTTGTAAGCACATTAGTTGTGAAAGACGGATTATAGTTCTGTTGACTATATAGGTAGAACGACCGTTCTTTCTAAAGTAGATTAGTTTCAGTATTAGGTCTCGTATACTGCCGCCCCTTTATCGAAAGAACTGCTACACTTGTTTACCCTGTGCGCAGCGCTAGCGTCAAAACAAGTGTAGCAGTTATTTCGATAAGGGGGTGCTGTAGTACGCTATCTGCACCTGTTCCTTGTTAATTAACATCCACCCGCAATGTACCGCGCTAATCCTTAACAAAGTGAATACGGTGTCAGCAGTACAGCACATCGATCGTATTGTTGCGCATCTTTATTAGAGCTCACCAACGTTATGCACAAATCTTTCCAAGCATACGATGGCTTTCAACTTGTCAAACGCATTGCGCGACACTGTTTTCAATTTTTTCAGCATTGAACTCGGTATGTCGATTATTTCGGTCCTCGTTTTGACTTCCACTATTATATCTTACTTTTTATTTTGCAACCACCCATTCCGCCTGCGTCCCATTCCTGGCATTCTCATCGTCAGCCCAGACGGAAATCAGTCGACGCCTGACCGTTCATTCTCTAAAAATGCCAGAAATTTACTGGTCAAAGGGACTCAGGAGCATCCAAGGCAGCCATTCCAGATCATGACTACTAGCGGCCCGAGAGTTGTACTTCCTAATCATTTCGCCGATGAGATCAAGGAGAAACCCGAGCTGGAGTTTTTCAACAATTTCGGCCTCCCATATCATGGTTTTGAGTCACAGAATGATTCATTCGAAGGAAGAGATGGCATATTGGCAAGATTGGTGAGGACCAAGTTAACGCAGCGACTCAGCCTCCTGACCGGATGCATGGTAGAAGAGACCAGCGAAGCCCTTAGGGAAGTGTTTGGAGACGAATCAAATTGGAGAACGTTTGTCATCAAAAAGGACTTATATGAAGTTGCTGCCAGAATAAGTTCTAGAGTGTTTCTTGGCCATGAGATTACTCGAGATCGCAAATGGCTCGATATCGTCAAGGAACATACATTCCGGATTCACAAGGCAACTCTTCAGCTTAGGGAAATACCAAAACCGTTACGATGGCCTCTTCAGTGGTTCCTTCCCACCTGCAGAGCTCTTCGACAGCAGGTAACCGATGCCAAGAAGATTATTGCCCCGGAGGTTCAAAAGCGTTTAGAAGAAATGAAGGGGAAGACCTGCGGAGAAAAGGCTCCCAAAACATTGGATGCACTTTCTTGGATCCTAGAACTTGATAAGGAAAGAACCGTGGATCCCGCGCATATCCAGTTAGCCTTGAGCGTAGTTTCTATCACCACTGCCGGTGAGGTTATGGCGCAAGCAATTTTGGACATTTGTCAGCATCCCCACGTCGTTTCCGCGCTTCGTGAAGAAATCATCTCCGTAGTCCAGGAGCATGGCTGGCAGAGATCGACCTTTTACCGCCTGAGGTTTATGGATAGCTTCCTTAAGGAGAGCCAACGTGTCCATGCTCTGAACTGGTGTAAGAAATACCTTCTCTTCTCATAGCGTAATGAGTTCTTAAGTTGACAACGCATGGCTTGCAGATCGAATGAAACGGCATGTGCGACAGAAGGTTACTCTATCGGATGGTACAGTCCTCCCAGCTGGTTCAATGGTTGCAGTGGCAGCGAATACTACCCACGACCCCGAGTTCTTCCCTGAGCCAGATGAATTTATACCCGACAGATTCATGAAACTACGGAACGAACCCGGTCAGGAGCAGAAGTGGCAATTCGTGGAATTGAAGCCTTCTCTCATGACGTTTGGGTACGGCGAACATGCCTGTCCTGGTCGCTTTTTTGCAACAACTGAGATTAAAATCTTCCTCTGCTTCGTTTTAATGAGGTATGATTTGCGATTTTTGAAAGAACAAGGAAGGCCAAGAGATGGAGAGGTTGAAGGGGTGGTCTTCGTAGTTCCTAGTGCGCAAATTGAGATACGGAGAAGAACAGAAGAGATTCGTCTTGAGGAATTTGTTATGTAGATGACACAAATAGACTGAACTGCTCTTTATAACAATGCCAGAACTGTCCGGGTCTTGTTTGACTGTACTTTATATGTCCCTCATACTTGAAAAATACAACATCAACAACTGATCTTGCATCGATGTCCGAAATGTGGCAAAGGGATCTAGTGAATCGAAATGATTAATCCATCAAATACTGAAGGGCATTTCGACTTAGCCAGATCACATCGTTGTGTGCACCAGCATTTATGTACTCTATGGCTATGTTTCGCCATTTTTGGAGATCCTGTTCCGTAAATCCCCAGAGCTCAGCGCCTTGCCCCAAAAAGTACAACAAGAAGACTCCTACTGCAACTGCCACTTTGCGAACGAAAACGTTGTTAACAATTGATTTACCAGCGCGGCGCTTGTAAGCTGTCAGAAATGATGAGAGAAGACCTCGGTCACATTGCGTAGCCTCCATCATGATGGTTTCGGCGACCCACATACGAATGTCGTTCACAGGATCGCCATAATGGCAGAGCTCCCAGTCAACAACGGTGAGCTCTGGCGACGCGTCGCTTTCTTTCGATACATTCAAGACAATGTTGGAAGGTCTAAAGTCCCAGTGTGTGACTGTCCGTACCGGGGATGGTATGCGTAGAAGCTTGAGTACAAGTTCGATATCATCAGCGGCCGAGAGAACGGACTTGATGGCTTGCTCTTCCATACCTCCGGGGCCCGAAAATGCCTTTTCAAGAGTTGCATTCCCAATCTCAATCTCGCCAGGACCCGAAGAAATGCCTTCAAGGTGTAGATAGGCAAGCCAGTCACCGAGATGTGCGCCAGTGTTGGACATGTCAAAAGAGCCATGCGTCTTGTGCAAGGTTCGCAGGTCCGTTTCGCCGGCCCAGCTCATGATAATGCCGTGATGTGTTTGTTGTAGTATTGTGGGAACACGGACAGATGATGACTGGCGGCATGCAGCCGTCACAGCTTGTGATCGCACGGCTATAACCTCCGTCTGAAGGCGGTTTGGATCGACTGCAATCGGACCCGCCTTAGCCATGCTGTCGGCGCATTTCAGTACAGCTGTCTGAACCAGCGGTGTGATCGCAGAGTCACTTCTGCAACGCACTCCATCGAGTCGCCATAGGTAGCATGAGGTGCCGCCCTCCAGAGGGATAACTTTGCCAGCTGTAACGCCATTCTGTTTAAGATATTCTTCGATTCCGCCTTTCCAATTCTTCGGATGTGCCAGAAGCTGGTGGATGGACGGCTCGGCAGACATTTCAGCTGTCTCCAATGTTCGGATTGCGTGGACTGGTGGGGGTATCAGATAATGTGCAAACACTTGACCCGCTAACGAGTTTTATAAGCTACTGCGATTGAGGATCACTATAGTACCTAGTTTAGGCCTCCGTGCAAGTGTCGGTGCCATTTCGGGTAATCTCGAATAAGACCCAAAAGAAGTGGATTGGCGGTGGAACTGCGCTAATACAAGTACTCCTATTAGTCGGATTTACTCCGCTAACAAAGAAATTATCCTGCTAGGCTCCTTAAACACGGGGAGACTAAATTAGTTACTACTATAACGTTACGTTTGAACTTTATCGGCTGCTAGCAAGCTAGCGTTTAAGCTTGTCGTCGTCCTTATCTCCATCTTTCATAAGCATGTTTCCTAATCATTCGCGGCGGTAAGATATCCATAACAATAAACCAAATATACCATTTTTCTTCTCTCTAGTACATTCTTGTATATTAAGTTTCTAGCATTTACTCCTATATAAACATATTAGCCTTTACACGCTCTATAGTTGAGCTAATAGGAATTATCTAATTAACTATCTTATAACGGAATTTTAACTTTTTTTATTATATGTGTCAATGTATCAATTGTGGACCTAAAGAAGAAACGCACTACGTTATTGCTTATCAAAGTCGAGGTATTGCAGATGCAAGTTTGGCGAGGTGGCTCACCTGCTGTCTTAGCTTATCTGGTGTCTGTGCACTGTATACCTCTTTCGATTGAGAACTAGTATCTCCTGGAGCACTATTGCCTGTGGAGCACTGAATTTAATCCTTAGATGTCGTGTCGTACATTGTCTGCTCCAGTCTATAAATAGCATCATGACCATCATATTCCTGCTCAGCGTTATGCTTGATGAACTTGGTTCATATCCAGATTCAGAAATTTACCCGATGGCCACCACTTTCACTCTACCGGCCACCCAGACGGCCATAGTCTTGGGTGAAGCGGATAGGCCCCTAATCAAGCGGGACTCGCCATGTCCCAAGTTATCCTCAAATCAGATTGTTGTTCGTACAAAGGCCGTCGCCCTGAACCCCAGCGATACGAAGATGAAAGGCGGCTTCGCCGTCCCATACGGCGTCCTCGGCGCTGATTTTGCCGGCACTGTTGTCGATGTAGGATCAGACGTTACAGAAGTTGCCATAGGCGATACAATCTGTGGAGCTCAGAACATCATGTTTAATTCCACACCGGAGCAAGCCGCATTTGCCGAGTACAACTGGACACGTGGTGGCATATGGATGAAAGTGCCTAATTCATACACCATCGAAGCAGCCGCATCGCTCCCTGTCGGCGTCAGTACTGCTGGCCTCGCCATGAAGCTGCTTGGCATTCCACTACCCGGAGAACCTGCCACGGAGTCGGCCACCGTCCTCGTTTATGGTGGGAGCACAGCGACGGCCACGATAGCCATGCAGCTTCTAAGACTGTAAGTCTCGAATCTTGAAATATTTTCTTTGGCACTAGGCTAATAACTCCCCGTCATCGGGAGATGCAGATCCGGGTACACCCCAATCGCTACATGCTCCCCAAAGCATTTTGATTTGGCCAAGAGCAATGGCGCCGAAGAAGTTTTCGACTATCGAGATGTGGACTGTGCAGAAAAAATTGTAAGTTCAAAGCTCCTAGCTATGGTTGGGAATGTCATACGTGGAACAGTTGGGCTAACGAATCGGCAATTTGGCTACATGTAGCGAAGGTACACAAAGAACAATCTAAAGTACGCATTAGACTGTATCGTCAATGTGGAGTCCACAACAGCGTGTTTCAAGGCGATTGGCCGTGCGGGGGGCAAATATGTGTCTCTTGATCCATTCCCCACTCATGCCGCATCGCGGAAAGTGGTGCATACCGACTTTGTAGTCGGGCCACTTATTTTCGGTGAGGGCTGCACATGGCCGGAGCCATATGGCAGGCCGCCTTCGGAAGACCTTCGTCAATACGGCATCAAGCTGTGGCAGATAGCAAGTCGCCTGCTCAACGAGGGCAAGTTACGCCATCATCCATTGCGCATTATGGACGGCGGGTTTGACACAATAATGGATGGCCTACAACTTGTCAGCAAGGGACAGTTATCGGGAGAGAAGATAGTCGTTAGATTGCTAAATTGAACAAAATCTCGATCTGGCAATCCAAGTTCTCTATCTTCATACAACCAGTCATGACGTTGCATTCTTTAAATGTAAATAAACTCATCTATTGTCTGAGCCGCGGTTTCATGGCGTACACTTCTCCAATATCTATGAGTATCGAAGTGCTCATCTTTTGCCGCACTCATGGGAGACAGAGGTTCTCAGACATCCAAATCGCTCCACAAGTGCACTGGCGCCAAACCTGGCCATCTCTTTTGTCCTTAGCGACAAAAAGACCTCCAAACCTCCGCCTTCGATACTATTAATCTTGGGGAGAACAATCGGGCGAACTTTCGTTGAAAAAGTGGCAAAGCGGACTGCTTCAGCTCTTCCAATAACATCGCCCCATTCGGCTTCACAAGCCCCTTGATCTGCCCATGATGTGATTTTCACAGCGTTCCTTGGTCGTTCGCTGATTTTAGAAACATCTGGTACCGCGGCCGTGAAAGCGATGGCGTGGCGTATGTCTTTCACATCTATGTCGTTAAGGGCTCTGCGAATGGATGACGAGACTTTGGCTAATAGCTTCTCTTTTTCGAGATCCAAGATGTGTCCATTTCTGGTTTCGGTGTCGTGTGTGATTAGCGGTCCGGAGGATAGCGACAGTAGATCTTCTCTGGGAGATGTGACGGGAGCTTGGATAACAGCCACACCAAGGTACTCATCAGGCAAACGAGGGCTCCAGCGAGACCTTATGTTTACCGGAAATTTCATTTGCGACACATCATCGGTATTACTAGTAAAATTGTCGTCATCCTCTGCCCAAACCACGGCACTCCACAACAGGGCTGTGAGAACGTCATTTGTCGATACCCAAGGCTCCTCTACAGCTGGTAGCAAGGTAATCCCGTACATTGCCGCTTCTTTCATCTGTCTCAATGATTCCGGGCTGAAATAGAAAACAGCTGCTGTAAAACCGTCAACCGCGACTGTTTGTGGCAACGATCTTGGAGCTGCAGCTCTCGTCGCAGAAATAGTATCATCTCCGTAGCACAGACCCCTGGGAATATTTTCTCGAATTTTCTCTAGAGGCATATGAGAGAAGGGAGGGCAAAGGACAGAACGGTCGAGCCAGCCCGGATCAAAACTGACGTCGGATGAAGATTGGGCGTAGCAGTGGGCAGCCCAAAGCTTAGTTATCGTTCCAAGCCCAACCATATCTGTAACAGAATGGTGTAATCCAACATACAAAAAGGCTCCGCCACGCGCGAGAGTGAGCCGGGCCAAGAAAACCGACGCAGGAACAGGCAGTGGACGCTTCAGTGTGTTTGCGGGAACCATCTCATATTGGTTAAAAACCGCTAGTGGAAAGTGGTCTTTTCGAATCGCCTCATAGTCCAGCTCACTCGTAAGGTCCTGCCAGGTGAAGCAGTCCTCAACATCTCGGTACGGGCCACTCAATGCCACAGAACCGACGGGCTGCTCCCGACTGACAACATCAGATAATAAAACAGGAACATCTCCCACGAGGTGAAATAGCCCATCATATAGGCGTTGTCGCAATCCAGTGTTGTGCGAGGGAAAACAGTAAATCAGCGGCATGTAATATCTTGGCATAAGCCAGTCGAGAGGCGAGAGTTTCTTATCCATGGAGAAATATTTGTCCGCAAATGAGTGCAATAATCTTTTTTATGATAAGAAGGCATTTGAAATGAGACTGCAGCTCTATAAATAATCAGATTATCTTTGAGGTATAGAGAAAGAAGTTGGTACTAGCATGGCGATACACTCCATACATGAAACAGACGATCGTAGCACCGTTGAATGTCCACGTCAGTTTAGCCTTCTGACCTGAACAGTCAACGCTAAGACGCTTGTTCGGCACATTTCGGACCATAACCGGTACTATTATGAAACATAAACTAGACGCCACCTCTACTATGATAGAAAGGAAAATAACGAAAGTCTCATTCATTCTAGACTACCTTCTATAATCTTTAAATAAAGATTATTTAGAGTACCTTTTATAGATATTATAAATTAGTAATTATATTTACTTTTTTTACTTTTTCTAATAATAAAATAGAGAAAATATAACGATTCTTTTAACTCTATATAGCCTCTTTATATTAAAGAAATATGTTCGTATGTATTAATATAAAATCTATATAATTAGATAGTATATAATAATTTATAATAGTTAGAATATTATATAAAACATATTCTAAATAACACTTTAGATATATAATTTATTATTATTAATAAAAGGTTACTATTCAAACAATAGATATTATATGTAGAAGAGTAGTTAAATAATATAAGTTTTAAGTTTAAAAGTAGAAATAATAATAGATAATCTCTTTAAAGAAAGACAGAGAGAGAATATATTATTAGTAAAGAAAGAAAAGTCTTAGCTAATAGTATCTAGTATATATATAAAATATTTTTAAGCTTAACTATAATTAATATATATATAAAAATTAGATTTTAATACTTTTATTATATTATACTACTATGAATTAAAGTATTAAGTATATAAATATAAAAAGAGTTTAATTCTTTCTAGTAGTAATTCTATATAAGCTATAAATAACTTTACTAAACTATAGTTAATCTCTAGTATAAAAAAGAAAAATATTAAATTATAATAATATTTTATTATAAATATTAGTAAATTATATTAGTATAAGTTAGTAGTAATATAATATATAAATTTCTTATAAGAAAATTAGTTTTTATTACTTTTAGTTTTTTAATACTTTTAGTTTTTAATTACTTTTAATTTATAGATTCTTTTTAATTAAAGAAAGATAATATTAATATATAATAGTAGATAACGTATTATACTACTAAGCTAGCTACCTTACTAAGCTAGCTACTTTTTTTTAGTATTACTCTTTTCTTAATAACTCTATTAAATCTAGAGCAATAAATAAGATTAAATAATAAAAAGAGAGCTAGGATTTAGGCCTTTTTAATACGCTATAAATTACCTAAATAGGCTTAGTATAGCTAGAGTTATAAGTAAGCAAAGAATAGAGAGCTCGCTTAAGCTCTAATCCTTATATTACATATATACTATTAGTAATTAACTCTATAACTCTTACTATATATTATATATATACTATTAGTAATTAACTCTATAACTCTTACTATATACTATATATATACTAATAAAGTAGACGTTTAATTTTAAAGTCTTTATATATAATAGATATAGAGTTATTAAGTAAAAGAGACTCTTAAGCTAAAATATAAGTATTATACTATATAGTAAATTAGCTATAGCTCTATAACTCTAGTATATATAAGAGTACTATATAAGAAGTCTATAGAGTAAGTTATAAAGATTATTACTAATTATAAGTACGTAGTATAAGGATTAGAGCTTAAGTAAGCTCTCTATCTTTACTTACTTATAACTCTAGCTATACTAGGCTTATTTAGGATATTTCTAGCGTATTATAAAGGCCTAAATCCTAGCTTTCTATTTATTATTCAATCTTATTTATTACTCTAGATTTAATAGAGTTATTGAGAAAAGAGTAATACTAAGAAAAAGTAGCTAGCTTGGTATAGTAGCTATCTTAGTAGTAGAATACGTTATATAAAATATAAAGCTAATATTAGTAAGATAAAATATAGTTAAACTACTATTCTAATACTATATACTTAGTAATTTATAGTTTTTACTATATAAAAATCTATAAGTAAGGTAGCCTATAATATAGAATAATTCTATATTAATTTAGTCTTATAACGCTAACTATAGATAGTAATATATATATAATTTTATATCTAGATTAATAGAAATTCTATTATATTTTTAGCTTTAGTATAAGTAAACTTCTAATATAATAGTAAAGTCTTATATATCTCCTAGTAATAAAAGTAGTTTCTAAAATAGTATAAATTTTATTTTTAATTCTAATTTATTATTTTACTTATATTAATACTAAATATAACCTAAGAGCGTAATTACTTAAAAGTCTCTTTATTAAAAACTTATTTTTATAGTTCCTATATATTTATAAAGTAAATATATATTAATAGTAAGTTAAATATTTTATTTATAAGCTTAATTTATACTTAGAAAAAAGATAATACTTACTAGATAGTTCTACTAAGCTCTTTAAAAAGTTAGTTAAGCTTATTATGTCTAAATATAAATACTATTTTAGATTAATTAGTCTAGTTATTTAAGTAGAGTTTAGTAAAATAGGCTAAATATTTAATATCTTTTCTAATTTATTACCCTATTTTTATCTATATAGGCTAACATACTTAGGAGGGATACTAAGAGCTCCTGGGCCCTTATCAGCTCTTACAGATGCTAGATCAGACTCACGCCCTGATAGCTGTGCTCTGCCTTCATGCGCTCTAGTGTTTCTATCTATATACAAACTCTTTCCCGAGCTATAGTATAGTAGTTTTTGCACGGCTAACCTGCGTTATAAAGACTGAAATCAACTACTATTCTTTCTATGACTAGGGTCATATGCATACATTGTCGGAGAAGGAAGTAAGACGAAAATATACCTTAGCATTTAATATGCTGACGTAACAATTTCCAAGTTAGACAGAGATAGATTTGTCTAGAGAGAAGAGCAGTTTCTTTGCCACTACGCAACCCAGCTTCGAATATCTTGGGTCTGGTAGCATAACTCCACCACGTCAACACATGCAACCTGTACCTTCAAACGACTACTTGACACCACTCTACCGGTCTTTAAATATGTCAGATGTCACTATCTTTGGTCTTTCGCCCTTTCAGAAATGGCTCTTACATGCCAGCAGATTGGGTGGGAAGCCATTCCAATATTGCAGACTGCATCTCCATATTTGCCGCCCTGTCACATATGAAGAGCTCAGTGACGGGCTTCGCATGTTAGCCGATGCTCACCCCATGCTACGTGCACGATTCAACTTCTCAAACAACGTTGGGGCAACACAATACATCGTGGAAGAGGCTGAGAACTTCCTCTCTTTACAAATCCACGATATAACGGGGCCTGACGCCGACACCTCTGCCCACATTCGCTATGCGCAACAAGGATCGGATATCACAACAGGACCCAGTTTCGGAGTCGACCTCTTTCGCATCCACACAGCTTCGGGAACTATGAATGTCTTGACTCTCAAGGCTCATCCTCTCATCATTGACCTTCTTTCTTGGGACATCATCAAGCAGGATCTCGATAGTTGGTTTCGGAATGCGACAAAGCCTATTAAAGAACTCGTTTCGTTCCCAAGATGGCTCACAGTTCTTGCCACCCAGTCGAAGCTGATTGGTGAACAGCCTCCCCCAGTGTTATTACCTGCCGGAGCTTGCTCATCGATGGCTTCTGAATTCTGGGGTATCAACAACGCCGCACATTCACTACATGAAGTGCGAAACTACAGCTTCATTCTTCAGCATACGAAATGTGGCGTGTCTATGATTGATGAGCTTCTCGGTGCGCTGCTTTTTACATTTTCGGAAGTCTTTGGGCATGAACATGTACCTAATGCCTTCCTCCGAGAGCATGGCAGAGAGTTTCTCGATTTTGATGTCGATCTGTCCCATACCGTCGGTTGTTTTGGTGACTTCAGTCCCATCACGATCCAACCCGGTTGTTCCACCATCATAGACGCCATATCACAAGTCCACCAGAAAAGGACCGCAGCAGACACCAAGCGGCTTTCTTGCTTTGCTGCTCGCCTCACAGACCCAGCGAACGCCGTAAAGCTTCTCGAACAACATTTTCCAATGGAAATCATGTTCACTTACCACGGACTTTCCAAACCAGTCGCAATGGCTGAGTCTTTGTTCGAGCCCCATGAACCCGCAGAAACCCTAAACTGTGATATGTACATTCCTCCATCGTCATTGATAAACGTTTGTATATCAGATGAGGGGTCAAACTTTAAGGTCGTGGTAGAATATAACCGAAAACTCCGCCGGCAACAGCACCTCTTCAAATGGTTCGGTCGATTCAAATCAACCTGCACGTCACTTGTGAATCCGGCCTCTACGGCATCTTGTAATCCTGGAAAGGCCATACCTTCGATACGAGCATCTCAGGCTATCGCCCCAAGAAATCCTTTTTTTGAATCCATTTATCTTGGTCTGCGCAACGCCGGTCTTGATTTGGCAGGAAATGAGCTCGATGACGCTTACCCTTGCCCTCCAGTGCAGCAAGGAATGCTCGTGAGTATGTTGAACCAACGGGCATCCATCTATGACGCCCATCTTCTTTTTCGGTTCAACTCAGCCCCAGGGGAAAACATGGCCTCTTCCTCTCAACTTGCAGCGGCCTGGAACAAGATTGTCCGAAGGCACACAATGCTTCGTACCGTATTTGCCGAGTTCTTGGGAGAAAAAACTTCCTCGCCCTTTTGCATGGGAGTACTGCGCAGCATCAACACATTGGACATCCTGCAATTCAAAACTTGCGCCGACGGGAACCAAGTTGTTCTGGATTACAAGAGTGAAATGAACAAGCCATCCAAGGATGGGCTGAGCTCCAAACCTCTCGCCTGCTTGACCATATATCAGGTTTCCAGTAGTCCTCGTACCCTCTATTGCTATCTGAGGAAGAATCACCTCATGATGGATGCAATATCCTCCATGAACATAATTACGGAGCTTTTGCAAGGATATGTTGGAAAACTAGACGATGATGTTGTCTCTTATGTTGAGTATGTCAAATATATTGAGCGACAAGTCCGGAACCCATCAATGGATAGATTCTGGAACCGTTATCTGGAAGGATTGATACCTTGCTGGTTCCCAGCTTTGGCGCCCTTGCGAGAGCGCAAAGGTCCAGTGGCGACCAAGACAACAGAGCTGATACCTCTCTCCGATACCCCCACGATACAAAATTTCTGCCGACAACACCGACTCACTGTCTCCAATATTGCTTACGCTGCTTGGTCGTTAACACTGAGTCGTTACACAAATCAGGAAGAGGTCTGCTTTGGGTATCCAGTATCTGGAAGAGCTCTTCCAGTTCGAAATATTGAGAAAATTATTGGACCAAGGTATGATTCAACCCAGTAACTTATTGTTTCGGCATTAACACCAACGCAGTATGTGTTTTGAGTACAAATTCTCATTTCTTATATGCATGGAACAACCAATCGTCTTGATGGTTTATTTCCAGCCAAAGGGCGCCTAAATGATGATGAGCTATGTCACCATAGAATGATTTGCTAATTTGTGATAGTTATCAACATGAACATCTTGAGGATTCGAGTCGCATCGCATGAAAAGACGGCACTGGAACTGGTACAAACGTGCCAATCTGATCTACATAAGGCAATGCCATTCCAGGCTGCTTCACTTCCAAGAATTTACCGGAATCTCGGTATTCGAGAGCACCAACCCTTCAACACTATAGTAGATGTTCAAAGAACCGATGTTCGCAGAACAACATTTGACATCGGATTGGGGCCGCAAATTGATATCCTAGACATGAAAGAAATGGATGAGGTACGTTCAAATGACCCTCCTCTAGACTGACCAAAGAGCCTGAGAACCCAGTCATCTTTGCTGACACTCCACCGCTTAGTATGACCTCGCCCTAGCTGTTTGTGATGGGCCAGAAACCCTTTCGGTTCGGCTCAACTATTCGACTTCGCACATCTCTGAGAGCCAAGCAGCACAAGTGATGGCCGCATTTGGTGCGGCCGTGAGATCTCTAGTGTCTAATCCGTCGGTGCTGGTCGGGCGGCTAAGTCTGATGGACAGCGACCAGAGGACGCAGATTGCCAAATGGAACCTAACAAACCCTGTGCAGTCGTCTTCAACACTTGATGAGCTTGTAAGGAGAAACTCATCAAAACGTCCACTCGCTCCAGCACTCAAATCGACGGCATTTGACATTAGCTACGGCGAGCTGGACGACTATTCTCACCAGTTAGCTCAATGGCTGGTCTCCAAAGGCGTTGGCCCTGGACAAGTGGTTACTCTTTGTTTCGAAAAGTCGGTCTGGGGTGTTGTTGCCATGTGTGGCGTCCATCGTGCAGGCGCCGCGTTCTCCCATCTTGACCCTGACTGGCCTCAGCAGCGATGGTGCGATATCGTCGCACGGACGGAATCAGTGGTCGGCCTAGCTTCCCCTTCTATGCAAAACAAAGTTTCAACTCTTTTGGAGCACGTCTTGGAGGTAGATACGGACATGTTCGCACTGCTGCGGGCTTCTGATGATTCTGAGGTTGAGATCCCAAAGCAAAACCCGCAGAACCTCGCTTATGTCATATCTACATCAGGGTCGACTGGCAAGCCCAAGGTTGTTGCCATATCTCAGCTCGCGATATCTTCTGCCTTGAGCGCGCAGATTGTGGCCTACAAGATCAACGAAGATTCTAGGGTTGCTCAGTTTGCCTCGTATGTGTTCGATAGCTGTATACTGGAGATATTCGGTACGCTAGTAGCCGGTGGGTGCGTTTGCGTTCCAACCCAGGAGGAACGAATGTCAGACTTCGCTGGCTTCGTGCGACGCATGAATATCAACCTGCTGGATGTTACCCCGTCTTTGATGCGCACCCTGTCACCTAGAGATGTGCCAAGTGTCAAGGTAAGCGATATGTTGTCTGTGGGTTGAGCGAGATGTAGCAATACTTACCAATTCTCCAGATACTGTCGCTAGGGGGTGAAGCATTAAATCAGTCCGATGTGAATACCTGGGCTTCACACACATATCTGATCAACACTTACGGCCCCTCTGAGGCATCAGTAAATGCAGCAATTAGCCACCAACTGTTTCCGGACTCGGACGCCAGCAACATAGGATTCGCAGTGGGTTGTAGGCTTTGGATTGTTGATCCGGTGAACGAAAACTTACTCGCACCCATTGGGGCAGTGGGCGAGCTTCTAATAGATGGGCCGATATTAGCAAATGGCTACTTGCGAGATGATGCGGCAACCAGCAGTGCTTTTGTCAGTAATTTGGACTGGCAAAAAGATGAGCTGTTCCGTGGTCTTGTGGACAGGTGCAACACTGTCCGTAAGTTCTATAAAACAGGAGACTTGGTACGTTACAACTCCGATGGCAGCCTCAACTTCCTAGGCCGGCGAGACGCTCAGATAAAGATCCGTGGCTACAGGATTGAGCGGCAAGAAGTCGAACACCACATTCGCTCTATTCCGGGGTTGGAGCATGTCGCAGTGTTTGACGGGAAAGAGGGTTTTTGCAAAGGCAAATTGATCGCCGTTGTGAGTGTGTGTCATGAGGCCAATGGTGCTGATGAAAGGGGCGACGGCGATGCCTCCAACAGTTTATGGCAACTTTACGAGCCTAGCAAAATCGCCGAAACCGCGCATCTCGAACAACAGATCAGGCGTCAGCTAGCATCGCCTTTACCCAAGTACATGATCCCGGACGTGCTGCTCATTACAAGGCGTCTGCCTTTGCTCGTCTCATACAAGGTTGACTTGAAGACGATAGAACGCGCGGTCTATGATATGGACCAGGACACGTTCCGAAGAGCGAACGAACCTCATTGGGTAAATGAAATCAATCCGGAAGTGGATGGTACCGATCTCGAGAAACGTGTGCGTCAAATATGGGCAAAGGTCCTAGACGTGAACGAAGGTAAGATTATACCCATGAATAGACACCCAATGCTACCAAACGTGCGCTAACAAAGCATAGCCGATATCAATCTTGACTCATCTTTTTTCTCTCTTGGGGGAGATTCTATCACTGCGATGAAAGTCACACGGCGCTGCAGAGAGTCGGGCCTCGAAATGACGACACAGGATCTGCTTACCAGCAGGACTGTCCGAGGACT
This sequence comes from Pyrenophora teres f. maculata, assembly GCA_014334815.1. Classification (NCBI taxonomy): domain Eukaryota; kingdom Fungi; phylum Ascomycota; class Dothideomycetes; order Pleosporales; family Pleosporaceae; genus Pyrenophora; species Pyrenophora teres. Next base: position 1,884,655 of record CP060576.1, on the reverse strand, counting down.
AGCAGCCCGTATTACCGATAAAAGCGGAAAAGTGCATTCTCCGACCGAATGTAAGAAGGCTCAACCTGACATATGTCCCGATATGGTTGCTCTTTTGCCCGTCACAACTGATCAGGTTGAGGCTGTGGTGCCAGCAACGCCGTACCAAAGTCAGGTCTACGAAGCTAGCCATATGCATGCAGGAAGGCCATATTTTGTGTCCTATCTGGCACATGTGACGGAAAAAGGCTCACGGCACAATGTCGATGTCAAAAGATTTTCCCAGGCATGGCAGAGTGTTGTCGACCGTCATCCCATTATGCGCACTCTTTTTATCAAAAATCCTTCCGACGGCACATTATACCAAGTTGTTCTCCGTGGTATACATACCAGAATAACAACACACGATGTCGAAGGCGATGACGACCCCACCGAACATCTCTTGGCAGAACATCTTGCCTTCACACAAAAGTGCACCAGCGGAACTACTGGTATGAAGCTACAGCCACCACATGAGGTCGCGATGTATCGGTCCTGTTCGGGTTCCGTATTACTCAGACTGAGCCTAAGTCATCTCCTCACGGACAGCGTCGCTCTGGAACACATGTTTGCTGATATAGACGCCTTCTATAACAAATACGTGCCCGACCAGCCCAGTGTAGCTTTCGCCAACTACGCAGGTTGGTTCGAAACAGATGTGGTTGCAGCCAACAACAAGGCTTGGCAGGATAGCATCTTGCATCGAGTACAAGCATGCTTCCTTTTGGGGACCGAGAGGAAGTCACAAGATGATCTCGCACAACCCATACTTCAGACTTCCCTCCCATTCTCTCTCCCTCCTTCACAACGATTGGCGATTTCTGAATTTTGCAAAGCTGCCCAGGTCACAATCTCCAGCTTCTTTTCGTTCTGCTGGGCTCTTTTACTCAAAGAGTTGACACAACAGCATAGAGTCTGCTTTGGACAGCTTATTTCTGGTCGAGACGCACCAATTGATGGCATACACGAGGTTGTTGGGCCCGTATTGAGTGTTTTGCCAACGCTTGTTGATTTTTCCTGTTCTTCAAGCGCGTCAATGGAACTTATTCAGCGGTTTCAGAAGGCGAACAATGAAGCCGCAGCGTATCAACCCTGCTCCCTCAACAACATCGAAAAGTCAATGGGATGTTTAGCATACCGAGGTCTTTTTAACACGGTGGTCAACATCCGCAAAGTACACTATCATGAGCAAGAGTTGGAAACACAACTTCAAAGTCGAAGCCTTCAATTCAAACTTGTCAAGAGTTATGATACTTCAGAGGTAAGAAGGTCGCAGGCTTGTAACGTTTGAAAAGAATGCTAATCATCCACCGCAGTATGATTTTGTCCTCCAGATCGATGACAATGAGAGAGGCATTTCAGGCGCATTGAAATTCTGGAGTAGCCAGTTTGAGGTGGAGAGAGTTCAAGCAATTGTGGATACTTATCTTCGTATTCTTGATCGAGTTTCGAACAGTGCAGAAGTATGACTATAAGAGCTACCAATCGCTCCTAAACTGTACTAGTAGACAGGCGCTGTAATAGTTACAATAGGCGTGCTTGCTCATTACAATGCCAAAAGCACTATAATCAACGCTATAGTTACGGCGTTGTCGTTCGGATGTAACAAATCTGCCTTGATTTGAGTACAATATTGATGTTTGAAACAGAGAAAACACAGGGGATATGTCGAATATTTGCAACTGTGCAATCAAAGATCCAGCACATACACTACCTTGTTAGAAGAAGATAGAAGAGTCTATAAGTAAAGTGGGTGCGTTGAGAGCTGTACGCGGCTAATATGCTGGCCCATGAAGTGAACGAAAGCCCAGCAGGTAGGCAATATAGTGTCAAAAAGTAAATACATTCATGGGTATCGTCCTGACTATGGGAAATCTATGCTACATCTGCAGTGTCTATAATTCCAACTGACGTTACGCTCATTTCCTCGTTTCTGAAGTACCCGAGTCGTCACCGACAACGACGATTGCAGGCGCAGCACCAACCTCGGCATCAGGTTGCTCGTTCTTCTTGCGCCTGAAAGTTAGCAAGGCTCTCAGCTTGCTTGCACCGACACAACAACACCTGTAGATAATGACGACAGGCTTTCCAACAACACCAGCAAACACTGCGAACCACTCGTCAGGGAAATACCTGATGAGGACCGCCCATGGAATACAAACGAAGCCCGTAATGATGCTTATAGCCCATTGTGTTCCATCGATTCCTCCAGGCTTTATCTGGAATGCTCTTCCGCCAACGAAGACGATAAGAACTTGCAGGCCGATGATCATGACGACGATTCCAATAAAGAAGAAGTTTCTAAAGACACCTTCAAAGATGTTGAGTTTGTTATCGAGACGCCTATTGTTGAAGATGTTGAATATCTGCATCCAGACAAAGCTGTTGAAGATGACAGTGTCTAACTCCAGTTGCTTATCGGGATTAGAGAGATCGTATCCCAGGATATCGCCACCGGCGAAGTACAACACGAAGATAACAGTGATCTTGTAGATATTCTGGCCTGTGATTTGTTTCCACATTGTCGTTGTTATGAGAGGGCCTTTGCCTTGGGGTGGGCGATCGAGGATCTTTTCGGTAGGTGGGTCCGTGGCAAGTGCGAGAGCTGCGAAGGTGTCCATGATTAGATTGACCCAGAGAAGCTGAACAGCTTTGAGTGCAGGTTTCATCTCATCATCGTAGACAGCGGTGACGAACGCGAGTACGACTGCGGTGATGTTGACGGTGATTTGGAACTGTCAATGTTAGTATTGTAGGGCAGGGAGATTGATCAGAGCCTGGCTTACTTGAAGAAATTTCTGAACGGCGTCATTGACGGCACGCCCCCACATTAGGGCTGTGATGATGGAAGAAAAATTGTCGTCCATGAGAATGATCGAGGACGCTTCCTTGGCAACCTCAGTACCTGAGACCATAGAAAATCCAATATTTGCCGCCTTCAGTGCAGGAGCATCGTTGGTACCATCGCCGGTTACGGCCACGATTTCACCTAGATCCTTGAGACGCTGAACGAGGATGCGCTTGTCCTCTGGAGAAGAACGAGCCAATACTTGTAGTCGGGGAAGCATCTCATCCAACTGTTCATCAGAGAGCCGGCGGAAATCAGGGCCTTCCATTACCAGGCCACCCTCTGTGTAGATTAGGCATTCAGTGGCTATGGCTCGGGCGGTCTGCACATTGTCACCGGTCACCATGCGGACTGTGACACCGGCCTTTTGTGCCTTGCGCACAGCCTCAGGCACACCGGGGCGGACAGGGTCTTGAATTCCGACTACACCGAAGAATGTGAGATCCTTTAGTAGAGAAGCGAAGTCAACACTGCCACTCTCCGTAAGCTCAGCATTAGCCGGTGGCCATTGCGGGAAGTCGCGATAGACAAATCCGATGGTCCTGAGCGACTTGTTCGCGTACTCATTGATCGTGTTAGTGAGCATCTCGCGTAGCTCACTCGATAACGGTTCTGTCTCCAGAGTTTCGAAATGAGAGAAGGTAGAACTGAATCCCAGGAGGATTTCCGATGCGCCTTTGACGACAAGCCGATAGACTCCATCTTGTGTCTTGATAACAGCTCCCATGCACTTCTTTCCCGAGTCAAAGGGAAACCTGTGCATAACTTGCTCGTTGTCGCGAGTCTCCGAGAGTGAGACGAGTCCAAGATGTTCCTTGGCGAGCTGGAGTAGGGCAGTTTCTGTCTTGGATCCGATAAAGACGGGGTTTCCATCCTCTTGTCCTTCGAATGCCGTTGAGTTGATTGCAACAGACTGGATAATAAGCTTCTTGGCTGCCGGTGTGATTGCTGATGCCCAAGTGGAGATTGTCTGGTCTTTTTCGGACCTCGCATCTGCCTGTACAAATCTTGTGCTGCCGAATGTACCGGCAACGACCGTCATCCTGTTTGTTGTCTACATTCATAGTCAGCGCGTTTTCGCTTGAAAAACGAGGTATAGTGCTTACCAAGGTACCAGTCTTATCAGAGCAGATGGCTGTGGCATTGCCCATTGTCTCGCAAGCTCGCATGATTCGGACAAGATTGTTTTCTTTCAACATCTTCGTTGTCGCGAACGCCAGTGCTAGGGTCACTGCCAAGGGAAGACCTTCGGGAACGGCGACAACGATGATCGTCACTGCGACAATAAGGATATCCATGAAGGCTGAGCCTTTCGCAGCTGGATCTCGAGTGTCCCCAGAGAGCCCTCCCACAAATCGAAACAGAAGGATAAAGAAAAGTAGACCAGCAGCAGCGGTTCCAAGCTTGGCTATAGCCATAGCCAAACCACCAAGCTTCTCCTGGAGGGGAGTGGGCTCCATTTCCACGCGGACTGACATCATGATCCTTCCGAAGCTGCTGTGCTCTCCAACAGATGTGGCCATAAATGTACCGACGCCTTCAAGCACTTTCGCACCCGAAATGATGAAGGGGTCGAGTTTCTTAGCTGACTGACCAGATTCGAGAGCCTTCATGACGGCTGCCCCGGGTGTCTTTCGCATAGCATCCGATTCTCCTGTAGCAGACGATTCATCGCACTTGACATCAGAGCCCTCTATGAAGATTCCATCGACAGGAATAACATCTCCAGGTTCCAGGTGTATAACATCACCCGCAAGGACATCGTAGATGCTGATCATAGCAGTCTTGCCGGATCGTGTAACTTTAATGTCTCTTTGTTCTTTCTTAGCGTTGAGCTTGGCGAAGGCCTGCTCTTTTTGCCAGTCGTTCAAGGCGGTGACGAGTACGACAATGACGATGGCCACGACGATTGCACAACCCTCAACCCAGTCGACAGGGGTCGGGGAGCCTGGCGGGTGATCCGCGCCAAAGGTCTCGTATAGACCAAGTGCGAGTGATATTACAGCCGCAATAGTGAGAACAATGAGTACTGTGTCGTTGTACGCATTCCAAATAAGTCTCCAAAGCGGTGTAACCTTTTTCGCTGGGAGGACGTTCCGTCCATGGATACGGATACGGTCCTCAAACGGCTGACCATTGCTTGGTGGTCTACTCGATTCCTTCTCCTTGATTGGTATTTGAGGATTTGTCGCTTCGTCGAAGGAGATATGCCGTGGCACGGTCGATTCGTCGGCACTCAATCCAGAGTGGATATCTGATTGCAATCCGGCTGCAATGCCCTGTATACCGCCCAGCGCATGATATACTGGCAGTGACTTTGGGTTCAGTAGTTTGCTGAGTTGTGATGGTGTGAATCCGAACGGATTGTTGGCAGTTGATGAGACTTCATTGCGAAGTTCTTGTTGTATAGCTGCATCGTACTCTCCTCCCACTGTGGACGCGTTGCTTATTGACGCATTGCTTATTGACGCATTGCTTGGTGATATTGGCGTTCGGAAGGGGTCTGAAGTTTGTGAGGTGATCGTATCAGCCTGACTCAGCGCACGTTGTCGTGTGTTGAGATGAAGTGTGGGTGGGGCAAGTCTACTAGCCTCCATGTCGGACGGGGATAGACAATCTCTGTCTTAGGGCTATTGAGATGCGGATGTTTTTGTCGTCTGCAGCCTTAGGCTCATAGGATAGATGAAGATTTTGAACTCTAACATTGCGAAGGGCGCTTTGCGGGTCGCCATATACCCATGAAGCGGGCTGTGTAGGTAAGAGTGGCCATAATCCCAAGCTTACTGGGCGCTTAGCGCGTCATTTACTTTTGCCCTGGAACAGGCGTCTCCGCCAGAGCCTTACTTGGCATACTCCATGTCCTCGCATCATCGCAGCCTTGGTGGCCGTCCCTAGGTTGCAAGGCACTGGCTGAAGAGCCTTGGTATCGTTTACGAGAGCTCAGCCAGCGACATGCGTCGCGCTGGCGATGAGCCTTTCGACCAATAGGCAAGATAGTCAAAAATCAATGCTGTAGTGACTACCGGTGTCGATGGCCGGATTCTCAAGACTCAAGCAAGCCGTCGGTCTTGGAACGGGGCAGTGCATCCTCGGCGCGCGGTGAGGCACCGATACGATGACATTCGGCCGCTGGCATGTCTGCGCTGGCGATCGATCATGAAGTGTACTTGAAGCTGGAAAACAAAGAAAGAATAACAGAGTCGTTTGTTTGCATCGCAAGGCTGCAATGTGAAGTTCGGCTGGTGGGCCGTCGTGCAGGTCAGGCGCTGAGGCTAGCAAGATCGGCCAGGCACAAATTTCTTTGATTGGTCATGATGAGGCTTGACAGCTGCGCCACAAAAGCTTCGCCACTTTCGCCGCTGCCTACTGAGCGAGAATGCTCGTGATTCTGCTACACATACAGTTGTACAGGTCTTTAGTTCGCAGTATCTAATCATGATCTTCTACGTATTCGTCATGGGATATCTAATTCCTTCACTTTTCCCCCTTCGCTCGGGTTGATGTCGGTGTCTTCGCGGTAGTATCACGTGTCCCGTTGAGAACATCGAATCTCTCGTTGCATCTGTAATTTCCTACGAGGTTCTGGGGCGCTAGCTCCAAGGTCAAACTGAGATTTCTTACAAGCAACGCGATGCGGATAAGCCGATACGAACAAACCTCGGACACAGATGATCTGCCAGCGAAGAAGAAACTTACACATGAAGAGGGCTGCGCAGACACATCCCCGCCACCGGATGTTGTATCAGCTTCGACTCCGGTTGGCTCCTGGAAAGTCTGCCTGGCCTTGGTAGCCCCATTCACTCGGTCTTATTAATTAGCCTTACCATGGAAATCACATTGTCGCACCCTCCGCTTTGTTATCCACGTGATGTGACGCATTTGTCCAAGAGTCACGTCTTATCCCTCCATTCGCCCGAGGGAGAGAACAATGTCTCGCACAGCCCTGTACATTCGACGACGATGACCGCCCTCGCTGTGGCGCATTGTCTAGGAGAAGACTGTTGGGACAGGTCTCATGACGACAGCCTCAGATCGTGGCTGATATTGATTGTGGCGCATTGCCTTACTCGCCTCAATCATTGCGTACAGTGATATGTGGCGAAGGGTCCCATTACTGGATGTTATTGCTACTAAGGAAACCCGGGCTGAGCCATCGCCACCCCTTTTACTGCTACGGCTCTAGCAGTCCTTTACGAATGATAACGTCCGCCTTGACAGCAGGCGCCTCGATGTATTCCATCTCTCTCGTCTGTTCAAAATGAACGCTGCCATATCTCAATAGCTCTCCAATGGTACCCGGCTCAGCATCTTTGCCCTCGTTCTCCGACATGTCCAGCAAGGTTCCACAGTGAAGTGAATGCGTCAAGCCCTTCCCATGGATAATCTTCTGCAGTACACTCTGTGCAAGCATTTTCCAAATCAAGCTCTCACCCTTCTTGTACTCTGGACTGTTTTCATTAGGATCCACTTTCATAGCGAAGACCTTCAACAGGTCTTCTCCGTAAAATCCGATTGTGTTTTCTGCGGGCAGATCCTCGGATAGTGCATCCCATTAGAGCACCCTGTTCGCCCAGTAGTTGACACCATCGAAGCCGTCGTTGGGTTCCTGCAACCAGGTGAGACGCATCCACGAAATTACTTGGCCAATATAGCCGAACACGGTCTGGTCGTCGAGTTTCCATTCCGATATGTACCCCGCTTGATCCACGTCTTCAAGATCGATCAGCTTCATGAATCCAACGAAAGGAGACTGTATCACACCAGTGAAGTCAGTACGACCTTTCCAGAGCTCCAGGAAGATCTTATGCCTATTCGTCGTCAATCTCTACAATTGCCATCGGGTGCCAAACATACCAGTTGCTGATGAACATGTCACCCTTGCGCGAGGCGACATAATGATTCGCAGTGTACTGCGCAAACATGAATGGTGTGGCCAGGGTGAAGGAACTGGCCTCATCTGCAAGTCAGTTCCAGTAGACCTTGTCGAGGCGGCGGAATACGATGCAGCCAACATCCTTCCAGACTCCGCCATACTCATAAAGTGTTGCTCCACGTAGAAAGTCGGCACCATGAGGCCCTACGTAGGGACCTGTCATAGTTCCTTTGACGAAGGCTTCTGGAAGATTTTCGGGAGGAATCCAAGTCAAGGCATGGTTTGGTGAATCGGGCACCGTATCAAGTACACGTATTGTCCAGTCTGGTCCGTGAAGACGCACCCAGTTGATGATGTTACGTTGACTCCAGGTAGGCATATTCTGGAGACCAGAGTGCCAGTACGTCCAAGTATTCTTTTCAGTAGTGATGGGAGCATGGCGCGTCAAAGAAACGAGGATCTCGGAGTCAGTCCGTGTGCCATGGGATTCCACGCAGTGAAGTTGCGTTTTATACTGTTCTAGGATCTGAAATATTTGGTTGGCCCTCCTGAATATTTTGAACAGGCTGAGAAATCTAGGTTCATCAGATGATCATCCGTTGCTTCGGGGAAGATGCTTATTATTATATGGAAATAAACATTGGCAGAGATTCAGTATCTCTCCAAAGCGGACATGCCCGCAGCAACAAGCACATATATGCAACCGATGCTCAACAAAATATCTTTCTTTACTCTTGGGGAAGACTTGCATGCATTGACTGGATGATTACTGGAGGAGCAAGCACCGTGCTACGATACATGTAATCTTCTACTTTACGGACTTCACACTAATGGTTACTCGCGCACCCACACAGCCCCAGATAAGCGCTAGAGTCATTCATGTCACGACGCTGCATTGAGTACTATTTGCAGCAGCAAGGTTCAGTAGCTTGCTCATAAGTACTGGCAGTAATCACAATGCGCTATTTCATGCCGACACGCTGGTAAGAGCAACGGATAATATCAGTTTCCAGGGATATTGATCCACGATCTACTCCTAAACACCTGCTCTAGGATCGAATAGTAATCGCGCAAAACGGAAATTTCCAGATGAACATTCGATGCCAAACGAATTCAGTTGACTACATATGGTGTTCCTGCAAGTCAGACAATGCAGAACAATGGGGAATTGGGTAGTCGTCGTGCACAGATGTGGCCCTATGGTACCATCAACATTTTCTTGAGATTTGGATGATTCTTTCGCATAAAACCCAAGATATCACATAATGTTCTCCATTGTTTCCATCCTTAACGTGGTCTAGTCCTTGCGTCATTCAGCTGTACTTTCGGTCGTTTGTGGTTTCCAGTCTCTCTTGCGCAATCTCTACCTCTTCTCTCGTTGCTGGTTGCGTCTCCACCGTCTCTCTTTTGTCTTAGCCGCAGCCTTCAACTCTTCAATCCCTTTTACTAACTTGGCAGCTTCGGAATGAATTCGGGCGGCATCTAATGCTTGTTGTACATGGATGTGATCTTTACGGGTGGTCGGAGGGGTATTATCACGGGATGTTGACATGACATTCTTGTGACGAGAGGTACTCGGACTGAGATAGCCCGTGGTATCAATGTAGTTCCTACTGCTACGATACCTGCTTGTTTAAGCCCAGCTGACTGATGCACATTGAAGCGTACACTAAGGCAAAATAAATACTGGCTGGTCACGTTGTGCTTACATGCCAGGTTGTTGTTCCACAGCTTACAACACCCATCGGTTGAGGTTGGCTGCACAGCATGGACATGGGGTGGTTACGGTTGATCAGATTCCACATTTAGGCAAATGGCCCAAGCAGGATCATCTGGGGAACACGGTTGTTACAAGTCAACAGACAGAAGCAAACACACGCCCTTGTGTGCGGAGGTCATGTTTTGTCTTGATCCTCAGGCCGGAAAAGCTGCAACGATCATGAAGGATGCAGGGATAGATTTTGATATGGAAGCTATTTACATTTTTGCCCCAAATGGAATCTAGTCGAGCTCGTAACAGGATAGGTATGCTCCGGTCGTATCCTTGTGTACATCAGCACACGTAGTGGCTACTGTCGTATGTTTTACCGCTTTCGATCCTCATATCTATAGTTCGGCCTTCTCCGTTTCGACACCGTCAATCGACACCAGCTCAGACTCGAAGACTGTCATGTGTTAGGCCAGGATGGTAAGCGACGTGTTCCCATTGACTTACTCAAGACGCTGTTGGGGCCAATGGGCCCAGCACCACGCGAACCATAGGCCCAGTCGGGCTGGATGGTAAGCTTCCTCTTCTCACCCGGGCACATGTCAAGCAGACCCTGGTCCCAGCCCTTGATGACTTGGCCCTTGCCGACAGTGAAGGCCAAGGGCGAACCGCGGCCGTATGAAGAGTCGAACTCGCTGCCGTCCTTCTCGAGAGTACCGCGGTAGTGCACGTGGATGCTGTCGCCGGCCTGTGTCTTGCGCTTGCATTCCTTGGGCGTGATAACTTCGGTCTTGAGGTGCTGTAGGATTGGTCAGTACGCCACACATGTACCATGCGGTGAGCCAACGCTAAACTTGCCTTGTTGTTGATGATTTCGCCAGTCACGACAGCGACGGCTAGGGCGAGGACGAGTGTAATCTTCATGGTGCGATGGTGGGGATTTCTGGCGAAAGCGATAGCTGGAGTCGGTGTGAGGGCGGAGGGCGAAGGGCGAAGGGCGATGTTCAGCGCGAGACTACGTTGCAAGGGAAGCATGCCGAGGATGGCGGCCCTCCTCCATGTGGGGGAAAACCGCCAAGCTGCCATCTGGCCCCTTGACATGCACATGATTGGATAGCGTAGCACTAGCTCCCAACCTCACTAGACTTGACAACCACAAAGAGATCAGAAGACCAAAGGCCCGTTGGCTTCATCTCCGCTAGACGGGTGCCAAAACCTAGAGTACAGAAGCGAGAGTCTCGCAAGCCCGCTTCTAACAAGTCCAACCGAAGCACCAAGCGGTGTCCTAAAGATAAGACAAACAACCCTTCTAGCACCACTACTGACATCGAAACGCCTCAACTATCAAAGACACCGATACGACGTACTCGGCCAGTTCAGAAACGCGGGCATCATGAAGATGGATTCTGGGTCTACATCTCCCGTCCCCGTCGCTTCCCCTAGCCTATCCACGATCCCTCTGCGTCTCTAGCCCGTCAACCTCTTCGGCTTGAACTGTGGTCTTGTAAACTGCAGTTCCGCTAGGTTTGACGATGAGCTATCTATACGCGGGTACGACGCGTATGTGCAACAATGTTGGACAATCTTCCCTTCCAAGTTTCCTTAACTTTTGTTACTTTCATAGTGTTGATACCCATAATCTTTGCCTTGTTGTCAAAGGCTCAATAACCGAAAGTCTCTGCATTTTGGTCAAATGGTTGATACCTACTACCACGGCATTGGGTACCTTGAGAAGTTGAGAAGTTGAGAGCTTGGGCGTTTTACGCTATTTTCTTGCATAACACAGCGGACCAGCGAGCATTCTTGCAGCAACTGAAGCGCTGGTGTTGTGAAAAGTTTGTAGATGCGCTAGCGACACTTCCCGGCCGAAAATGAAACCCACCTTTCTTTAGCAACTGTTGTGTCCTTGATGACTTCAGTACCGTTATGTTGATGCTCTGTGACGGCATTTTACAAAGCAGGATATATTTGCACCGTTAGCTGCCTTAAGAACAGTTTGCTCTTGTCAGTCACTCAATCACGCACCACATTGTCATCTTCAATCGCCATCTGACACTTGTACGGGCTTCTCAGATAGTCTTGTATTGTACAAAGCATCGACTATGTTGATACACTGGCGAGCTATAAGGAAGTAGCCACCCGGGCCCCCGTTCCAAAGTCTCAAGCCATACCACGGGTTGAAGAACCCTCGTCGCCACCCTTTTCCAAGCGACATTTCAAGGGAAAAAAAGAAAAAAAGGCGAGCCGACTAGCTGTCCCAGAACCGTAGCATGTTCATGCCCGCTGCTCCGAAAACCATCCGACCCCCGAAAAAAAAGTATCGTGAAAAAGATAATAATACATCAAACGTGAGTGTGTGCCACTTCAACCCCCCTTCTCCTTCTCAATCATCGATTTCTTGCTGCCAAAGAAAAAAGCCAACAAAAATCAGTAATATGTCAACTTTTCCAAGCCGATCATGCCTTCCTCTCTCCCTTTGGGCTTGACTTCTTTCAGCAGTCCAAATTTGGATGTCACTACACCCTGCGCTGGGATTGGTGGCGCAACTACATCCTCGGTGCTCTTCGCAGGAAACTCCTTTACGCATTCGAAGCTACCAAACGTCGGCATGTTTGTTGAGATACCGGGAAAGCGTAGAGATTTGATTGAATCACCCTTGCAGTCTGCCCGTGTGTAAAGAGTGCAGATGGATCCTTGGTCCGGGCCGAGAGATTCAATGCCGCCACCGCCGCCTTGGATGTGACATGCGGTATTTGGCTGCGTCCAGCTGCATGTGCCGGAGAAGTTTGGGTCGGTGCAAGTGTAGTAGGCGCCTGGGAGGCCGCGACGCATGATGTGGTGTGTTGGGGAAGCTGAAACGGAGACGCTGACGGTGAGGATGGCGATGAGCGTTACGAGGTTTGTATACATGTTTGATGGGTTTAGTCTGAGGATCGATGATTAAGAATTACTTGAGGGTGTTGTTTTGGCCCTGCTGTTGTAGGTATGTAAGTTTCTGTCAAAGAATATGGGGACGATGTTTCGGATTATTCGATGACAGCGTGGGGGAAGTTTATGACTGTGCTTTGGGTTCTTTGTGAGCCATGGGTAACTAGAGAGGGGATGTGGCGCGTGTCCTTGCGCTTGTCTTACAAAGAGACTTCTTTGTCGTCGTACCTTTTGGGCTTAAATGACAGTGTTGTGCGTCAAGCACAAAGGCAAAAGGCTGGTCTCTTTGTCGCCAACAGACATCTGCAAGGAGATGTATAGGTGTCGTGATCAGCTCCATGGCGAAAAATGCGCCACGAATGCTCAACGGGCCATGGACGAAATGAGAGAATTGCCAGAAATGAATGGAATGATAAAAACGGCGCGAAAGTAGCCGGAAAGTTAGAGATGCAGCGAGAGTAATATGCGATGGGATGACACGGGTGCGGTCCGCGGCACTGGTTTGACATGGGAGGGTTGCCATGTGTGAAACGTCGATCCGGCCGGACTAATGAAGGATGCAACCAAAATGGTCGCAGTACTCGCAAGCCTGAGCCCCAACTCGTCTTACAGGCGCATTTATTTCGCGGCTGGCCAAACTACGGTCACCTAGCTGGTGGTGTCAATGTTCGCCGCCAAGCTGTCGTTCTAAGCGCATGTCCGCACTTGGCCTCGTCAGGTATGACATGGGCGAATGGGCTATGATCGTCAGGAACAAAGTTTACGCATCGCTGCAACGTCTTGTTTCCCGTACAAGATATGAAGGGGCACATTAATGTTATGGATGATGGTGGCGATTATACTGAAAGTGCGTCTGTTGTTGTAGCAATCGATGCTGGTTGGTGTTGGCCCATGACGCTGACCGCGCACTCACATGGTCCTATTTACCATGAGCGCCGACATTGAAGACGCTCTCTTTACTGAACGCCTTGGACCTTGTGACTTTGGCGCTCTTGCGACCCATGCTCCTCTTGATCTTAAGTACACCAGCCGCTAGTGGAACGCTTCCAAAAGACTGGTACTACTATGGGTGCTGGACGTACGTAGCCAGAGGCTGAGCAAAATTTCTCATTTTTCTTTCCAATGCTCGTTCCATCCGACGTATAAAAAGGTAGCAAATTCGTTTCAGGGATCTAGATAACGGAACGCGTGTTCTGAACGGCCCGGCAGGATTGGCGGATGCCACTAACAGCGGTGCGAGCTGTGCTCAGTATTGCACCGAGAGCGGATACGATTACGCGGGAACAGAGCTTTCCGATCAATGCTGTGCATCTGCTTCTTAGCTTTGACCGACATTTCGGCTCAGCTCTAATGAGTTCCCAGTCTGCAGCGGCGACCTCCTCTGCGTACCAACGCAAAGTGTTAGTGATTCGGATTGCAACTACGAATGTACCGGCAAACTGGACGAAGCCTGTGGAGGTGAGAACCGTATGTCGGTGCATAGAACACTTCTCAAAGATGCAAGTCAGCTTCCGGGAGGTCTTCAGGATAGCTTTGGTTATGCCGCGTCCGTATAGCTCTAGATTGCAGACCTGTGCCGAACATCTTGCTGACCGTACCTCCAACAACCAGGGCTACTTTCACACTGGCGTTTCCTGGATTCAACGGCCCGGTCGTGACAGCACAGACATGCATAGTTTACTGTACCAGTGTGTAGGGAAGTAATGCCATCGGCAGCCACTAAAGGCGAATTGTGCCGTAGTATTGTTTTGCGCCAGCTTGCATATTGGACGACTGATTGTTTCTAGAATGCGCTCAAGCACTTTCAGGGCTAACGATCGGACTGCCCACTCAGTACATACATAGTAGGATCGTGCACGTCTTGGCTGATTGAGGCTTGCGGTGGGCTGATAAGGTATTCTGTGTATTAGCGGGTTGAGGTGCATACGCGTTTCTCTTTGCATCTTGGTCTGCGTATCAAAAGCTCTGCTCGTGAGACTTGTGCATGTACTCCCCTTGGCATTGATCATGCAATTCACCAGTAGTAAAGAGGGGCAATGGCTGGAGATGGTGGATAGAAGATGCTTGGCAGTGGGAGCGTTGGAGGTGGTGTGCGTGTTGCGTGGAGATATGTTCTATCATGCGTTGTTTGGCCGAGTTTGTATGACACAATGCAAAGCAAAGTCCCCCAGGCGCTTGAGACATGCCTTCCCTTCTGGAACGCGGCAATTTTGGATGCCTTATGGCATCTGTTCCACGATGAGTTGCGTGCTCCGACGTGTCCAAACGCAATGCGTTTGGCCTAGGCCCAAAACGGACGGTGGGTGTGATACGCGTCCAGTGGGTGGAGGGGGTTTCGTCGTTCACATGCGGAGAGGCCGGTGCCGAACATGTTCCTCTGAAGGCGCCGAGTTGAAGCTCGTGAGTGAGGGAGGGTGGATGCACGCACAAGAAGGCCCAAGCGTGAGACGGAGCGTCATCGGCCGTTGAGGGGCCGTGATCGCAAACAAAATCGTGACCGTGCAACCTCATGAGTAGCTGTAAGATGCCCAGATGCCCTCATGTTGGTAGCCCGTCGCCGCTTGTGCTTCTTGCGCCGTGCGCCAATCGCTCGCTGTAACTACAGTGCCGCCAGCATGGAGAAACGTGACTATGCGGTATGTCCGAGTTGTTACATGTATGGTGAGTAGACCCGGCGCTGATGGAGGCAGGCTGCCGTCGCGGCCCTGAACACGCTGCAGTCCAACTTCTCCATTGTCGACGCCATTCGCAAGTCTGGCCGGGGCATGAACAAGCAGGCGATACCAGAGATGCTCGAGTGGTGTCGCAAGCTTGGATATGAGGTGTGCGGCGTCCGCCAAGCCCAACTGGCCGTCACAACTAATCAAATGCTGTAGCCCTCTGAGTTCGACAGTCTGAAGCCAATCCACATTGCGGGTACCAAGGGAAAAGGCTCCACGAGTGCCTTCATATCCTCAATCTTGTCGCAATACGCTTCCTCTGCCGACCCCCACACGCCCCCCTCGAAGATCGGACTGTATACCTCGCCGCACCTGCGATCTGTTCGTGAGCGCATCCAGATCAACAATGAGCCCATGTCAGAGGCAGATTTTGCAAAGTACTTCTTCGACGTATGGGACAGGCTGGAGGCAGCTGCCAAGGCTGAGGACGCGCCAGCACATGTTCCCACAAAGCCCGTCTACTTCCGCTACCTGACGCTCATGGCCCTGCACGCATATCTGAAGGAGGGTGTAGACAGTGCAGTCATCGAGTGCGGCATCGGCGGCGAGTATGACAGCACCAACATCTTGACCAAGCCTACCGTTACGGCCGTCACGAGCTTGGGAATAGATCACACAGCCATGCTGGGCACCACGCTTCCTGAGATTGCCTGGCACAAGGCGGGAATCTTCAAGAAAGGTAGCGTCGCATTCACAGCGCCGCAAAAGGAAGAGGCCATGGCGGTTCTACGAGAAAGAGCTGCCGAGAAGGGCACAAGTCTGCACACCATCGACATTCACCCTGCTTTGGCGAACCATGAAGTCAAGTTGGGGCTGGGTGCCGTCTTTCAAAAGACCAACGCCTCTGTGGCCATTGCAGCAGCGGCGGCGCATCTCCGCGCACTGGGCCATTCCACCGTACCGGATCCGACCGCGGTTCCACATATCAAGCTTCCATCCCAGTTCGTCCGCGGACTTGAGCAGGTTCGCTGGGCTGGTAGGTGCGAAATCCGACGTGAAACGAATGTTGCATGGCACATC
Organism: Pyrenophora teres f. maculata; assembly: GCA_014334815.1. Taxonomy (NCBI): domain Eukaryota; kingdom Fungi; phylum Ascomycota; class Dothideomycetes; order Pleosporales; family Pleosporaceae; genus Pyrenophora; species Pyrenophora teres. Next base: position 1,868,540 of record CP060576.1, on the reverse strand, counting down.
GACGGAGGTCATACCATGGAGAGCATCGAGGTCACTGGCCAGTGGTTCGCTGAGCAGATCGCAGCTGCTACGTCGCAGTCCAAGGTTCCCCGCATCTTGATCTTCAATCAGCAGACTAGAGATGCAGGCGCGCTCGCCAAGGGCCTGTATGCAGCTTTGCAAGCCGGTGTGACGTCCGGGTCGCAATCACCTTTCACACATGTCATCTTCACAACAAATCAGACATTTAGCGAGGGTTACAAGCCTGATTTAGTATCCATCAATGCGAATCAGCAAGATGTAGATACACTAGCAGTGCAGAAGGCGCTTGCCAAGACGTGGTCTGAGATTGACAGTACAGCACAAGTCCACGTGTTGCGTACAATCGAAGAGGCAATCGGAACCGCAAGAGGTGTGGCCCGAGACTATGCGAAAGACGCGGGTCCAGAGACAGAAGTCATGGTGTTGGTTACTGGAAGCTTGCACCTCGTTGGTGGTGCGCTCGAAGTTCTAGAAACGCAGGCCTCGCAGTAAAAGTTGATACCTACGGATAGAAATGTAGTGAAAGCGTTTCAACATGCGCTATCCCTTCCAAGGCGGCCAATGCAAGATTTGGCCCATGGCCATACCCGTCGTGCAAGAGATGACTACGTAAAAAAGCATGCCATTGGGACCTCATTCGAGAAAAGCTTCGTTGTAGAGGTACCGCAACAATGCACTTGAAGTATAGCTTACAGACTCGACTGCATAGACCTACAGACATGGAATCACTTACTGAGCATACGCCGTTCTGCAGCCTACCCGAGCTCCTCGGCATGGCCTTGTTGGTATTCAATTGCGTTTACCTACGGAATAAATCGGGCTCTATGTTTCAGGCTCCACCAGCCGCACCTCGTTGGGTACCAAAGGAAAGCCGCAACATCCGGACCTGAGTGTCAACTAGGTACGCAATACAGTACAAGGATTGGATCGAAAATTGCACAACGTATTCCAAAGTACAATAAGCAATCCTCGTGAACAGCACATTAGTCTTGCCTCCTGCGTCAGCCCTTCCGGTTGTTCCCGCGCGCATTACAGCAAAACGTCCGGAGTCATCTTGCAAACGCAGTAGTCAAGTGGAGTTGAAGGGTAACAATCAGGCATTCAGCAAGCCAGCAGTTTTCTAAAACCATCGAATACCCGCAAGTCGATTGATGTTACATACTTACTTACATATCTACATACATGGCGACTAGTACATAGCTGATGCGCAAATCATCGCGGTTGTTCTCGCGTGGCGTCCTCCAGAATCCGTTGTCTTGGCACTCGGCGACATGTTCCAATTGGGTAACAACCCAACGGAAGAGCCGCTAACCGACCACCACTACCTCTCTTAGATGTCATATACCCCGACATGCTTTCCATCATCATCATCAGTCTCCACGTCATCCTTCCGACCTCGTTCATCCTCTGTGCTCGACCTGTGAGGCAGCTTCAACCTACCAGACGTGACTTTTCCTTTATCCCTCCCTTTGACACCTGAGCACTGCTAGGTCCACCATGAACTGCCCTTCTAGAACCGATGATGACGTCCTTTGGCACCCTGGGTGGAACCAGAACCCACCACGCTTGGCCGCTGACCTTACGACTTGCGCAGATCTCAATGGTATCGCGAATGCAAGGGAGCTGGGAGAAGCAGATCGACTGTGCGGTAGGCAGAATCTCAGACGCTGCGAGCTGGATGACTTCAATGGCCAAGACACGGAAAAGAAAAAATCGGTCACGATGGGGGAGGGTGTCAAAAGGTCCCTAACAGGTAAGCTGCATTCCGGACAAAGCAGATGAGTCTGCCATGGTATGCTGACAGTTTCTTTTTGCAGGACCCTGCACCCGAACAACCGCGCACGTGAGCGAGTACCAAGCTGGGCTCACCGCCACTACTTTCAGCTGGGCAAAGTGGCTTCTCTCTGTACTATGTACTTCGATTCTTGTTTCATACGCTAATGGCAATTTATCTGCGCCCAAATTCTTTGTTTCTCAAGGTAAGTGGGGAGTCGTGCAAACGCTACATTCGGACGCGTATTAATGTGCTTTCACAGACACATCATACCAGCGACTTCCCAAGCGAAGCACTTGCGAAAATGGCAAAGCGCAACCAGACTACAATTTGGGCCTCCACGTCGCCGGCCTCTTCGTCATCCTGTTTGTATCCGGCACCGGCTGTGCTTTTCCAATGCTCGTTCTCAGATTTCCACGTCTTCGCATTCCACAATCCTTCCTGTTCGGCGCCAAGCATTTTGGCACCGGCGTCCTAGTCGCAACTGCATTTGTCCATTTACTTCCCACAGCTTTCGTTTCGCTAAACGATCCTTGTCTCTCGAGCTTCTGGACTACAGACTACCAGGCCATGCCTGGTGCTATCATGCTAGCTAGTGTCTTCTTCGTCACATTAATCGAGATGATCTTCTCTCCTGCCCAACACGTCTGCGGTGGAAACGAAGGAGTAACCGCTGTATCGCGACGTGCAGAAGAGACTAAGATAGAGATTGAGCCACCAGCTGCACCGCACGCAACATTGGAGAGACAATACTCCAACACCAGCCTGCGAGTCCGTGATCTGGGCGCTCTGCGTGGCCGAGTCGGTAGCATCAGTAGAACACTCTCGCGCTACCACGAAGACCGCCAAAATGCCAATGCAATCCACCTCGCAGACGAAGCCAGCAAGGAGGACCAGAATGGTTCAACCGTGAAGCACGATCAGGAATCCGGCGAGCACACCCACATCCTCACTCCCGACCAACTCCACCGCAAAGCAATCATGCAAGTCTTCCTCCTCGAAATGGGTATCCTCTTCCACAGCATCTTCATCGGCATGTCCCTCGCCGTTTCCGTAGGCAGCGACTTTACAGTTCTCCTCATCGCAATCGTCTTCCACCAGACATTCGAGGGCCTCGCTCTCGGCGTGCGTATCGCGGATATTGATTGGAAACCGCGTTCCGCACAGCCGTGGCTCATGGCCCTTGCATATGGCTGTACCACGCCTATTGGCATGGCGATTGGGATTGCGACACATACCTTGTACTCGCCCGACTCGGAGATTGGACTTTTGGTCGTGGGCATCATGAATGCAGTTTCTGCCGGGTTCTTGGTGTATGCATCGCTTGTGGAGCTGTTGAGTGAGGATTTTCTGAGCGACGAGAGCTGGAAGGTTCTTAGGGGACGGAAGCGGGTGGGTGCTTGTTTTCTGGTCTTTGGAGGCGCATTTTTGATGAGCTTGGTGGGGGCTTGGGCGTGATTCCCACGTTGGATGGAGGGGAGGATATGGGGGTTGGGGGTTGACATTGGGTATTGGTGGGTCATTCTCGGACGGTAATAACGATGGGGCGATGCTGATTGTAGAAAGCGTCACCTGCATTGGGATCATTCTACCAAAGACCTCATAGAAGTATGTAGGAAGCGATTGGCTCTGGAAAGTGAAAACATAGTACCATAACATTCATGTTTTTTTAGATCTGTCCCATGCATTCCATCAGCACATGACGGAACGAGTACTCTGGTTGCTTCTGGCCGTACGTGACGACAACTTCGCCCTCGTCTGCATGGACATAGGTCTTTCTCATCACTAGCTGCTCCCATAGTCCCTCCACCCACTCGACAACCCCCTCTTCCTTTGCTATAAGAAACGAGGAGACAGAGACGTGGATGCCCTGACGCGGTCTGTAAACCTCCTTCACTATGCTCTTGAGCCCAGAACCTGTATTCCCCCGAGCCAGAAAAACATCTAACCCAAATCTCATCGAGCAAGCTGCACTAACAGTCACAAAGACAAGATCAAGAACCAATGCAACCCTCACCTCCCCCTTTCTCCTCTTTACCCCTTCATCCATCATCTTTGTCAAACTTTCAACCATTGCATTCGGAATACATCCTGCAACCTTCTTCCCCTTTTTACTCCTCAATGGCTTGTCTAACGGGGCCCAACAGATCTTGACATGATAGCTGCCCACTTTCCTTAGCCATGGATGCTGCTTCGCGAGCTTGTTAAGATGCCTCTCCACTTTCTTATCCCAGTCTGCTTGCACAAAGGTATTCACGCGTCCATGGAATTTGACACCAATGTGGAGCGCGACGGCGTTGGATAGGAGCCAGCTGTGGTATTCGGCTGCTTCCGGGAAGACATCATGGGGGAGGGAGAGAAGGCCAACGGATCCGTGGTGGACGGGGAGGATTTGAATGGTGGTATGTTTGCAGGTAAAGGTCTTGAGGGCGAGGGGAAGGCCAGTAGTTTGGGCCGGGGTAGAGGGGTCTTCAGAAAGGTAGGTATATATTTCTTGTCGTAGCTCCGGGGGTAGGTTGGGGAAGAGGAGATGCGTGGGTTGAGACATTTTGGTGGCTCCGGTTGGTTTCTTTGAACGAGTATGCATACCGGATACGGATGGCTGGGGGATACTGAGGTATGATAAAGTACTTGGGAGGATGATGTAGATCCCTTTGCTGGCTTTGAGGCGCCGTGTATGCGTATGTGAAGAATGTAGTCTTGGTGTTGGGGGGTTCAGAGGTCGGAGCTATAGGATATGCTGAGTCCAAGTTCGCAGTGAGTGCCCACAAGCGAGGTTCGACCAGACTATTGTCAGATCGAATAATACAATCGCGGTCTTGCCAAGGCGTCTTCTGGTGAATGCGGATCGAATCACGTGACACGGCTATCCGCTACCCCAGGTGCAAAACCACCAAGACCAGCAAGCTCATGCATTGTCAGTATTACCTCCATGGTTATCTTCGAGAATTGTAGCTGTACCTTCTTTTCCAATCCAAGGTAAAAGGATATCGAAGCTTTAGAAAATTTGCTTTTCGGGGCACGGAAGTTTTTCAAAGTGGTCCCTTTTCGGCAGCGGCTCGGCAGATTGCGCTTTTAGGTAACTTCGACGATGCAACAATCTATTTGTTTCTTTGGGGAAGTTGCTATATGATCATGCGCCAATTTCTTCTATTATTTCGATATTTCAAATGTTAGGACTTCGTCGTTCTATTTTTTGCGCGCATATTCCTTCGGTCTTTTCAATTACGTACGGAGAGGGTAGGCATTCATACACGAATATTGGTGCATAACACCCTCGCACGGGATATGTTTTCGCCCGTACTTTTGATTAGCTATATCATTTTGTTGAAATTTCGAACCCTGGGTGGCCTAGAGGCGGGTTACGTGGTTGAGAAATGGTCGGAGCTCCAAGGGAACCGTAGGAAGGTATTGCGGACCAAGAAGATTACATTGGATTTGCTTGTGCAGGTATAGATGGATAAGAGTGACAAAAAGCAAACTTTGAAACGTAGATAGCCGAGTTTATGAATGTAACTGCTGTGTTCGTTGCTTGACTCATTCGTTGACTATTCAAAAGGGCTGAGTCTTGCGCCACGCATCTGACTCCCACAATGTGAACCGTGCACATATGTAGGATGGGTAGTCACGCCACGCATAAGCGACGAAGGATTGTGGACAATGACTATAACGGCCATGGGCTATAGCCGTTACGCCGGTATCAAATAACTAAATATATCGTTTCTGAACATGTCAAGCGCCCTGAACACCGGCCCTGAACGCCAATCCACCCAGCTTTTGGTTCATCTGTATGTTTGCGGGCATTAGACGGCCTCAGCAGCGGCCTTTGCCTTTTCGACCCTCGCACGTTTCCTTCGCAGGTTCTCAGACTCATTGTCGCGCTTGTTCTCGCCGTATTCAATACGCTTGAGCAGCTTGCGTTTCTTGTTGGACAACATCATCTTTTGCCGCTCACGCTCCTCTTCTTCTGCGCGCTTCTTCTTTTCGGCCTTCTTACGGATGGCAGCATTCTCCTCCTTCCGTGTTGGTTTCTTGACTTGGAGCTTCTTGCCGGTCGCTTCGGCCTCGAGTTCGCGTTGATGTTGGAGACGAGCAGCTTCTCCTTCTGAGATGTCGGATTCGGCATCAGAGTCAAGACCGTCCTCCTCGTCGCCAGCGGGACCGTCTTCCTCGTCCGACTCGTCATCATCGCTGTCGTCATCGGAGTCGTCAGCAACGTCCATTCCCTCACCAACTTCAACCGAGCCTTCGCGGTCAACAATAGCATCCATGTCCTCGTCTCCGTCAACATCAAACGCCGTCTCCTCCTCATTGCCTTCGTCTTCAAATGCCTCAGCCTCGCCCTCTGGCTGTTGGGCTGCAAGGGGCAGGTTGGGGTCGTATTCGCCCTTCTTGGGCTTGACCCATGGGCTCAAATGCGGCGGAAGATCGGCGCCGGGGGAGTAGTGGTCTGCTCGCAAAAGCTTGCCCTGGTTGATGCTATCCCAGACCCACTGCGGCTGGACATAGGTACGACCAGGCATCATGGAGTAGGGCCATTGGACCTTGGGAGCAGCGGCTCCACCGTCTTCAGTCTCGGGAACATTGGGGGCCGGTGCACCATTGGATAAGGCTGGCCGGTCAACAATCTGATGTGTAACGGCGGGGTCGGATTCGTTTGTCGTAAAGGCACCGTCACCCAAAATACCATCCCAGCCCACCCGCTTGCAGCCGAAAGCCTTTAGTATGAATTCAAGCGAGCCCCTGGGTGTCTCTCGCGACAGATAAAAGGTAAAGGGCGCGAACAACGAGGCAATCTCGGCGCTGCTTGCTTGGGGCTGAGGTAGGATGTCGGCGTCGGGCGCAGTGGGCTCGAACTTGTCAATCTCCTCGTTGGCCTCCTCTTCATCGTCTTCGGCACCCGTCTTGGCTACCGCTGTGGTCGCCTCCTCTTGGTCAACATCGGGCATAGCTCCAATTCTGTCTGCGATGGCCTGTGCCTCGGGGTTGATGTCAGCATCCTCAGCGTGGCCATTTGATGCGCCGTTTGTCGCGGTGGCCCTGCCCTCGAGCTGGAAGGCAGCCAGCTCACCACCTTGCTCGTCACTCTTTGCGTTGAACTTGGGAGGGTATACTAGGCCAATTGAAGTGTAGAGGCGGTAGTTGACAAAGCCCAGAAGAGTAGTGTAGAACTCAACAAATGTGCCCATGATCCTGAAATCGATGTCGCCGCCTGTCCGCTGCACGAACCTGTATGGCACTAGCCAAAGGATGTCTTGGCCTTGGATGGTGGCCTGGTAGTAGATTCCCTTGATGGAGAGGAACGACTTGCGGAGGGCATGGGAGGTGATGACGTAGTGTTCAAACTCGCGCGTTAGTCGCTGGCAGAGGGCGATTGTCTTTGCGGGGATGTGGTCGCTCGAGGGAAGATTGGCAAAGAGGAACAGCATGGAGAGGGCATCGTCGAGATCGCGCAGAGCGTCAACAAAGGTAGGGTAGCGCTCCTTGATGATGTGATCAAGCTTGACCTTGGGCATGAGGTTCTTCTCAAGGCGCGAGGCATCGCCAGACTCGCCGCGACCGAGGGCGCGACCAATCTTCTTTGCGACGGCCTTGTGTTCACGGAACTTTGCCAGTAGCGGCTCATGGAGCAGGTATTGGATGTCCTTTGTGTAGTAAAAAGTTGTTGCGGCGGTGGAGCCCTTGGAGACCTTCTTCTTGTTGCGTGGCTCACGGGGGTAGATTCCCTTGAAGATGCATAATCGGCGGAAGTCTGGGAGCGATATCTGAAGCTTCTTCACGGCGCGCGTGCGGGTGATGTAATTTTTGGCGGCACCAGAGGTGCCTGTGTGGGTGTCAGTATATGCAACAATGTCTAGGCGGAAAGATAAATACCCTTCTTTTTACTGCGGCCAGCCATTCTGTATCTTGTCCAGATTTACGATTTTGTCGGTGCAGCTGGGCGAACTTTTACTTTTGGCGTTTGGCAAAAAAAGTTGGAGATGCGGCGGAACTAGCGGACAAGGATGTTGCAGTAGCGCGACAAGGGTCCACTGTGATGCATCTTGCCAGAACACCATCGCGAACTGCGGCCACGACAAGTGGAATGGAGCCATTGGTCCGGTAGCTGCGCGCAAACATGGCTATTGACACGCAGCAGAAGATGCTGCTCTTCGGGGCGGCCGCCGCAGTCAGGTTACTTCTATTCACCGTCTTTCCCGCTCTTCCAGACCTCCTCGCCGGCCGCGTCGAAGTGTCAACACCCGTCACAAGCTTCAAGAGGTGTATGTAAAGGGAGCAGTCTATGCTGTATATCTATCTGTACTAATCATCACCAGTGCAAGAGGGCGTCTTTCTCTACACTCATAATGTCTCCCCATATGACGGCGGCGTGTTCCACCAGGCACCCCTCCTCCTGCCTCTATTCTCCCTCCTGCCAGACCCCTCACGCGCCCCGCTTGCGACCAATATCTTCTACACCATTGTAGACTTGTTGAGTGCGAATGCGCTGTATCAGGTCGCAGAGACTGGCTTCTCCTCGGTGACGCGCCTGTTCGCTTCTCCCCGGAAAGACTTGCGATGGAGTAGCATGGCCATCACCGCTGGGTAGGCATCAAATTTGGCTATAGGGAACATGCGCTGACCTGCCTCTAGCTTCCTATTCAATCCATTCACCGTCTTGACATGCATCGCCCGCTCCACTTCCGCTCTGACGAACCTCTTCATCCTCACGGCCATGACCAAGGCATCGCAGGGAGCCAGTTTCACTTTCATCCTCGCCACAGCCTTCGCCTCGTACTTTGCCATGCACCCAATACTCCTGTTCCCTCCGCTGATGGTCCTGCTGTATGATGCAAAAGCGCTCAAGAACAAGTCCACCCCAGATGCGACCTCATTTGTTGTCACACACACACTCGGCTTCATAGTCGCAATTGGCGCCCTCCTGGCTGGCTCGGCATTCTTGACTGGCTCGTGGGACTTCCTAGGAGCCACATACGGTGTGCGTCTTCTGATGCCAGATCTCACACCCAACGTGGGTCTCTGGTGGTACTTCTTTATCGAGATGTTTGACTCCTTCCGCGAGTTCTTCCTAGGTGTCTTCTGGTTACACGCCGCCTCGTACATGCCAGGTCTTACTATTCGTCTTCATAAGCAGCCATTGTTCGTCGCTTGCACTCTGACTGGCGTTTTTGCCATCTTTACGCCCTACCCCAGCATAGCAGATGCTGCTCTGTACCTTTCCTTGGTGCCCATGTTCAGGCATTTGTTCCCTTGTAAGTACCTCATACCTCTGCTTCAACGGGCTATACTAAACACGATTAGTGATGCGGTATACCTTTTTGGCATCGGCGAGCATTCTGTACACATCCTTCCTAGGCCCTGCCTTTTATCACTTGTGGGTTTACGCCGGATCTGGCAACGCCAATTTCTTTTATGCAATCACACTGGTCTGGAGTCTGGGCATGTCTATCATCCTGGGAGACTCATTATACGCAGCATTGAGGGACGAATTGGACGTAGAAAGGCCGGAACTGCAAGGGAAGGAGGTGCGCCGGATATGAAGAAACATCATCTTGATGTTGACCTTGGTGGAAATTATAAATAAAACATAATGATTTATGCATCTCAACTCTGTTTGAAAAGAGTGTTGAAGTTAGTGGTGCCGACCTGATGCGTCCACACTTGTCGATTCAACGCGTCACAGTATCCGAGATATCAAAAACACAATTGAGCTTATTCATATAATTCACTCTCACCAGTGCGCAATGCCTTGCCATAGCCTCCCACTTGATGTGCAAATGCGGGGTAAAGTGCTCAGTTATTTGCGCTTTAGTGTTGCTATATCCTCTCTCACCAGACTCTGAAATTGCCCCAAACAGCCAACTTCACCGCTAATTGTAAAGTCAAGTGGTTGCCTGTAGCCGACCATATAAGTCCTGTATCCGTCCCGCCCCACCTCCAACTCCTTCAACTCCCACTTCTCTTCCAATCTTCAACAACAGTCGCCCGTCAGACAAACGTCCAGCCAGTTCTTACCTCAACAACATCATCATCTTTCAAGATGTCCAACAACAACGTCACCTTCACACCCCGCGAGATGGAGGTCCTCGCACTAGCATGGCAGTGCATGGAGTCGCAGCCAAAGGTACGTCTCGCACTCATCACGCACTGCAATAACATGACGAACTCACGAACATGACCACCACCACGACCATGATCCCCATGCCCATATCCCAACTAACCCCCTCCACCCACCAGATCGACATGAACAAACTCGCCTCCCTCACCGGCTACACCCCCGGCAGCGCCACCGTCACCTTTGGCAAAATCAAGCACAAAATCAAACTCATCGGCGACTCCCTCTCCTCCTCGGGCCCTGCACCCCCCAAGAACGGTCACCGCGCCAAAGCCACCCCCACGTCCACGCCCAAGAAACGCACCATGCCCACCTCCTCCACCCCGCCTTCGGCCAAACGCTCCAAGCAGGTCCAGCTCCAAGACAACGACAACCTCGACGACGACGACGAGGACTTTTGCAAAAAGGAACCTGTTGGTGGTGGTGGTGGTGGTGGTGTCAAGGCTGAGGTCAAGAGGGAGCCGGAGACGGACTTTGAAGAGTTGGGTTTTTGTACTTTGGGGGCCGCTGGTTCGCGTTCGGCTGGTGGGGGCTTCTTGGATGGGATTGACAAGTTTTCCTAGGTTTTTGGGAGGATGAGTGTGTGTGGGTGTGGTGTGGAGTTATGGGGATAAAAGTTGATCGTGTTTAGTGGTTTCTCTTGCGCTATAGCTGGGGGACTTAGGGGTTTTTGTATGGGGTGTGGACATCTAAGATCTTTTCTTTCTTCTTCTTCCTTGCGAGTGTGGACGAGAGAGGAGTACAATTGCATCTACATTGGAGACTTCACCTCCTTTTCTTTGCTTGCTCTCTTGCTTCTTCAACAGTGAGATGACTACTTCATCCATCTCATAGTTTAGTTTGTCAATCACGGACACAAGTCTCACATTGGACTTCTTCATAAAGGGAACATACATCTAAAAATACCGATGGGATATGACGCGACGCTAAATGTTACGACACAGCGTGATTAGAGCATCAGCTACTATATATACATACCAATATACACACACCCGACCTGTGAAACGCCGCCATATTTTACGCCTCTATTTCATCTTCCTCCACATCTTCTCCTCTCGCACATCTTCATCATCAGAGCGCAGCGATAGCCTCACGTAGCACATCCAGTGCCCTCTCTCCCACACCCTCTAATCCCTCTCTCAGAGCCCACGCAACATCACTCTGCAGTCCCAGCGGCACATAGACACCTCCCTCATCCTTGTTGACCTCCATTCTCTCGCCCAGACGACTCGTGTGCTCCCACTCCCTCGCTGCCTTCTCCGCATTCTCAATCACCTTCTTCGGGATTCCGCACATGGCCGCACAATGCATACCAAAACTGCCTTCTGCAACGCCTTCCTCGAGCTTGTAGAGGAACGTGATGGATTTCGAGTCATCATCAACATGGATGCGCATCCGCTTGTTCTCGACCTCCGGGTGGAACTCGAATTCCTTCGCGAGCGACCGGTAGTGTGTTGCAAAGAAGCCGACGCAGCCTACACGTGTGCTGATGTCGTGGAGCACGGCTTGTGCGACGGCTACACCATCGTAAGACGATGTTCCGCGGCCGAGCTCGTCAAGAATGACGAGCGAACGGGGAGTAGCTTCCGAAAGAATCTTCTGTGTCTCCGAGAGCTCGACGAAGAAAGTGGATTGGGCCGCGAAGATGTTGTCATTCGCACCCAGTCGCGACATGATACGGTCGACTGGTGTCAGTCGCGCTGACGTACAGGGCAGGTAGCAACCCACTTGTGCGAGAATGACTGCTATGCATGTCATGCGCAGAATTGTTGATTTACCGGCTGCGTTGGCACCAGTCAAAAGGCTGATGTTTGCACCATCTCCGCCGAGTCGGATGTCATTGGGGATGAAGTCAGCGACGGTATTGAGCATACACGGATGACGTAGCTCCTCGAACTCGACGACAGTACGCTTGCCCTCCTCAAATACTGGACGACAACTTGGCTCCCCTAGCGAAGCGGAGGCCTTTGCAAGACTGATCAAGCAATCAAGCTGTGCGATGATCTTGACAGCCGCCAGCCAGACCTTGTAATCCTCATCGAAGCGCTGACAGAAGCGAGTAGCAACCTCTCGTGTGATCTGTCCATGTGTCTCTTGCGCTTCTTGTAGTGCTCGCACAAGCTTTCGTAGCTCAGGACTGTAGTATCGTGTGACCTTGGCAGTAGCCGACATTTGATCCCAGCTCTTGGGAACCTTGACCTTCTTGGGTACCTCCAGTTGGTAAATCTCCTTGCCTATGTCGTTGTACTGGACAGCATTTGAGCCAAGTTCCTTCCGTGCCTTCTTCAACAGCACGTCCAGATCAGCCTTGCAAGCCTCGACCCGTTCTTGACTATTATCAAAGTCCTCCTCGATGCCAGGCTCGGGGATCAATAGACCCTCCTTTCGCGCAATGTTACGATCAAAGGCGGAAGTCCACTTGGCTAGCGCCGTAGCAAGATCAGGCATCGACGAGATGAGTTGCCCGATGACACCCTCCCCGTTGCCAAACTGCTTCAATAGACTGATAGTGTACTCAATCTGCTCGAAGCCTTCCAGTACTTTAAGGAAGTCTTGAGCTCTGCATCGGCCCGCATGTACACGCGAGATGAGGCGCTCCAGGTCCGGTAGCTTGCTGAGCGACGAGCTGAAGTTATCCATGATGGTTGAGTCGGCGTTCAGTGCGTCCACAGCATCCAGGCGAGCATTGATCTTCGCTGCATCCGCGAGAGGATGACATACCCACTGGCGAAGAAGTCGTTTGCCAAAGGGCGTAATGCAACGATTGAGCATGGCAAATAAAGTGCCCTCAGTCGACCCATCGAAGGTATTGGCAAAGATCTCCAGGTTGATCAGGCTTTGGCCATCGAGCACTAGGCTGGTAGCTTTACGAATCGGGTCGTACCACTGAAAGTTGCCAAGTGTGACGAGATCGCGCTCAATCATCAGTGTGCGCAAGTACTGTAGAAGGGCACCAAACGCAGACATTACCAGCTCTTGCTCTCGCGCTTCACGCAGCACTGCCGGCCATGCCTCAATATTGTCCTCTGTGGGCGACTCGAAGTAATTGTTCGCCTCAAGCTCCCGGATCGCTATATCAGCAGGCCAGAACTCCTTGTTAGGCTTTAACCAGTTCCAAATGGTCGTTGGTGGCGTGTTGTTTTTAAGTATACGCAGGACTTTGGCAGAGACGCAAGATTTCTCCAGTAATAGCTCGCCTGGTCTCATTTGTGCGATGAGGGTTTCAAACTTGGTCATGTCGACATCGTCCGTGAACTCACACAGCTGGAACTGTGCGGTGGCAGTGTCGACAAAGGCCACACCAAAGGCAGGCAGATTGTCCCGGTCGATCTCCTTGATGGCCATACAGTATGTTGACATCTCGCTCTGCAGCATGCCCGTATCTACCAATGTTCCTGATGTGAGCACAGTTGCGAGTTCACGCCGAATCACCTTGTTTTCCTTGCCACCTGCTGCCTTCTTTGGAGTCTTGCCCTTGTCGTCACGTTCACGCATCTCTTTGCCAAGAGCTGACTCCATTTGGTCAACTCGTGCAACTTTATAGCCTGCTGCCACGAATTGAGTCGCCCACATGTCCAGAGATGCCTCTGGCACTCCCACCATCCTCATGTTGACCCGATCAGTCAGCTTGAGGTCGAAGAGCTGGTGACCGATTGTAGCATCCTTCTCGTACAACTCGTAGAATTTGCCCTTTTTGAAGAAGACAACAGTATCCCACCACTTGCTCTTGATCTCCCAATACTGCTTCTCGAATGCCGACAGTTTGTCGAAGGCGTGCGGAGGAACATAGAGGGTGCGTGGGTCGTAGTCGGGGTGGTCAATCGGATGACGGTCGGCATCCTGCTGATGAGCGAGCCATGGGTGTCTCGTCTCGGGCTCAGAAGCTGATGGCCGTTCTTTGATTTTCTTATTTGGATCTCGTTTGGTCGCTTGCACTGGCGCGCGGGGCTTGAACACCATTGGGTTCTCTGGGTCGTATATCCATTGCTGTGCTGTCGATGTACTGGTCATTGCGACATCGCCATCATCGTCGTCGTACTTTTCCTCAATTATAGGCGGCGAAGATGCCGGGGAGGTTTTGGCGCGTGCCTTGGAAGCCGATGGCCGTTTGCGCTTCTTTGAAGCAACTTCCTCCTCAGAGTCGTCTGGGACAATAAAATCATCCTCCTCTTCATCCTCTTCTTCGAGCATTGCCTTTTGCGTAGCCGCATCTAGGCCAAACTCATCATCAGAGTCATCCTCTATTGTTACCCGCTGGCGTTTTGTAGCTCGGCCTCGTGCATTGTTCGCAATCGGTCCCAGAACGTCATCTTCATCTTCATCGTCATCCGATTCGGCATAGTTTACAGATTTTCTAGCCTGAGCAGCGGGGTCAGTAGGCGCGTGTGTATGCCATGGTCTGTCTCGCGTACCTTCCGTGTTGGGCTACTGGGAGCAACGCCTGCTAGCACTAATTACCAGTTAGTTGCCGTACCAAATGACGGAGTGACGGATCAGCGGACCATTTTCCTTGTTCCTTCCTACTGTAAGTTCTCTCTCCTGTTTAATGGGACTGGAGTAATCGGGAGCGTCACTACTTGGGACAGGAGTGGTGGCAGCAGCCGATTTGGTGAAGGCCTTGTTCGCAAGTGTCGGCTTTGGTGTCTTCTGAGTTGATGTGGCATCGGACGGTGCGGGGCTTGGTGAGTTGGTAGATTTCTTCTGGAAGAAGCCGAGGATTGACTTTTGGCCCCCCTTTGCGGACTGTGATGCCGAGGCGGGCTGCTTCTTCTGGGAGGGGCGAGGCGTTGACATTTCATTTCCTTCGACGCCGCGAGCCATTGTTGCGTTGCTGTAAAATGGGAATAATGTCTAGGAGGAATTGGGACTATGATTCAAGCGCGAGCCATTCTCCAATTCTGGGGGAAGGAAGGAACGCGTCGACGCGTCGCGCTAGTGCGTTTTGGATCATTGAGTGGCTTGGCGCATGTCGTAATCCTCGACATGATTCCCCCCCGTTGCTCCTCATAATGAAAGTCAACCTCCAAATAGTTGCAAGATGATGGCCGGCAATCACACATCACAGTCCGCAACAACCATGAATCGCGCTCATTGAGGGTTTCACCCTGTAGTGATGATAATAGCTTGGATGTACCGAGCTATGACGATGTGCTTTCTGTACAAGATAGATGATTTTCCACACCATATCTCCTACCATCAGGCTTCCAGCGCAGCAATGGACACCAATACCTATTTATTGGTGTGGACAAAAGCATGCTTGGAGCACGAAGTGGGGCAGGTAACAGCAAGGCCAGTATAAGGCCCCATCGAGAATGCCTTTCGATGGCTTCTCATCCTATGCGCTAGGCGAACGGCGAAAGCGTGAGCTCGAGCTATTCGACGAGCCGGTCTATGACTCTGAACTGCCAGACTCTGCATTTGGCCCGTGGCGGTAACTAGAGTCGGATGCCATCTCATGTTGCGAGGAACCTCGTTTGTGGTGGGCACGAGGCCGGTCTTCAGGATGGTTGATGGTGTCGGACCGGTGACCGTCTAGACTATGCATGTAAACTGGGGTAGGTGTCGCGGGCTTCTCGACGCTGTCGGTGATTGCCGACATGGTGCCATCAAGAGCTGGCATGGCTTGACGATGGATCTTGGTTGGCTGTATTTGACCTGACTGCAACTTGATCACAAAGTCGTGCTCTTCGGTTCCGTCGGTGGTATTGAGAGCTATACAAAGGTTAGAACATACATCGAATGAAAGAGTTGGTCACGTACGCATTTGTCCGGTTTGGTACCGCGTTGGGGTTCTATCAGCTGCCCGAGTGTTGTATTCGTCACGGCCGTCGCCATCTGCACCTGGGTTGGCAGTCTCGTACCCGAGCGTCTGCATCAGGCGGTAGAAGGCAGTCGCCATGACGGCACCGAGAAGAGGACCAAGCCAGTAGATCCAGTGGTGGCCATGCCATTTGCCCGTGATGAGAGCTGGCCCGAAAGATCGAGCTGGGTTCAAGGAGCCCCCGGTGAAGTAAACACCTGTCAGTGTCAGCCCTGTCAATCCCATACTACTGTTGCACCAACCAGCCAACTCGGCAATGAACAGAGCGAGTCCAATTCCAAGCGGAGCGATGAAAGTCGCCCTGTGCTTTTCTGCAGCCAGCATGAATATGGTGAGGAGAAGCATAAATGTAAGAAACATCTCGATGAACAAGCCTCGGGTGACTGACGTGCCCTTGCTGAGGCTCGTGTTGACCGACAGTGGCCCAGGAAAGAGGCCAGAGACCAGGGCGGCTGCGGTGATTGCTCCAAGTATCTGTGCGACCATGAGCAGCAAGACTTTTATCCAGCCAATTGCCCCAACAAGTCCCATGGCGAAAGTAACCTGCAATGTATTAGTAAAGACGCCAGCTCTTGTTATCTGTTGATGCATACAGCGGGATTGAACAGGCCTCCACTGATACGGAAGAAGACCCAGACGGTGATGGCTAGCGAACAGCCAAAGGCCAAGGATATGTACAGCAGAGTTCCGATATCCATTGGTCTGGTACCACGGAGGTTGTTGGCGACCTGTGTAGCAGCAAATGCGAAGAACAGGAACAGGAAGGTACCGACATATTCTCCGAGGAAGGAGATCAAGTGGTGACGGGCTCTGTTTGGAAGCCATCCATAGCCAGGCAGACGTGGCTCGGCAGGATGCTGAGGGTCTTCAGTGTACTTTTGCTTCATGCCAGGCAAGACCATGAAGCTCTCTGAAGGTCGCTGATGGTTTGTGAGGGGCGAAGAGTGGGTATGTTAGGGTCAGGGTCGTGTAGGGCTTTAGGATAGATGATACTAGTAGAATTGCACGAGTGTATGAAGATGGTAGTAGGCGTGGTAGTAAGAGGAGCTGAAGGTGAAGCTTGAAAGAGGACGAGGAAGATGTAGACTGTGTCAGGGCAGGTGAAGCTGGAAGGCGACACTGAGGCAAAGCGTACGATTTCCATGTCTGAAGCAGAAGGCGCAAAGCTACAGTGGGAAAGAGCATTGGGATTTGGCTGGATGCGGCAGTCGCGAGCAGTGTTGCAGGAGAAGAAAGAGCGACACACGGGCTCGGTCTAGACGAATACATAGCACGCGCAAATACGTTTCCCCTCTATGGATGAATGCAGACTGTGCCGGAGGGTTTTCAGGTGAAGATGTATTTGTCTATACCAACCATGGTGGCAGCACGGTGTAGTGCTCCTTTACCCTCTATCACGGGCTGCGTGTTGGTGTTGAGATTTGGTGATGCAGTGCCAAGATCTTCACGGGCAAGAACGGCCGTTACATAGTATAGTTAACCGGTAGTTTGACCCCTGGCGCAAGAAGAAACTTTTCTTTTCCGCTCCGAGCTTGTGTTCTCTTGTGTTGTTGGGTATGAATGTTCATAATGAATGTATGAATCTCGGCGTCACGGTGAATGACCATGTGCTGCGTCGCCTAACCTTCTCGCGCCCTTTCCTACACACCACAAGGCTGGATTTAGCAACTCTTCCACATGCTGGATCCATGCCAGGGTGCCAGACGTTGCATGCAGACGAGACAACGTGTCTCAGCTGACGAGATAGCAAGAGAGATACCGTAGACTCGACATGGGCTCAGGGTCATGCAACCTATGATGGCATGCCGTGTATGGCACAACGCAAAGCTGCAGTGGGGGGCCAGAGACAGATAGGGTGCCAAATACGATTGCATAAAGTCACAAAGCACCAACAGACGCACGAGGAGGCTGTTCCGACGTTGATGGAATGGCACAGAGAGCATATCGGGCTATTGTTTGCTCGTTGTTGTTGTTGTTGTTGTTGTCGTTGTTGGCTGTTCCTGGCGTTTGCAACAGTGGCGTGAGGTAAGGTCGCATGCGCAGCCCATGACTCTCCACCACCTGCAGGGCCTCGGGACCATCACGACAACGACATCATCGGACTCTCCCATGCTAGTCTCCCCCCCTCCCCCCCAAGAGACGTCGCTCTTCGGCCCTAATCCTAGCCGCGCCTTCTAAATACCAAAACATTCATTGACTTTCTTCTGCTTACCTTTGATTCCCTGCCTTTCTACTCGTCCGCCGCCACCGGAAGTAGTGACGCCTCCCGACCGCTGTTATTGCCGCATCATCTATCAGTGCCCACCCTTCACCACAAACTTGCCCCGCGTGACTACAAATAAGCGCACACTACGCCCTCTCTACTTACACCACTCCATGCCTTGACTCTGCTGGATTCCCAGCACCTTTTGCTGCCTTCGCTCCTTGCCACCTCTGTCCAGCGCCGCCCAACAACGCCCGCCGCCGCCGCCGCAAACATGCGCCCATTACGCATGCTCCTCTCCTTCGCCAGCTCCTTCTTAGCCCTCGTACTACTTATATTCACCGTCATAGGCACTTCGGCCGTAGTCGAAGAACAGGATGTCCTATCAGTCGCGTCAAGTCGAGGCCGCTTCAAGCCCGCGTCCTTTTTTTCCTCGCCCGGCTCGCTGTTCCCACCGTCTGCCATCATCAGCCTAACCGACGACAACTCGACCTTCTTCCTCGCGCGCCCAGCCGCCTTCGGGCCCGATCTGCCCAAAGATGGTCTAAGCGGCTCGCTATGGGTTGGCAGCGGCTTCGGAGACGATACCTTGGGTGCTGGGGAGTTGGGCTGTAGTGATGTTCCGGGCTGGGAAGACGGCAATGATGACCTTGTCGGAATTTCTCACCTGGTGGCGAGTGCCAAAGGCATCTCCAAACGGGACAGGGCGTCTGATGCTGAGCAGGCCTCAGAGCATGTCGCCCAAGACGATGGCACAGACGACCATCTACAGCCCCGTATTCCCAAAGTGCGCGCCAAGCCACGAGTCAGTCACGCCGACATCCAGTCGCTCCAGGAGAGCGCCGAGATTGCAGGCAAGGTCGTACTCCTCAAGCGTGGAGGCTGTGGTTTCTTGGCCAAGGTTCAATGGGCCCAGTCTCGCGGAGGAAAGGCTGTTATTGTGGGAGACGACGTTCGCGGCGGAGCTCTCGTTCGAATGTATGCCAAAGGAGATACTTCAAATATCACGATTCCGTCTCTGTTCACTTCGCACACGACTGCACATCTCTTGTCTTCACTCTTACCATCCGAAGGTAGACTATCCGAATCCGCACGACCAAAAATTCCATCCGACACAGGCGACAAGGACAAGAACCGGCCAACGTCTTCTCACGCCTCGACCAAGCCTGCGCAGACATCAGCGCACTTGAAGTATCCTGCGACACCAGGCAAAGACAATACCGACGAGGAACGTCCCAGTTGGCTGCACTCGTTGCTGTCAATGATTGGTTTTGGTGCGAGCGACAGCTCTCTCAAAACTGGTAGTCGAAGACTCCCTAACAGCGGTCATCTCGAGTGGGTCGAGGCTAGCGATTGGGACGACGACCAGAAGCCTATCCGGACAAAGTCTGCCTCTCCTACTGTAACCCCCACAAAGGCATCAGATGGTTTCGTCATCGGCGAACAAGATTGGCGGGATCCTGATCTCCTGCCTCTTCCCTCACAGTCGGCAAGTGAAACTCGGTACCTAGCTAGCTCAACACCGGCTGCCTCAAAATCGGCTAGTAACGTACTGCCTGGAAGTGGTGAATACAACAACGCGAAAGCAACAAACAAATACAAGAGCTGGTGGAGACGGTCGTCCGCTCCCAAGCACGGCACCTCACCCCCACTATCGCACAAGCAGAAGAGGAGTATAACGTCAATGACCGGCGCCCAGTCAGGCAAAGTCAAGACTTCACCGCATACTTCAAGTCGTCAACACGAAGGGCTTTGGGTGACACTCACACCCACAAATGTTTCGACTAGCCCCTTCTTTGATACCCTCCTTGTACTTGTTGTCAGTCCGTTGGTCACTTTGACTGTTGTATACGTCTTGCTTCTTCTCCGGTCTCGCATACGCCGCCGACGATGGAGGGCGCCTAAATCTGTAGTTGAGCGCCTTCCTGTCAGAACCTACCAGACAATTAGCGAGGCTTCGTCCGCTGCGACCTCTAGTTCAGCTTCCCCTACGACCCCTCTGCTACAACACTTCCCCACTCCATCTAGATTGATCACATCCCCATCACACTCTACAACCGAGTCTGAAGCGCCTGCAACATCGACGTCTGTTCAACAGGAGTCCCGTGAACGTGAAGAAGAGAAACGTGAATCAGGGCTCGCTGCTTGGAGGCGTCGCTACGGAGGTCGGCAAAGAGAATGTGTTGTATGTCTAGAGGAATATGTTGACGGCGTCAGTCGAGTCATGAGTCTACCGTGTGGCCACGAGTTTCACGCGGATTGCATGTGAGTATTTATATGACCCATTCATTCATCATGTCTGACTGTTTTTTTTAGAACACCTTGGCTTGTTACTCGGCGTAGAACGTGCCCTATCTGTAAAGGCGATGTTGTGAGAACGCTTTCCCAATCGTTCCACGACCGGCTGCAGTCCGCATCGCCAACAGGTTCTCCACGAATTTTAGCCAACGAGGATGACGTGCAGAATCAAGCAGCTGAAACTCGCAATGATTCGCCCTCTGCCTCGCGCCCTGTACCAATGTCCAGATCTGGACCCAGCGACACATCTCGGCTTGATGATGACATGGAAGCTGGTTGGTTGAGAAACAATCCATCTGAGACCCGTGGAGCTGAATTCGGAACTTCATTTCGAGAGCTAGCTTCATCAGTGTCCACTGTTGTATGGCGAGGGGTTGACGCTGTTCGAAGCACCACTGGTCTTCAACGGCGTTCTCCACCCGAAGATGTCGACCGCAATCGCTAGTCGCACATTTCATGATTTACTTTCGGCATAACGGCTTTTGGTTACATTGAAGGCATATACCCCTGGGAAGCACACCAGCGTTGCGATGGAGCTTGGACATGTCTCAATCTCTCATTCCACACTTGTGATTCGCCTATTGTAAGGTAGCTTGGCATAGCGGCGGTGACATCCTTCGGACATACTACTCAATCCATCTCTTTAGACTTTTCTACAGTTTCTGTGGGCTATGGTTGGCAAATGCAACGTGTAAGAAATGGCCATGTGCGCTCACTCGTGCTGAAGAAAAAGTCTTACCATGGTTGCACGAGCATAAGACTACAACATGACTGCGAAGGCCGAGGGGGCTTTGTTGTGATACATAGCCATAGCCTACGGTACGTTGTGGGTGATTAAGAGCAATGACCTAGCGCCTTGGCATCAGCTGGACATTGAGCAGTGCTGAGCTTTGTCCCTCACTCCTACGTGTCTTTCGTGTTGAGTGTAATTTTGTTTTTGGTCAACATTACCATTAACCTCCCGCTGTCTTACAACTACCCTTTTTTACCACAGATCATCCGCACCCTCACCACATCACGTTACTACTATTACGAAGCTACAAGAAGAGTCCTGAGGCCATGATAGCCAAGAAGGCAAAGCCCTGAAGTGGCTTGGTTATTACCCAGTTCGTACTATAAACTCATCTAACAGGTTCGTATCTTTCAGCCCCATTTGTAGTTGACAAAAGAAACTAATAAGAACGCAATCTAGACGGGTCCCTGGTCCCGTACATGCGATGATCAGCACCCCGCATCCATCATTACCCGTGTAACCGGAGAAAGCTTGTCTGCTTCTAAGTTTGGAACCTGTTAACGTTCTCCCTAGCATTGATAACATTCTTCACACCTGGTTGTGCAACAATGACTCGGTTTGGCCAACCGTATTACCGCACTGTTGGATGTCTTGGATTCCGCAGACCAATACATCCCCATTTGTGGAATGCTGCATCACCATCGTCGTCGTCATGCTCATGTCATGATGTCTGGCGCGTTAGCTGCTCAGCGCGCGGGGAAGAGGCTAAGATCTCTTATTCACTACACCACAACGCTCCGGAAGGCGCAAAATCAAGCCAATCTGACTTCCGATGGCTTTTTTGGCAGGTGCAGTATGTTGGGTACGTTGGGCACGCCGGTTCGAAATCAAGTGCGACTTGGCAACGACACTGCTCAGCAAGTTTCGCTCCAGAACTCTCAAATAAGAAATATCCAATAATGCCAGGCCACCAAAAACAAAAACCAGGAAATGCTACTCAAGCGCTCAGGCATGTGTTTTTGATATATATATCTCGCAGAAGTCGACATGTATTCACTTGCTCATTATCCTCCAAACAGAGGTTTCTCATCCACGTCCTACTTTTTTTTGACTAGTAGCATTTCGATCTTGTTGTCTAGCAAACATGAAGTCCATCTTCTTTCTCCTCCCGCTCTTCGGCTCTGCGCTCGCTGGAAAGTACCCCACGACTGAAAAGTGTGTGGCTGCTTGCCCAAAGTTCGATTGCTACAATACTAATGCAGCGGTACGTAAACGAGTCTTTTCAGAGGACTGAAGTGTACGGGAATGATGAACTGACTTATTACACAATAGGATATATGCCAGTGCCAGAACGACCAGGAAAAAGCATGCAAGAAGAAGTGCTACCACTACAAGCCCATGTACAAGGTAAGTCTACACATGTCCCATGCCACCATCCAAACAAACTCTAACACAAACACGCAGCCCTGCCCCGTCACCCCACCCCCAATGACATGCGAGTGCGACCCAGTCTTCTGCGTACAATCCTTCCCGGAATCCTGCTACTGCGCCAACGCAGCAAAGAAGAAGTGCTACAAGAAATGCGGCGGCGCAAAACCCGCCTACAAAGTCTGCCCTCCTCGCATCACCCAATCCAGTGCCTCGACATCCACCCCAACCGTCACCCCTACCACCACTCCCATCGCTACCCCAACCACCACCACCACCACCACCACCCCTGCCGCTAAACCCACCAACCAAATCTGCGGCGGCTTCCGCGTGGGTCCTTCAATCGACTGCCCCTCCAACTACGCCTGCATCACTAACCCGTTTATCCCTGGTTCGTGTGGCCCGGCGTGCGACCAGCTGGGTATCTGTGCAGAGGACAAGCTGTGTGGTGGCTTTGGCGGCTTCAGTTGTGCGGATCCCGCAAAGGTCTGCGTGGATGACCCGAGGGATGAGTGTGATCCCACAAAGGGCGGTGCCGACTGTGGTGGACGATGTGTTTACCCCGAGGAGATTGCGATTCCCGAGGAGTTTGTCATTTAGAGGCATCTTGTTGATACCGGTGTAAAGGATGGAAGGGCGATCAGACTAGTTTTTCACGGGGTGTGGGGTGTATAGTTATCTTTTAATAGTGTTAGTAGGGGTTAGTTTTCTTTCTCTAATTAAACGGTGTGTCGCTCTTCGATGTGTACTCTGAGGGAACTGAACAGTATCACTGGATTGTGTTTTTTGAACATATGCATTCCACCCCCCCCCCCCCCCCCAAAAAAAAAAAGCTCGTATTAAACATGCGAAGAAATAATCTCTTTCCCTACTTTTCCCCTTATTTACAAACTCGCTTTTACACCAGACTAGAAGCTTGGCCACATCTACAACTGAATCTTATCCGCCATGCCTGCACCACCCATCCACACAATATAATCCTCGATACTCTTTTGCATAGCATCCGTCGCCTTCTCAATCAAGCCCGTAAGTGGCGTCTTATCGGCATGCTTGTGCATGACGTCCAAAAAGTCATTATTAAACGCATCATTAATGTTCACCTTTGCCACACCACACTCGATGCACTCCTTGAGCAGCTTCTCCTGGAACCACTCCTTGCCCGCGCCATGCAGCACAAGCGCCACGCGATCCCCCACCTTTGCATGCACATTCTTCAACCTGGGGTAATCCAGCTGCGGCCCCTTGGGTCCATACTTGCCATGCACATTGCCAAACGCGGGCGCGAGCCAGTTGATGCCCGTAGCCACAAACTCTTCGGCTTGCTCGGGCGTGGTGAGAATAGCCTCGAGACCCATTTCGCTCAGATCGCCCACGCCGTCCTCGCCACCGTCAATGCGTCCCGGCTCGGCTTCGGTGATGATCCCCCGCTCGTTGCAATACCGCACCAGCTCCGCCGTCTTGGCAAGGTTATCGTCAAAATGCGACATGTCGACCATGATGCCGTCGAAGCCGTGTTCAAAATCCGCAGCGCGCTTGACCATTTCGGGGGTTTGCGCATGGTCCATGTGGAGGGCTACGGGCACAGAGGCATTGTCGGCGGCTTCGCGGGCGGCGTGCAAGAGGACGCCGTTGGCGTACGTGATGGCCCAGGGAAAGAGTTGGATGATGAGGGGCGCGCGCTTGGCTTCTGCGGCACGGACTGAGGCTAGAATGCCTTCGACATTGTAGCAGCATGTTGCGCAGATTGCATATTTATTGGCGGCCGCATGGGCGACGAGCTTGACGGCTTTGTTTTGGGAGAGGTTGGGCGCCATGGCTATGGGTGTGTACGTGCGTTTTCTGGACGGACTCTTAGGGGGTGGTGACTGTTGGGACCCTTGGATATAAGGAGTGGATTTCTGAGAGAGAAAGAGTAGAAAGGATAGAGAGAGAGGGGACGGGCATGTGGAAGTATGATTCAACTTCCCCCCCAACCGTCCATTCCGCTTACCTTTCCGATGTTCCGAAGCGGTTTGTGGTGGGGTTGTCGGCATATGACATGAAGCTATCCACGGCAGAAACACCGACATTCGGTTCATGTACCGGCTAATTGGCTATAGCGAATCACTTTCCGCGGATTACTTGTTTAGGTCGAGTCCAGTATCGCCGCGGCTTTTGCAGCGACTTACCCCAGGTTTCCCAACGGGTGCGCACTCTACAACTTTGTCACCAAACAAAAAAGCAACAGAACAGACTTGTCAAGTTCACGATGTATGTTCGTGATATGTGGCTAATTACTGTATAATCGTGTTCATCACGACTCCAATCCAGCCCAAGTCAGCTCGTATAGCCGCCTGCAAAAGAACGCCGCGCTTAATATGACCTTGAACTCCAACTTCAGCCCGAAATGGTCGCCGAAGTAGATGCCAGTAGTGTAGCCGACTACAATAGTTCCGAAAATAGCCCCATGATGTCCATAGATCGCAAAGATCCTTCTTCCAGATTCTTGTCCAGATTGCCTGCCAACGCCGAAGACTGTAATGTTCCTTAGTCCTCCCCAATATGCCCCCATAAGATGACGCCGTGGTATCGAGCCGATGAAAACGCCCCAAACACCAGCCATGCTCATAATGAAATATCGAAAGTTTTGATCGTAACCGTACAATGCCGCTTTGAGTCGTAAAAAGAAGATGAAGATATAATGATAGGACCGCCAGCAGTGAAGCTGTAGCAATAGTGAGCTGCGACCATTTCCGCAGACACTTTAGTGCTGAAGCCATGAATAGCAAGAAGCAATGCATGGATTGCGGTACGAAGGACTGCAGCGAGATTCGATACAGTCCCATGGTACATTGGTAGCGAGGAAAGCAGAAAACAGATGGAAAACTTCAGCGGATGACGCCCCAATTGTCCATACTGCTTAGGCCTCCAGTGCGCTCCTTCTTCTTGAATGCGTTCCAGAAGCGAAGTGTCTCGTCGCCAGCACCAGTGACAATAACTTGGCCATCTGGACTCATGGCCAAGTACAGTACACGGTACGTATGGCCGGTTAACGAAACGACTTGTTGCATGCTTGGGTACTTCCAAACAATGATTTGATTTTGGCTGTATCCGTGTGTGGACACGATCTCGTTGCTGTTTTTCGACCATGCTAGATTACACACTTGGCTACCCGTGTCAAGGCTGTTGATGAGATTTGCGGGCGCGGTAGGTGCCAGGGGTATGTTGGTTGTGGCAGCTGCTGATGCTGCTGCTGAGGCAGATGCAAGAGCTGAAGCTGAGGGGCCACTGGAAGAGATGAGTGTGTTCCAGAACTTGATTGTGCGATCCGCTGTACCGCCTCCACTAGCGAGGAGGCCGCGTTGATGTGGGCTCCAAGCGATGGCCTTGACAGCAGCTTGGTGCTCACTCCATTTAAAGGTAGGCTCGGCGTTTAGTTTTTCCCATACCATGAGCTTGTTGTCGTTGCCTCCGGAAGCGAGTTGTCCGTCTTCTTGGTTCCACTTGAGGCCACAGACTTCTTGCTTGTGACCAACGAGCTTGCGAAGCCACTGCTCAGGCTGTCGAACGTCACGGTGGTAGATGGTGCGATCCCTTGATCCTGATGTGAGAATGTGCTCGTTCCATGCAAGGGCGCCAACGCGACCTGTATGACCTGTCATAGTACGAAGACGACGCTGTGTCTGTGCATCCCAAATTTGAACTTGGCCTCGATTTGTTCCGACGGCAATATGGGATCCCTTTCCATGTTAGTGTGATGATGATGTAATGAAACACGAAGCAACTTACACGCTGTATCCAATTGACACTGGTAACTGAATCGTCGGGTAATTCGCAAAGCTTGGTAACGCGACCACTACTCGAATTCCACATGTACACACATGACCCCAGACCTACTCCGAGAGTATTTTGGCTGCCCCAGTCCACGAGGTTGAGGTAGAAGTCGTCGGCTAGATCCGGCGCATCCAAGACCTTGTATGGCACCTTGGAAACAGCACGGGCTTGACGTTGGGGACTTAAAAGCATGCGTTGACTGCTATACTTGATGGGCGATAGGCTGTAGAGATCCGAACGGGCGTTGAGGTTGAGTACACCATGCCGACTTGAGGGTGTCCGCGACGGGGTTGGCTGGCCTGAGTAGGAGAACAAGTTCTTGTGCGGGGTAGAGGGAGTGCCTGAAGGCGGTGGTAATGATGCAGTGGTCCTAGCTGGGGGTGTGTGCGAACGTCCCGCTCCTCGCATGTTGGCGCTATCAATCGGGGACAGGCTCTGGGGAATGGCTTGTGGCACTGAGCCCTCGAACATTTCTTGGCGGAGTACGGCGGAATATGTGCGGTTAGCTTCCTCAGCTACGTCAGAGTCAGTAAATGTTCAACGGGCATGTCCGCATGTGCTTACTCTTCTGGAAATGGAGCTCGTTGTGGGGAGTGCGCCTGGCCTTTGACGGAGTGGCTGGGGATGCGTCATCGTGGAGGAGATTGAAGCTTGCCTGGAGGTCTTGTCCTGCACGATTTGGGATGAATCTGATATGCATGTCAGCAAGTGACTCCTACACAGTCGCAGTCTGCGAAACTCACCGGTCGCCGTATATCCGCGGACGCTTCCGGCTTGGGCTTGCTGTTGGCGTCCGTTCCCTCACACGGCCAGCTTGTTCGATGTGTCCGAGCGCTTTTGTCAGTGCTGCGGCGTCTATTGGTTCCGAGCTTCGTTCGAGCGTGTTGGAGGGGAAGGTCTTGTTGCGCTTATGGGAAGCCGTGGGAGGAGTCTTTGACTCGGGCGGGGAGATCAACGTCGGCGTTGCGATATCGTCTTCGGCATGCGCATTCGTCGCCGCAGCAGCTGCTGCCGAACCGCGTCGTACCATTGTGCTGAATGCGCTGTGTTGTGCTGGCTGCGATTGCGCAAGCCGGTGGTGTGTATCAAGGATGGTAGTAAAGTCCTGGCGGGGTGCGCGCGGTTGAGAAGGAGATACTGCAAATATATACTAGGCGGTGCGAAGACGGCTGCCTGCAAGTAAAGGCGAAATGGCGAATGGCAAGGTAAAGGCAGCGGTGACGGTGAGTTGCCGTGTTGCAGTGAATAACAACCCCTTGGCCGTTTGTCCACCTTTTGCCCTATGCACGGCTTCTCCGGGCGCCAATAGTACCAACAACAGGTAGATTTTATTGAAGATGGGTGCGCATCGAAATATTACGTCGGCAGGTATAGTGGTGGTTGGCGCGCAATGGGCGGGGTGGTGTCGGCCGTGGCCTTGTTGTTGTCACTGGTCGGAGCTCGAATGCTAGACGGCGCCGCAAGCAGCTGGGGGGCAACGAGAGACAGCGGGCGTAGGCAAGGAGAGACGGGTAACAATGAACGGATGCCGGATGCAGAAGGAGGCGCTTCAAGTGAAGATGCAGTGGTGAGGTCGAAATAAGGTAGTGCAGGTATGGACTTTTGGCGCGCAGTGAAGTGAGGGTGGTTCCCGTAGTGCGCGAGGGCAGGTGCGGTCACGTCGTGCCTGCCATGTTTGGGCATGCGCTGTTTTGATGTTCTTCACCACGCGTTGAGATGCTCTCGTCCAATCAGAACGTGCATGGCCAGGCCGCATTGGGGTTAGCTGCAACGGTCCGCACGGTCGCCTCCAGGGCTGGCAGGAGCAGCTCAATGATACCCCACACCGCCGTGACGGTCTGGTAGACAGAACCCCTCGTCCAATCCGTATGCTGTTACCCCGAAACTTGCGAGTGACACTACTGCACCCCTCAACCACATCATTTCCCGCCGTATCACTCCCGACGTGTGCATTCTCGCGTCTCCAACGAAGCATGGCGACTAAACCATCCCTCCAAGCTGCAGACGACTTCCTGGCGTTTGTCAATGCCTCGCCTACTCGTATGTCGCATCTTGCTGTATTTATCGTGACAATCTAACCCCTATTAGCCTTCCATGCTGTACAATCAGCCAAGAAGCGGCTGGAGAGTGTTGGGTTCAAGCAAATCAAAGTGAGTTGAAGCATCATGTCTTGTAGTTGCCGTGATGCGAGCTACCCCTCGCATACTCAGACCCATGTCTGGCATGCGTCCCGAGTAGCTTCAGACAAGATTATCCAGCTCTAGTTACAGCCTCATGCTGACCGACATTCTAGGAACGAGACTCGTGGGCACCGACCCTTCAGCCTGGTGGCAAGTACTACCTCACCCGTAACACATCGTCCATCGTCGCTTTTGCTATCGGCAAGAAATGGAAGGCTGGAAACCCCATCGCCATGATCGGTGCCCATACCGACTCACCGTGTCTACGCATCAAGCCTGTATCCAAGCGACAGGGTGATGGCTTCATCCAAGTGGCCTGTGAGACATACGGTGGCGGTCTATGGCATACCTGGTTCGATCGCGACCTCAGCATCGCAGGTCGGGCTATGGTGCGGACAAAGGACGGCAGCATCGAGCAGCGCTTGGTCAAAGTGGAGCGACCTATCCTGAGGATACCTACCCTGGCTATCCATCTTGATCGTCAGGAGAACTTTCAGTTCAACAAGGAAACCCAGCTCTTTCCCATCGCTGGCTTGGTCGCTGCAGAGTTGAACCGTCAAGGCAAGACCGAGGAGTCCAAAGAAGATAGCAAAGACTCCGACGGCCCATTCGAACCGCTTGCAGCACCGACTGCGAGGCATCATCCGTACATTGTCGACATCATTGCTGAGGAAGCAGGTGCTGAACCGAGTGATATTGTAGACTTTGAGATGGTCCTGTACGATACTCAGAAGTCGGTCATTGGCGGTCTGAACAACGAGCTCATCTTCTCGCCGCGGTTGGACAATCTTATGATGACATACTGCAGTGTTGAGGGAATCGTTAAGAGTCTCTCTTCGTCATCGGCCTTGGACAGCGATTCCACTATCCGGCTAATCGCATGTTTTGACCACGAAGAGATTGGCTCCCAAACCGCACAGGGAGCAGACTCGAATCTGTTGCCTGCTGTAATTCGCCGTCTGTCAGTTCTGCCAGCCTCTGAAAGCAGCTCCGACAAGTCTTACGACAAGGTTGAAGCCGACACTGCTACCGCTTATGAGCAGACGCTAGCAACATCGTTCCTCATCTCTGCCGACATGGCGCACTCTGTACATCCCAACTATCCCGCCAAGTACGAGGCCCAACACAGACCTGAGATGAACAAGGGTACCGTTATTAAGATCAATGCGAATGCTCGTTATGCCACCAACTCGCCAGGTATCGTCTTGCTTCAAGAGGCTGCGCGCCGCGCAAAGGCAGCTTCATACAACCCATCATCAACCAAGCAAGGCGTTCCTCTACAGCTTTTCGTTGTTCGCAATGATTCGTCCTGTGGCAGCACTATTGGACCCATGCTGTCGGCGGCTATGGGTGCTCGTACGCTCGACCTGGGCAACCCTCAGCTCAGCATGCACAGCATCCGTGAAACTGGTGGAGTTCATGACGTTGAGCATGCCATAAACTTGTTTGACAGTTTCTTCGAGAACTTTGAGGAGCTTGAGAAGACAATCATCGTCGACTGACTTGATCAATCAAAGTTGTAATGCAACATTACTTCTGGAAACACCTGTATATGACGAGATTATATGAGCAAATAAATGATAGACAAGGAATGAAAAAATGAAGAGAATTTAAATGAGTACCTCGTGGCCTTCGGCAGCTTCGGTTTTGATCCGCGGCTGACCTCAGGGTCCTTGCCAAGCACCCCACCAACACCATCTTTCGGCGCCGTCTACCTTGACGTGACTTGTGCAGGAAGAAGCCAAGGACCGAATTGAAGCCTTGAATCATGACAACGCCACAGTATCTGTCTGGCGACAGGGCCGCCATTGACAGCTTCTTGAATCAATTCGATGTACGTTCGCAAAGTACCCCGCCGTCGGACGATACTGACAACTTACTCAAGGTCTTCCTCTTCGACTGCGATGGTATGTTCAAGCCATTCTCATGCCTCGCACCATGCTTTGCGCTGTTCATATTTCTTGCGTGATACGGCCGACGGCTGATTGTGACAAAGAATAGGCGTCCTCTGGTCCGGCGATCACCTATTCGACAAGGTCCCTGAAACGATCAAGATGCTCAAGAGTAAAGGTACGCTGTTCACGACTTGTGCTTAAATCTTGAATCTTGAATCTTGAATGTGGTTGCTGATACGTCGTAGGCAAGCAACTCGTCTTCGTTACCAACAACAGTACAAAGTCGCGAGCAGACTACAAAAAGAAGTTCGACAAACTGGGAATACCGGCTGAGGTGGTACGTAGCGAATGACTTGGCCGCATTGGCTATAGCTGACAATACCACAGGACGAAGTGTTCGGTTCATCTTACAGCGCAGCTGTCTACATTGCCCGCATCCTCAAACTCCCCGCGCCGAAGAACAAGGTGTTCGTGTTGGGCGAATCTGGCGTAGAACAGGAGCTCGAATCCGAAGGTGTACCTTATATTGGTGGCACTGATGCTGCCTACCGCCGTGATTTCCGACAGCCAGAGGATTTTGAGGCCATTGCCAATGGTTCACTTCTCGATCCCGACGTCGGCGTCGTTCTTAGTGGATTGGATTTCCATTCCAACTACTTGAAGACGGCGATTGCCTTTCAGTACCTACAACGCGGAGCGATATACCTCGCGACAAACATTGACAGCACGCTACCGTCTGCGCATAGCCTGTTCCCCGGGGCTGGCGCATCCGGTGCCGGGCTGGAGAAGGCTATCGGAAGGTCACCATTATCGTTGGGTAAGCCTAGTCAGGCCATGATGGACGCGGTGGAGGGCAAGTTCAAGTTTGACCGGAGCAGAACCTGCATGGTCGGAGACAGGCTGAACACTGACATTCAATTCGGCATTGATGGCAAGCTGGGAGGCACGCTAGCGGTATTGACTGGCGTAAGCAAGAAGGAGGACTTCTTGGCCGAAGGTGCGACGACAGTTCCGACGGCATATGTCAACGCTTTAAGTGACTTGCTGGGCTGAGGAGTGGTATGCGCAGCTAGAGCTGTGTGAGGAGTGAAGACTATACGCATAGACGGATTCAACTATATAGAGCAAATAGAACTTGTTAAGCCGAGATCAAGTGGCCTTGCATACCCGCGTTTAGTGTACGGTACCTAATTAGTTGTCTAGGCCAGGATCAAAGGCACTGTCATGTCTGGGGGTATGACGGAACACGCAGGGTACGCGTATGCTCAATGAGGCTAGCGCTGTTCTACGCGTCCACGTCCACGCGCCTGCCACTTTAACACGCCGCATCACCGAACTTGTCGAAAACAGTAACGGCAACAGCAAGACGGCAAAACAACAGCGACACCATGATCCGCCACGACTATTCCCGAGTTGACCCCAAGCGCCGCGCCAATCTCGACTACAAGAAGCGGCAATTCGCCAAAGCAGAATTCCAGCAACAAAACTATGAACACCGCCTCAATTTCTACGTGCTGCCACCAACGGCTGAGATTACACTGGAGGAGTTTGAGACATGGGCCATCAATCGATTAAAAGGTACCGCATTGATAAATATCAGATACAAGGCCTTCTCTCACAGTCCGACCCAGTCCTTTCCGAACTCGAAGCGTGTAGTTTCCGCAACAAAGGCCCCGAAGAAACCGCCGAATACATGAAGAGCATACTGGACAAGTACCTACCGTTGCGATCAGCTTCAACCAGAAGTCAAAAACTACAGGAAGAGAGGAAGAGAGATCACTATTCGCATTTCATACTACGACTAGCCTTTTCGTCAACAGAAGACCTCCGCCGGCGGTTTTCACGGTTGGAAACTATGTTGTTCACCCTACGGTTCAAAGACGATGATCTACGGGAACGACAAGGCTTTGTGAGGACTCTAAATCTAGATTGGGACGAGGTCAAGGATGATGAGAAGCGGGAGCTGAGAGACGAGCTGCATGCGGCAAGTGGCATCAAAAAGACTGAGGACCAGGAGTGGTTCAAGGTTGATTGGGAAAGAGTTCCCGAACTTGTTGGACAGAGAAAGGTTCTGCTTAAGAGAGGGAAAGCCTACGTGCCACAGCGGGAGCAGATGAGTCTGGTAGTTGCCGAGTTTACCAGGAAGCTCGACGAGGCGCTGGAGGTATGTTGTATGATGGCTGCACCTTATAGCCATTTGCTAACAAGATGGTTAGTTAACGGCACGCGCACTTCCCCGCCTTGACGAAGACGACCGCCTCGCGCCCATTCTTGCCCATCTTTCACAATCCTTCACAGCTCCCGACGCTGCCTACTCTACCTCGGACGCCAACATCGACGGTCTCTCTACCATAACTGCGAACAGCATCGACACGCTCTCACAAAACTTTCCACTCTGTATGCGCAATCTTCACATGACGTTACGAGAGAACTCGCATCTGAAGCACTACGGTCGTCTGCAATACACTCTCTTCCTCAAAGGCATCGGCCTCACCCTAGACGAATGCATTGTCTTCTGGCGCCGCAGCTTCAAGCTCATCACCGATGAAAAATTCCAAAAGGAATACAAATACAACATTCGTCACGCCTACGGAGACGTGGGCGGTGACTCAAACCGGCGCGGCCGCGGATACACGCCATATTCTTGTCAGAAATTACTCACAGAGCCGCTTCCTGGGCCAGGCCAGTCCCATGGTTGCCCTTATCGCTCATTCCAGTCAGATAACCTTATCACAATGCTACAACGTGTCGGTGTCAATGATAGAGATGTGCTCAAGACGGTCAAGGATGATGTGGCGAAGCAGAGGTATCACGTAGCGTGTAACAGGGTGTTTGAGTGGAGCCATAAGAAGGAAATCAAAAAGGTAAAAGATGAAGGAAGCTGGAGTAATAATGATTTGGATACCATTGTGCACCCAAATACGTATTTTAAGAGGAGTTGGCTGTTGAAGCATCTAGGAGAGGGAAATGTGGGTGTTGTGGGGGGTGGAGAGAAGATGGAGGAGTAGGCTTAATGATTGTATGTTCCGAGTTGTTCTTACTGTAAGGTTGTCATGATTGGCATTGCGTTTGCTTCGCCTCATACTTTCCAACGAACCAACAACCATGCCATTCTACGTCCAAAAATCCATCGAGCTATACAATCCTATTGTTGCCTATGCATAATCTTGGCTCCCACTTGACCAACAACCCACCATTCAACGCAGCTGATTCGCCGCTCATGACCTTTCCTTCTCGTTGCTAGAGTAAGAAATCGGACTCCACTACGATATTAAAGCTTTCCTCTAAAGCATCGACATGATTATCCCTGGATCCTACGACAAATACCTCTCTTTTAACCCTTTACTAACCAGCTTTACGTACTGTAACCCTTATGAACAAATACCCAATTTTTAGGGCTGCTTCCCCGAGTACACTACTGAGGATCTCCTGCTATAAAGAACGACGGGGTACAGTCCTGGGGGTCTTTTGTACTCATTTTCTACGCAGTAGGTTATGTCTATCGAGCCTTGTTTTCAGGAGACTAAAGACTTATCGTGGGGTAAATTGCACACTGTGCTGCAGTAATACTAGGAGCTTTATGAGCAGGGCAAGTTTGTAGTTAGTCCACAGACGGCGGTTGGAGATGGTATTGAGATACATGGATGTTTGGAAGGGCAAATGGACATGATATTGGAGCTTTGGGGAATGAATGCTTGTGGATGTGGTTGAGGGTAGGATGTCATCGAAAGAACACGACGGGGAAAAAGAGAAGCAGGAGGAAGGGGAGCCTGCGAGTAAGAAGCGGAAAATTCTTGAGAAGGATGCTGAGAAGACCTTCCGCTGCGTCTAAGTAGATGGGATTTATTGTTGTATAATCCAAACCTTTCTGCGAAGTCTGCTTTTTTAAATAGAATACGTAGCGAATGCCCTAACACAGTACGATATACCAATACAAACACGGTAAGTGAGCGAGTTTACATTGAAAGAATTGGCTATTAACCCTCTAGAGTTCCATGGTGCGAGCATCCTTTTGCCTCATTGTTGCCCTCGCTCATGCTGCTTTCCACTTGAGGCGGCTCCGACGACTCGGCTGTGACAAACTATGTTAGCCCGGTCAGCACATATGGGAATGATACCTACTCCATTGAGGAAATCGCCCGAGAGCTTCCCAATCCTTGTTGGTGTAATGTTGACAAGCGACCTGGAACTGCCCCACGGGTATGTAGATGGAGTGTTCGACTCCTTCGTCATCCTTGTACACCATACGGTCTGGCTCTCTTGTACCCAAAACAGGGCCTCGCAATTCTTGATCGGCTGAAGGCACGGGCTTCTCCAAAGACTCTTGTGGGGTTGACTGCGCTTGCTCAGACATGCCAAGTTGACTCGGATAATCTTTGTCGTTGTGCTGTATTAGAAGCTATGAATAGTAGTCTGGAGTTCGATTGCTGTAAGTTGAGATTCCAAAAGTTCGCCGAAGACTCATCTACTACAGGATAGTCACGTCGTTAAGAATTCTGAGTGGCGAAAACTGATCCTGTGATCATATTTGCAGCCAAGCAAGTGTTCGATTGCAGCAGCCTAGCAGAGGACATGTAAAAGAGTAACGCCTTACCAAATACATACGCTATATTCTGTATGCCTCTATGAAGTTAGCTAGTATATTCCACTCCTAGGTTGCGGCCTTCGCCCTACACATTTATGCTGTTACTTACTCCTTCCCGTCAACGGAAATGCGGATGCGCTAACTTTGCTTACTTCCAAGGTTGGATTGTTGCTTTTAGCCGCCGTCTGCCAGTTATGGAACAACAGCTCCTTCGTTGTACTTATATCGGTTACTCTTGGCTTGCAGTGTGAAGACAACGCTGCAGAAAATGTAGGCCTAGACAATGTGTAATAAACGAAGGTCTATTTGACTAAGACCAGAATAGATATTTCAAGTCTACAACTACGCCTTGAAAATATCCAAGGGAAAGCCATCCGCCATGGCCTGATAGCCTGCAACATTCGGATGCAACCCATCCCCACCATCAAACCTCTGATCCAACACGTTCTTCTGTCCCTTCGCCGCCAACATCCCGGCAAAATCAACAACATAATCATAACTCCCATTCCCCTTCGCCAGGATCCACTCGTTCACCCTCAGTCTCGTCTTCTCCTTCTCCGCCCCAGAGTACCCCGCATTGTTCCCAAACGGCGTGATGGTCGCGCCAATCGTCTGGAAACCCGCCTTCTTGGCATCAGCAGCTATCTGCGTAAAAGCTGCGATGAGCCGGTCGCTGACAAGCTTTTGAACGGATGCGCTGTTGGTAGCGGGTCCAATATCATTTACACCTTCGAAGATCATGATGTATTTTGCGCCGGGTTGGAGGAGGGCGTCGCGCATGTAGCGGGTTAGAAGGGGCGGGCCTAAGCCACCACCTAAGACCGCATTACCACCGGCGGCTTCGTTGTTGATGGCGATGTTCGTATAATTTCTGGTTTGGAGGCGGGAGAAGAGAAGGTCAGGCCAACGGTTGTTTTTGTTGTCGTCTGAACCTCTTCCATCGGTTATACTGTCTCCGAGGGTGATGAGGGAGTTGGTAGTTGTTGGGACGAGGGCTTGCACGGCGCTGATAAAGTACCAGTGTACACACGATGTTCCGGAGAAACTTGTGGCGTTTGCTTTATTTCCGCTCACTAGCCAGCTTGTTGTCCTACTCCCTGGGTGGCCGGTGATGCTGCTCCCACTTTGGCCTTGCTGGCTGTACAAACTAACGGTGATCACGCTTTGTGGCTTGACTTCAAAGGTAATCTCGTCACTGGTTACAACCTGGCCTTTGGGTACTGTGAAGCTGCTTTTACCGCCCACGGTTATTGCCACCCGAGGTGAAGCTTGAATACCGCTTACGCCCGCAGCACCGCCTGTGGGGAGACCTACGGAGCCGGCGGTTATGGGAAGATCAGAGCCACCGAATGTATTTGATATTGTGATCTTGATCTTGGGGGCACCGACGGAGATTTGGAAAGTTTGGCGGAGCGTTGCGTCCCGTAAGACACCTCCTGAGCTCTGTGATAAGGTCAGTCGGTTACACATTGTACGAGGGATAAAATAGTACTTACAAATGGTGCAGGTGGCATATTGCCCCTTTCTACCAACTGTGGCATACTGGTCCAGGTGTTGATCCAGTGCGAGCCATCTTGCCGCTTTTCGACTTCTTCGATCGCGCGACTGCTAGCTAGTGGAGACAATAATGTGAGTGAGAGAAATGCTACAGTAAGAATAGACTGGGGAAACATGGCAAGCGGAGCTTAACAGCGGGCAAATATGTCTCGATGTGCGTTAAGTACTTCCCTCGTGGGCAGCGAACATTGTTTATAGAGCCGCCGCAGGTTTCGCACAATCGCGTGCGATCAAGTGTCAACAACATTTTTACGCTTTTTGTGTTTACCAGGTGGAGTCTTGTTACCTGTTTAGGCTTTTTGGGTGTGTAATACCCCCCAACTTGATTATAAAAAATTTATATTAAATTGAGCGTTTCATGGTGATGATGGGGTGGAGCTACTGGCGGACGGATATTCAAAGTTAATTGATGATCTCCACATAACCAGTCCATCTTGGTCGTAGCATAACAGCCGGTAGTCCTGCACGGACTTTGGTAGATTGGCGGATAGTCTAAATTCGAAGTTTTTAGATGTGCCAATAACCTGTTAGAGGAAAGCGACGACAGGGGTGCGGAGATTACTTCGAGGCGTTGAAGATTGCACATCTAGTAAGTGTGTATTTGTAGCCTGTTCCTTTATTTGTGTGATTGTAGGAGACAGTCTCGCAGTCTCTTGCTGCATGAAATTTCTCATGTTCTAATTGCTGTATATAGTGAGGTAAACCATGCTTGGCAACATATCGTACAAAGGACACTTCCCTGGCCATTGGTACCTCTTTGTATCTTCCCAAGTGATATGCGCGCATTTATGACATGGTTTTCGCGTGCAAAACTGGTGGGCAAAGGTCGTCTAAGTCTTGTTTCAATGGTTGATGAGCTTGAGTTTGTTCAAATCAATGCGCGGCTGGTACGATCTGGGTACGTGTTTAGTCATGTTCATTGGTGTTATCACGACCCAGGGTCCCTTGCGCAATCGTACAAAGTGTGATCAAATGGAAGATACCCGCAGCGTAAAGATAGAAGTAAGCACTCGTAATGTGAGAATCTTGCTGGTGCAGGTGCGTGGAGATCTTATCGGCGGCCAGCAAACCTTGCAGGATGACTAATACTCAGACGCTGACCGCACCAGCACCCAGCGCAGCGCAGCGTACCTCCTTTTGTCTTTTTCTGAACTGCGCATTCCCTACAAAACGTCGCCTTACGACTACTGTTACTAAAGACAATCATCTTAGCCTCCTTTTCTCTGTATAATAACTACGGATTGACATTATCTACGGTGCCGCATTGAGCAAACAGAAGAACAGCGGACCCGTATTCTAACGCAAGCTGTAACAAGCTAATCTAAAGACTGTTTCATTCAAAGATAAGATTACGGTAAGTGATTTTTTTGGAAAGATGTATTACATTACTCACGTACGTTATCAGCCTATCGCTGCACTCCAAGCAGCCGCAATGCCCGAACTGTACAGTTCAATGCCTTCCAGTCCACAGATCAAGGTGCTATATCTGGCCCCAGGACAAGAAATCATCAGTCCAGAACAATTTAGGGAATCAAACCCAGAGATATTGGCTACGGGAGCGGGCACACAACTTGCGAAAATGTCACCCTCGATGCTAGTAAAATACGGTACCCATGCGTCTCTTATCAAAGCCAAGAACATGCTGTATGTGGCTGAGAGAACATCAATACCCGTCCCAAGACTATTTGCAGCATATGCATACGGGCCTCTAGACCGAGACGTCGACGACTTTGGGAGTGTCTACGATACATACATCTTTATGGAGTTCATCGAAGGCGAAGACCTAGGAAAGTCATAGGGAAAATACACCCCTCTTGAGAAGCAAAAAATCTCGACAGATCTAAAGAAGCATATAACGGAGCTTCGCTCTCTTCCACCAGCCAACTACATTGGATCCGTATATGAAGGACCAGTCACTGATGTTATATTAGAATGGTTTACAACTTCCCGAGGTCAGTCATCACATCCATATCAGAGAGTTGCTAGCGATATTTCTAACTAGGTATCTAGGTCTGTTTAAAAGCGAAGGAGACTTCAATGCTACAATTGCCGACACCTTTATCGCCAAATCAAAAGGCCAGGTTGGCCCTTACATCCGTGGCATGGTTAATACACATAAGCATGGAATTGTCTTCACTCATGGGGACCTTAGACCTGACAATATTATCGTCAAGAATGGTCGTGTAATAGCAATCGTCGACTGGGAGATGGCAGGGTGGTACCCAGATTATTGGGAGTTCGTCAAGGCACTTCACCTCGAAGTGTTCACTGATGACTGGGCGTCACATTTACTAGGCGTTCTTACACCTTCTTATTGTGAGCAGTTGATACATGCCAAGTTAATGAGTGTATTATGGTAGCTGATAATAAAGCTACCGCTAACAATGGAGAGGCCGAGCGTAATTCCAATTAGAAATCTTTATGCATTTATAAAGCGGAATGATTTTGTGTCGGAAACTGGTCCACGAGATTGACTCGCTTAGATATGAGCCGCGAAACAGAGCGAGATACGACGTGCTAAGAGAAATTCCACTCGGCGATCCAGGTACGCTCAAGCAGCCAAGCCACCGCTCCGCAGAAGAGTACGGACTTCTTCAAGTACCTCAGCCACCCAAGCGGCGCAGTCCCTGACTGGAGGATTTGGCTCGCTCTCGGTGAGCGCACGGGGGTCGTATGGAGGAGGCCGGGTGCTTGCGATATGTTCGAAGTTTGGAAGGTAAGATTTCGGCAGTTGAAATTGATAAACTTTGTCCTTAAACGATCGGCTGCGACCAAAATTGTAACCAGAGCGACACTCATAGTCCATTCCCATACCATCGACGTCCAATGCGAGGGATACACCGAAGGCCAACAGGGCATGAGCCACATTTTAATTCAATGTGCGTTAGCTAACAAAGATTAATATAACGGGTAAAGATCTACTTACCGTCTTCACGTGGCACACGGTTTCCAAGCAATTGATTGTTAGCACAATCGCAATGGAGAAGCCGCAAGGTTTTGTGTGAGATATCTTACCCTTTGCAGAAACAGAAGCAGCTAGGCTGGTGGCTACGAAAGCCAAAAACACTTGGAAGGATATTTATTGAGCCAGGGTTGTATTACCAATGGGGTTCACACGGAATTCGTAGTGCTGACTGCGATTCTGAACCACGTGTTGCCCACCACAGACCTTCGCACACTAGTCATTTTTGTAAAGCTGACTTACTTGGCATCTACATCCCACCTATCAGATTTGTAAGTTCATGCCAGATACTATCCTATGTCTTACATCAAGTTCTGTGATACCTCGTAGATTGGCATGGCGGTAGATATACATGTTATCCATAGTCTTGTTGGAAGCAGCACGACTGGTACGAAGAGGTGTAGACATCCTAGATAGGAATAAAAGATAGAATGTTTAAATATTGGATGGCACCTCCAGTGGGCGCGCTGAGATTTTCCATCTCCTTTACAGTACCGCAGTACCCATCCTTAGCGTACCAAACTGAAGAACCATCGTTTACATAGTATTGACGAGAGCTCTACCGAGCCTTTCCACTCCTATCTTCGTAGTGTAGTCCTTAACACACATTATTGGTGCAAACAACACATCCAAACTCGGGAATACAACGCATGTTTGAAGGACATCCGGGTCCGCATGCTAAATTCACGTATATTAGTCGATACAAACTAATACGAGTAAGACTCTACGTACCGTTTTGAAATTGTGGCACTACGAATTCATCATCAGCATAATCGTACATGAGCTCGTGAGTGGGAAGTCATACCCTGAGGGAGAGAAACAGCTAGGCTGGTAGCTACCAAGGCTAGGAATACGGCAGTGATCTTCATATTGATAAAGATAGGTTATGGTCGATGAATCGTTGGGTAATTGGATTGCGGTAGCGTAGGTAGGGTTTCAAGAGTTTCTCGAGTGTAGTATGTACTTTGTAAAAGAGAGTACCTTAGGATTAGGGACGTCGAATTTATAGACAATTTTTGGTAACGACGATTTTCCAATTAGAACAGATCTTCATTACTAGGCTTGGAACAATCAGTCAGATCGGCGTGATTGATTCCTATACAAGTCAAAGGTGAGCTAATCAAATAAGCACTTGACCTAAACAAGAATCAATTATGCCGATCGATTGTTGCCCACTTTTTGTTGCCAACGCTTTGTTGCTATTCCTGTTCATTGCGCCCAGGTTGTACTACCAATAGGGTTCAGATAGGACCCCTCGGACTGACTGCAATGTCCGATCACGAGTTGTCCGGCACGGGTCCTTGCATCCGAGCCCCTTTTGCAAAGCCAACTACTTGGCATAAGCGTACACGTCATCTGACCAAGCCTTGCTTTGATAATCGCGCGGGTTATTTTGTTGCTGTAGAAGGTA
Organism: Pyrenophora teres f. maculata; assembly: GCA_014334815.1. Lineage (NCBI taxonomy): Eukaryota > Fungi > Ascomycota > Dothideomycetes > Pleosporales > Pleosporaceae > Pyrenophora > Pyrenophora teres. The sequence goes on along the minus strand of CP060576.1, from coordinate 1,827,743 downwards.
CAGGAGTAGACTCTTTCGCGTGCGAGCTAAGATTTTCTATCTTCTTTATAGTTCTAAAGTACCTATTCTTAGCGTACTAAACTGAAGAACTATCGCTTATATGATATTGACGAGAGCTCTACTGAGCTTTTTCACTCTTACCTTACCCTTGGTTGGATGGCCTGCACCCTGACTTGGCGTCTACGTCAGCTTTGTGAGGCTATGCCGAATTCTGTCTTACATCAAGCTCTGGGATACTCACCGTAGATTGACACTGCAGTAGATGTGAATGTTACCCCTGGTTTTGTGCAAGCAGCAAGACTTATACAAAGGGTTGTAAGCATTCTGGATGGAAATAAAGAACATGATGTTCATATGTTGAATGAGAACCCCGGTGACAATTGAGATCTTTCTAAACCCGGGAAAGATGCGAGACTTCCGGAAATGGCTAGCGACTGTTTCGCGCAGGATATCTTGGGAAATGTGTGAGACAGTGAATGGGAGAATGTTGGAGAAATAAACTGGGGATTTGATCTGAAGGATGTCACACTTTGCCAAGACGATGGTTCGCGGATTGAGGCCCACATGACTGGTGGCGTATTCATTTGTTGTGTCCAACGAGCAAATCGTAGTTGCAACCAGGCTTAGGGATGGATACTCGCGGGATTGTATGCGTAAAACTACTAAGCATTAGTGATGGTCCACTCCACGTGTCGGCATTGCTAGCCGTGAGCGCCTCTAGATCCGTCCCGCTCAAGATATGCTACCTTACCTTCCATCCATACGTCATTCAAACCCATGTCACATTTACAGGGTATTCGTAAGATGTGCTCTCCTTGCTCAGTATCATGTTTACACCTGCCACAAAGTCCGTTTCGTCATCGACTCCTGTACCCACGCCTAATGTATATGAACAGCTCGTGGTTGCAAGCCCAATGCCCTGCAACGGCACGGCTGCAACCTTCCGAAGCCTGACTAGCCAAATGTCCAGTACCGCTACCCGCGACAGCGGTGAAAATGGCAAATGACATGTTCAATTCCTGAGAATACATCCAGGAAGAACCTGGAAGGTATTGCGTAGTTAAAGGCCCGATGAAACGTGCACTTGGTTCGGCTAAAGGATCCCACGTGGTTTAACAAGCGTCAAAGAAGTCTGAGATGGCCTTGATACAACTTTGGTCGACATTGGCATGGCCGGACTTGACTCCGATGCCGATTATAGAAGTTTCCCATATCCGACGGCACTGCCGTTGCCCTGAACGGTGTATAACAAATGTACAAGGCGTGGCGAAGAGCGATGAGTTGTTGATGGCGCAAAAGGGTCATCCCTGTACCTCCATTTGGCATATGTGCCGAGAAAGGCATTTGTGGCGACCTACTGTGATCGCGCAAACACATGGCCTGTTTTCGCGGTCGGCATGGCAAAGTCAAGACTCGTGGCGTGTCTATCCCCGTCTTAAGGGCATGGTTGATGCTTTTCACACGAGTTGTTAGCACTCAGCCCCGCAGCCATGGGCAGCTTTTAGCACGTTGCTGAGAGTCTAACCCGAGTCATAATCCGATCCCAGCAAATGGGCAAGAGGGGGTTCCCGAGAGAATCCAGCATTTCGGCTTTTGGAACCGAGATGGGGCGAAGGATTCAATGCGGGCGTCATTGGCTGCAGTGGATCCGCTTGGCTACCCCGGAGACAATTACGGTTCAAAAGCACACGTCTCTCCAGGTCACTCACATAAGTATGTATAGGCCTCTGCCGTGGTATTACCGTAACGCTGTGAAAGGTCAAGGCAATTCCGGATGCTTGCTGCCAGCTAGGCCTACGGCGCGTGCTATCTGTGCGATGCCTGCTTGTCCCAAACAAGGCGCGGAGGCGGCAGTTGGATCGAGATGTGTCCATGATTTTAACTTTTTTGGGTGTTGAGATCGTCGCAGGGTAAATGGCGCTAGTCAAGGCGGACCCACTTATGGTTGCAGACATACCAAATCCGCTCTCGACTCACCTTCCCTTGAGAACCTGTCGATGCAGTAATCACCGCTGCGGTTCGGCAAACATGCACCATCCATGGGCCCGTATTCACGTGTCGGTCGTCTCCACTTCACCGTCAGGCTCCGGAACGATCGTGCCAGGTGGCTGGTACCTATGAGAGCTTCGAAATATAGTTCCCGTGCGCTACCCGGGCCAGAATCGTGCGAGATGACTAGGTGATTAAGTAAGGGACCTATTGTTCATCTCAATTTAGTGGAACCTTTTGACAGACGGACTCGATGCGGGAAACTTGGCATTCGGCGAGCTAGCATTGCGGTTCTCCTCTACATACTTCACAGGAAGCGGCTGCGGAGACTCGCCCAAGGTGGGAACCATCACTGAGTGGCGTTTACATTCAAGCGCACATGGCTATACTCGTGTCAAGCGGTCGCGCAAGAGCTATCTTGCACTTGTCCCGTTCCATAGCGCGGCCAGAGCGTGTCCGTGGACCCAGCTGATGTGCCGTGATTGTCCTTGCTATATACAGGGCTGTGTACCGCCACGCGAGTTCGCAGCCAATGCAACACCAGTATCGTAAAAAAGGCCAAGGCTCAATTGGCGGCTTCAGACAGTGGAAGAACTAACGGCATGCCCCACTAGGGACCATATCATCGAGGCCTTCATCCTAAAACTGCCTGATCTCCTTGATTCCCCCAGAAGCCGATCCCGTTTGTCTATTCGTTGTTAATTCGACGGCTGCTACCGCATGTTTTACAAGCTTGTTGCGGGTGGCCATCAATAACTCAGAATGCAACTGCCACCACTGGACGTTATTCTGTCATGGCCGACACCAAACTATGTTGATCCTCAGACGCGTGGCCCAGCACTCGTCATTGTCAACTCAATCTTCATAACACTGGCCATACTGACTGTGTGCGCGCGTATGTATACACGCTTGATTATAAAGAGGTGGTTCGGTATTGACGATGTCTTCATTCTGCTCGCTCTGGCAAGTCTCTGATCGCCGTTGATATGACAGTATCTAACGTAAACAGCTGTTTACACTAGGTCTGACTGCAATTGTTCTCTTGGCAAACGAAAAATATGGATGGGACAGGTAAGCCATGAAGTGGTACGAATGGCATGTGCACTGACTCTGTGCTATTGTAGGCACGAATGGGACGTCCCTATTTCCCAAATAATTCCCACGTACAAAGTCGCCATGGCAGCCAAGGTCATATTCACGGCGGCCGCGACATTCACAAGATTGTCACTTCACTGTTTCTACTACCGACTGGTAGCGGATTCGGGAAAATCGTAAGCAGCCCCGCGTGTGCCTCTTCCGTATCACCCACATGCTCATTCAAGCTTCATATTAGGTGGTTCAAGTGGCTGGTTCACGCTAACGTCGCATATACCGTTGGCATTTTCATTGCGTTGACTTTCATGGCAATATTTTTCTGCACTCCCGTGGAAAATTACTGGAAGATCGGCGCCCCAGCGGACACATGCATGGATGAAGCTATCATGACAATGGTGTGCGGAGTTCTCAATTCCGTTGCGGATCTCCTCACTACATTGACGCCAATGCCTTTGGTGCTCAGAGTAAGTCTGCCACAACCCGTCATCATCAATGGCATTCCTAATACTTTTTAGCTACACATGCCTCTTAATCAGCGACTCGCTGTAGCTATGTTGTTTGGTATGGGCTTTATCGTCACCGCTGCTGGGATTGTCAGAACTTGGTTTATCTATCGGAGCCTCTTCAACGAATGGGACCAGACCTGGTTCACCTATCCCTTGTGGATTGCAGCTGCCGTGGAAATAGACCTGGGGGTAGTGAGTGGATTCGCTCTAAATACATGCGGCACTAACCAGCAGTAGATATGTGCCTCAGCCCCTGTACTAAAGCCACTGCTTGCGAAGATACCCTTCAGTCTTTCCAGATCACTCACAAGTGGTATATCTTTCAAAAGATCAACCGGCCACACCTCACAAACGTTGACACGGAGCGCATCAGCAGCGTATTCATCACGACGGAAGTCCGAAGCTCCCCAAAGCGTACCAGAGCTCGCAAATGACAAAGGCCAAAGTTATGAGATGAAGCATTGGGCGGATGCGGAAGCGGGCTTGATGCGGGACGATTCGGAACGGGGGAGCGAGGGCGGAATCCTGGATGAGGAGCCACAGCCCAAGAAGGGAATTACACGACTGTTCGACAAGCTTCGCTCGAGGAATTCCTCAGAAGATATCGATCGCGACATGACGATTACGATGACAAGCGAGGTGGAATTGCAGAGTGAACCTTCGCCAAGGTGTTTGTCACTATACGAAAGACACGGAGGGCTCCACGAGAACCACATGCCGTTACCGCCCTTGGCCGCGAGACTGGATGGGTACGAAAGGTAACCCCTCCGATTGATGATTGCGAACAACGAGACCTAGGGGTACCCGCATGATAATGCACGACGTATACGACTGGCTTCGTAGATGGCGCTTCTATCCGGCTGGCATTTTGCTTATTGGCGATTGATACCACGTTCAAATACCCGGAGAATACCAATAGAAACGGATTCCAAACTTTGAGACCCAGGCTCATTTAATGATTGAAGGTCCAGAACCAGTATCTTTCTGCCGTCAAGCTCCTGTTTCATGGAGCGAAGTGCGCGTTTTAGCGTGAAGGACCGTGCCATTGATTGACCCCGATGATCGTCCCGCAGCTTTAAGTACCGCAGCCAGGAGTGGATAAATTGTAAGCACCGTCGTCTTCGCGCAAACACGTTTACAAATGTATGTTTAATAATAGTGTCTGTATTCCAGGAAGCTAGGTTTTTTTGACAGCGGGGTGACGGTAGGTACGTGGTGGGTGCTCTTTTTGGAGAGCCTTCCGCTCCTATCCCGCAACCCCGCATACTCCCTATCCACCTTCCATTTCAGGTGATAAAAAAACGTTGATATATCCACTTCGGCAACAGTACGAAGGAAATTCCTCGTCAGCCTGCAAGGTACCAGGCATGCGCGGCGTTCTTGTGATAGCTTTCATCTTGCTTAATGCATTCGCTATCATGCCATCAATAGATGTCAGGTTCTATTAATATGTTTCCTTTTCAAAAGCTGGCTGGTTAATACCCATCTTTGCAATATACACCATTCTCGAGTTGCATCATCGATAAAGCTGAATTATATCAGTGCAACCGGTAGAGGATGTCTGACGGTCAGGTCCTTGCAATTATGAAGGGTTTTCACCTACATAGTACATGTCGCGATCTATCGCCTTCCTCCTTCGGACGTACCTAGTCACCCTGACAAACGGTGGATATTACTCTGGCGAACGCTGCTACAAGCCTCTAGCAGCCTAATCTTAACTATGGCAAAAGGCCCTCGGCAAAGCTTATTTCTTCCGGCACTATACCAGAATACCCCAGCATCCCCGCAATCAACACATCGATTCTTCGCCGCGCCCCATTTTGGACCACCTAGATTTATGCACGTATGGCTTTTCTTGAATCACGATTGTCAATGCTTTGCTTTCGTTGGAGGAGTATTTTTGTACCTTGATTACCATATGCCACATGCAACCTAGTTTACGGACGGACCGCTGAGCAGATTAAACGAGCGCATGGAGAGCAATACCAGGCCAATGTCTTTAAGTACCTGAGACATCCGAGTATCGTTGAAGATCAAGTCGATCACCGCCCGGTCCCATCTCCCCGCGCTAATCGCAACCAAATATGTCTTCAAAATCAGCCCTCCTCGCACTAGGGGTGGTAGCCACAAGCTCCTTCGTTGCTGCTGGACCCTGCGACATTTATGCCTCTGGAAATACACCGTGCATCGCTGCACACAGCACTACTCGTGCCTTGTACAATGCATACACCGGCTCGCTTTACCAGGTCAAACGTGGCTCTGACGGTGCCACGACAGACATTAAGCCACGATCTGCCGGAGGCGTTGCCAACGCTGCCGCTCAAGATACCTTTTGTGCGAGCACGACATGTCTCATCTCCATCATTTATGATCAGTCTGGCAAAGGAAATCACCTCACTCAGGCACCCCCTGGAGCTTTCAAAGGCCCAGATGTTGGCGGCTACGATAACCTAGCCGGAGCAATCGGTGCGCCTGTTACCCTCAATGGGCAGAAAGCATATGGCGTGTTCGTCTCTCCTGGAACTGGATACCGCAACAATAAAGTAGTCGGCTCAGCCATAGGCGATCAACCAGAGGGCATGTATGCAGTGCTCGACGGGACACACTTCAACGATGGCTGCTGTTTCGACTATGGAAACGCTGAGACGAGTAGCACGGATACCGGGTAAGTAAACCAAACTATGTTCATACTGGAGTTGTACTAATGGACCTCTTCGCTTAATAGTAACGGCCATATGGAAGCCATTTACTTTGGTGACAACACCATTTGGGGCTCAGGGGCTGGAAGCGGGCCATGGATCATGGCTGATCTCGAAAACGGACTGTTCTCCGGCAGCAGCCCCAAGAACAACCCTGGCGATCCAACTGTCACTTCTCGCTTTCTGACTACCGTTATTAAGGGAGGCGCTAACAAATGGGCCATCCGCGGCGGTAACGCTGCATCGGGCACCTTGTCGACGTACTACAATGGTGCTCGGCCAAATGCCAGCGGTTACAACCCCATGAGCAAAGAAGGTGCCATCATCCTCGGAATTGGCGGTGACAACAGCATCAGCGGACAAGGAACCTTTTACGAGGGTGTCATGACATATGGCTATCCAACCGACGCCACCGAGAACGCGGTGCAGCAGAACATCGTGGCCGCCAAATATGCCACTACTTCCATGACTAGCGGCCCGGCTTTCACCGTCGGCTCGTCTGTTTCCTTTGGCGCCACCACCTCTGGTTACACTGGCCGCTACCTCGCACACACGGGGGCTACCGTCAACACACAAGTCGTCTCTTCAACGAGCACCGCTTTGCTCAAGCGCCAGGCCAGTTGGATTGTCCGCGCCGGTCTCGCCAACAGCGCCTGCTTCTCTTTCGAATCAAAGGATACATCTGGAAGCTTCATTCGCCACTACGACTTTATACTCCAGCTTCAAGCCAACGATGGTTCCAAGGCGTTCAAGGAAGACGCTACTTTCTGCCCCCGGGCCGGTCTAAGCGGACAATTCAGCACAATTGCCGCGTGGGGTTATCCTACGAGACTGATTCGCCATTTCAACAATGTTGGATACATTGCGAGTAATGGTGGTGTTCACGAGTTTGATAACGCGGCTTCGTTCAACGCTGATGTTACGTGGAACGTTGGTAGCAGTCTTGCGTAGGTATGAATGTTCAGTTGGGATTCTTGTTCATATATTCATACCATAGCAACAATAGGTTATTTCCAAGAGAAGACATGGTTTTGCAAAAGAACAAACTGTATCCACTAACTAGCAAAATCCACGACTCGTGTGTCATACTTCCAATATACCTGGTATAGTCCACACATAATCTTCGCTCAACTGCAAAACTGTATATCAAAGCAGCTAAATGTCTTTACTCTCTTGTCGGACCCACCATTTGCCGATTCAACGACTACCAGACCTAATCTGTGCCCTGAAGCGGCGGGAAGCCCCCCAAATCAGCTGCATCGACCACAAGCTCAACCAGCCCATTACTATACTCATACCGACACGAATACCTCCAAACACTAACAAGATACCTCATCAACCCCACCACCAACCAACTTATCTACACCAGAAAAGGTGTTTTATGACTGGGAGTTTGCAACAGTCGACATATTACGATTGCGGTTGGGAAGTGGTGGGAAATCGGTCATATCAGCTGTATCGAAATCGAGCGAATCTGCTGGAGTGTCACTTCGAGAATAGTGGCGTGAGTAACCTAGACCGTAAAGGACGAAGAGAACTGTGGGGTTCTGCGGACGCCGTCGGGATTTAGCCACTTGAGTAGATAATCGCGGTGCAGGTAGCATATTGGGGATGCTAGAACGTTGGCGGAGTCATGTGCTTGAGAGATCTCACGGATGATGCTACAGTTGTAGTTGGAAGTGATGGGGCACGCGGGTGAGCAGCGCTGTAGGAATTGTACACGGAACTCTTGTGCGGGGGGAAGGGAGTGTGAAGGTTCCATTTTTGTTGTTGTGGGGATTGTGTGGACGGTGTGAGAAGGAAATTTGAGGGGGATAAGATTAGGGGGTTTATAGTCTATGGGAATGCGCTACGGACGGTTTGCTGCGGTGTCCGCTATATCTTACTACTTGGGTTGGGAGGCGGAAATTGTAGGCACTGGGACAATTTATGAGACATTGGGGGTAGAGTGTGAGAGAGATTTCAGAATGGCTTGTGGACGCTGGCTATTTCGATTGTGACTTATATAGTGAAGGATGGAGAAGCGAACCATGGTATTCATTCGAGAACTCTTTGCTGAGAGGTGAAACTAGAATGATGACTGATTCAATATGAAAGTCTTACTACTTCGACATGAGTATAACTTGGGCGCAAATGTAAAAGGAAGCATGGATCCACGATGGAAAACTCGTCAAAGAAACGCAAGAATGAAAATTCTCTCGTGTCGTATAATAGCGAATGCGTGGCTGTACAGGAAATGATTATGTTCGAAAATAAACATGGCAATTTACCAAAGTACACCCGTCATGTGAGGCGGCGATGAAAAGCACAACGCTCATATCGATAACCAGCAAACTAATCACATGCGCAAGGCCGGAATTTCTCCCACCTCTGTGCGCGCGTCGCAATGCCACCTTCAACCCGCATACCACCGCTATTGCACCCCTACGTCCAACTTCCACACGACGATTCGCTACTTCTACTCACGAGCACTCTTGGCGCTAGTGCTAACTGGCTGCTCATCCGGTTCCTGTGCAATGAGTTGAGTAGCAACACCCAAGATGGCGGGGAAGAGGGGCACAACGTTATCCTGGTTTCATGGATGAGAGAGTATGAATTTTGGAAGCAGGAGGCTAGGAAGAGTGCGGGCTTGGATATGGAAAGGTTGAAGAAGGAAGGACGGTTCGCGTTCGTGGATGGGTTGGGTGCTGGGGCGGACGCAACAGACGATGGATCGCGGAGCAATGCGCAAGCACAACCACACGTCGCTGTATCGAATGGACCACAGGCGGCACATAGAGGGCCGCAGATATTGCCCGCACGAGGACCGCCGGGGAGAATAGTACCTGCAAGAGGGCCACCTGTGACAGCCCAAGTAGCGACGCCAACACCCTCAACAGCGCCGAATACCTCAAACGAGTCGACGAGTGCTAGAAAGACTACACCAGGTCACTACACACTAAAGACACTTGAAATAGCAGACGTCAAAGCCACCATCTCCAGTGCCATATCCTCACTCGCTACATCCGCCACCCCATGCAAAACGCTCCTCATCTTCGATAACCCCGACCTCCTCCTCGCCCTCAACCCAACCATAACCCCCTCGAATTTCACCTCGCTCCTCCTCGAGCTGCACACACTTCCTACCGTATCCCACATCTTAACGCACATGCAAGCCGACAACCCGCTCCTCAGCCTCTCCACACCACCGCAGCCGCTCGAGATAACGCATCACAACCTCGTGGTCAAGTGTGCGCATATGAGCAGGAGGATCCTAGGCGTGCGCGTGCTAGATACAGGCGTTGCGAGGGATGTCAGCGGTGTTGTCCGTATCACGGAACAAAGGAGTCATTTCATCGGTGCAGGTTCTGGCCGCACGACGGCTGGGAGAGGTGGTGGTGGTGATGATGGGAAGGGGAAGGAGTTTTTGTATCAGGTCAAGGGTGATGGGAGTGTTAAGGTGTTTGAACGGGGTGCTGGAGGAGATGGATAGGGTATCTTTTGGGAAGATACAAGTATCCGTGGATGCGAGTGACACTACGCATAGCTTGCGGCGTGGTTCGAAGAACTACGTAGTCGAACAAATAGAGACCATGGTATCTCCAACAGCATCATCACAATCATCATCATCAGCGAAACCTATTCGTCCATTACACACCCGCCCTAACCGCCCCAATCTACCCCAATTCTTCCTCTTCCCATCTGCGACATACCATCATGCGCACCCTATCACAAGACACAAGTATCACGTCGTACATGCATCACTATCTTGTCCCTGTCATGTCTGCACAAAGTACTCCTTCCGGATCTAGCTACTGATCTACACACAGCATAAACTAGCACCCGCAGCCGCCCGCCCCCACTTCCCTATGGTACCACGCCGCGACTCTGCGTCGCCGATATCAAGGAATGTCGGCCATGTTGGACTCCGATAAGAAACTCCTTGACGGTACGCACACAGTAGCGAGCGAGCGAATTATAAGGCTTGTGCGGTGAGATTTATATTGCGTGCGTGAGATGAGATGAGATAAGATCAGTTGGTAGGGATGTTTGATGCCCCGCTGCATGTGAGGACTGATTTGGGGGTAGTGCTGATGCTGATGCTACGCCGCTTCCTCCGAGGCGCGCTGCACTCTGTGCTGGGCACCGGCTTCATCACATGTAGGGCACATGGTCATGGTGCAGTGTGAGTCTTGTCTTATGCGTGGACTTGGATGATGGAGGACTGACAGGCAAAACAGCAGGTGGTGGCGCATGGGATATGTGGACCTCACCTGGACAATGCGTACATGGTGGTTAGGGATGAGATCAGGATAACGCCGGATTTGGGTTATTGTGGTATTTGTTAAAACAGGGTTTCCCTTCTCCTTCTTCTTTCTTCTCCTCTGCCCTCGCTGTTTTCCTATTCTGCTTTTGCTTCTGTACCGGTACCTGCAAGAAGGCGAGGTTTGTTTTCGGTGGCTGCGGCACAGTTGAACGTCAACCCCGAACCTGGACGCCACAAAACACTTCTTGGTCTTTCAAGTGGGTATACGATGGTGGCTGTGGGGACCAAGGAGGAAGAGGGGGTAAGCGCCGTTGATTGCTGTTGAGGTTGGATGGGTCTGTGGTTTGTGATGCAAGTGCTGGTTTGCCGGGGATGCGAGGAAGCGGCGTCGTACTTGTCTTGTGTGTTACTCTATGTGAGATGTGAAATGTGATTGTGGGAACCAGGACTGGGATTCTGGTCATGGTTTAAGCTTTTGGGGTCTGGCATACCTAGACTCTGGTTATATAAGTAGCCTCCTCTTCTTCTGACATCTTCCAGCTTTGACGTTGATGACTGCCACGGTGTAACATCCCATACCAAACCCATAAACATAGACATCATAACCCTACAAAATCCATCACGCAACCGGACATGTTACCACACCTCCTCAGTCTCCCCACCGAACTCCTCCACAACATCCTTACTCCCCTGCCCCTTCACTCTCTCCTCTCCTTCTCCCAAACCTGCCACCAAGTCCGCACCCTCGCAAATACAAACCTACATACCATATCTCTCTGCATCGTCCCTCCTTCCAGCCCATCTTTCCCATCATTCTCCCACCCAGACAAGACATCTCCACTGTCGCAACCGCAGCCATACGACATCTGCCTCCACATCCCGCGGCAAGAAACCTACGACCACACTACTCTCTTCAACTTCCAGAGCGCACTCGTTTCTAGTTTACTACGGCGTCATGGCACAATGCTGCAGACTCTCGAACTGAGCGTTTGGGGGTGGACGGTGGGAATGGCACTGGCGCTAAAAGACTTGCGGGCGCTGAGGACACTGCGAGTGAGAGTCGAGAATGTGACTGGTGTGTACCGGAATTTATCCAGGAAGTGGATTGCGGTGCAGAGGGCGGAAGAGAAGAAAGCCTGGGAGATATTGGTTGGGTCTGGGAAGGGGCATGAAGAGGGCAAGGGGAAAGAGGTTGTTATTGTTGACAAGAGGAAGAGGAGACGGGAACGTGGGTTTTGGAGTGAGAGGTTGACGACGTTGGAGTTTGAGAATTGCGATGTTAGTGCTGGGCAGCTTGGAGTCGTTTTAGGTAGGAGCCAGAGGTGTAGGGAGGTGAGGCTAGATGGGTGTAGATATTTGGATAGGGAGCTGTGGACGGTGTTGCGGGAGTGGAGGGGTAGGAGTGGGTTAGAGAAACTGGCTGTTGTAGATTGTGGGGGCAGGATTGGGGAGGAGGCGAGGACGGCGATTGGATTTATGGATGGGTTGAAGGTATGTTTGTGTTTATTCTTTTCTTCTCGTTCTATCTATTTAGGCCGAGCTGGCTACAGGACAGATTGGACTGACATAGACCGCAGCATCTCAATCTATATGACTGTCAAGAGCAAGATCCAGGTTTTATGCAGCAGTGTAATGATGACCTATGGCGAATAACTGAGTTCATCGCACCGGCATCTGCTCACGGGTTTGGACAAAACATGGTCATTGAGGTAGACCCAGAGTACATGTAGCCAAACATGGCACAGGGAAGAGAATTTTTTTTGCAAGTTTCTAATATTGTTTCGTATCTGATCGCTGCTGGGTATCGCGACGACGACAAAGATGCATGTCTTTCAGTCGTGTCTGTGTCTCTATATGAGAGACTACTAAATGCCACCCATGTGGTAGCTGTTCCTTGCCCGTTGGCAAACATATATCCAGTTCATGCACCATGTCAAGTCCCAGCAGTGGTAACGTTACTTCCCTGCTTCATCCATCTTCAAATCCTTTCTGTCATCCACCTTAGAACTCGCCACCATAGGGCTCAAAGTCAATGTCCTGCTCGTAGAAGACAGTGTTACCGTACCTCGACGCCATGAAGCCATCCTTGGCGTTGATGCGAGTGCTCTGAACAGCGTACTGCGCGCTAGCACTGGCGTTGGCACGGAGGTACTCGCTGTACTCTAATACACGCTCCAGCTTGTCCTTCCACTCGAGCATGAGCTTGAGGTCCTCGTACTCCTCACGCTCCTCTGCTATCTTGCGCTCAATGATGGCACGCTCTTGACGCTCATACTCAAGCTTCTCCTCGGCCTCGGCATCGTAGATGGGGGCAGAGTGCTCTTGGTGGTAGTGGCCGGCGTGGAGCTGAGCAGTGTACTTGGGGGAGTCCTGCATGGTAGCCTGGTCTTTGGCATGCTGCATGTTGAAAGTGGTAGGGCTGGGGATGCTCTGGCCTTTGTTGAGGATGCTGGCGAGGTACTGGTCTGGGTAGCATGTCTCGCCGTAGGTCTTCTTGGGGGGCTCATGGTGGACGCGGCGAGTAGTGCGGTTGCGGCGACGAGGAGAGACGGCCTTGGGTACACCGGCGTTGAGGGTCTGGCGCATGCTTGTGATGCGAGCAACGCGACGCTTACGACGCTCTTCGGCGGCAGCTTCTTGCTCCTCATGGTCGAGCATGCGGCGGTACTTTGCTTCGAGGTATGCGCCGACCATGATGGGGGCCCAGTCGAGGAAGTAAGTAAGGCCAGTGACATTGTTGAAGACGTTGTCGCTGTAGAGTTTGGCTGCCATCACATCGGCGTCATCTTGCGTGATTTGAGCGTTCTCCATCTGCCAGAGGAGCTCTTGACGGAGTGCCATCACCTTTGCCTCACGAACCGCGTTGTCAAGCGCCTTGCCGCAGCTGGACTTGTTGATCGAAGTCCAGTAGCCCGAAAGCTTCTCGTGGAACAGCGCAATGTTCGGGCCACCCTCGTAGACCGTGTCGGTAATGGTGTTGAAGCCACTGCGAAGGCGAAGGTTCAACAGCTGATGCATCTCTTGCATACGTGCGTTGAGTGCGTAGTACAGATCCTCATACTCGTAGAGCGGGCGGTAGGCAGCCTCGCCATCAACGCGCAGATTGCTGCGTTCGTTGAGACGGTCGACATGGATGAAGCCAGATGGAAGTAGGCTGGGGCCCAGCTGCTTGTTGTGAAGGCGGTCGAAGAGAGTCTCGAGGCTGGGAGTGTAGGGATCCACAGTGTACTTCCCGAACAGGGTCTTCTTCTTGCTCAAATCGATGAGCCAGCTGCTGAGCTTGAGGATTTGCTCAGTCAGATGGTGAGACGAGCAGAATGTGCCTGTAGTTCGAGCATCCAGCTCAGTGACCGACGCGGAGAACGCGGGTAAGAGAATGCGCTCAGACATCTCGGAGATTGTGACGTTGTTGGTTATGGAGAGACGAAGTAGAAGTTGGTAAATTTGGGGATTGATCAAGATTAGTTGAGATTGATTGTGAGTAATGGTGGTGTGTTGGTGGAAGGATTTTGGAGTGAGAAGTCTTTCCAATGTGGGATTACTACTCACGCCAAGACTGTGAGCTTGAAATCCTTAAACTGGGGAGGTTGGGGTGCGACGAGGTGGTGAAAGTGAAAGAGGCTCACTTGAGGGCAAGCCCAGATGTGGGGTCATCGAGGGTCCCGCCTCAAGCTGCTATTGTTACTGGACAATCGTTTACAGTACAATTGGCGCTTGTTCCAATCTGGAAGATCAATTAAGAGCTGTAAGACAGACAATACTGGTCAATTGTCGACTCATTGCTGTAGAGATGACCGCGATGTGTGGTATCGTCGAGAGCGGCGACGGTGCCATATCACGCAAAACTATTCTCACATTGGACTTTACGGGTATCTCCAAGCCCCCATGGATTCTTTTGCAGAGACGTTAGTTGTCTTGCTCAGATAAAGGTGCTGCCGATGGTGCTGCCTGGTAGATCAGGTAGTCATGATAACGCCTCTTTCACTCACGCGCCAAGGCACCCGCTTTGGTGCAACTATTACGCAGTAAAATGCCGCACCAACCCCCTCGCATTCAGATGTCTCAGTCGTCGAGGCAGTTCATCCTGAATCCAGTCTCGTCCAAAGAAGGCGCCAACCGCAAACGCCCCGACAGTGGCTAGCCAAAGCATCGTCTTGCCAGCACCAGGCCGGAACTCTTCCCCAGTCTTCTCATTTCTGTACACGAAATCTCTCTTTTTCCAGAAAACGCTTCTAAGCCAATACATGAATTGCCAATCTGGGTACATCACTGAAGTGGAGTCAGCGCACGGGCTCGCACCAGTTAGGCAATCATCACTCACTATTGTTGAGGCCCGTTTTGGGATCCACAGCCCAGTTCACGCACCCCGAGGCCCAGACTAGTTTCTTGGCAGCCTGCTGCGTCCACTGGGAGTCAGCGATTGCGGCTTCGGACTTGACTTCCACGGTAGCTGGTGGCGGCGCAAGGATCTGTGGAATGAAAGACCGGGATCGGTAGGATGGAAGGGATTTGAGGATGGGCTCGAGGAGACGAAGCGTAAAGTTTATTTGGCACTCGACGGTGTAGATGACGCTCAGGTGGCCAGTGACGGTATTTGGCCCCATCAAGATGAAGAAGTTGGGGAAGTTTGGTACTACAGTGCCGAAGTAAGCTTGCGCGACACCTGATGAGGTTTTATCCCACTGAATTGCAGCATGTTAGTCTGGATATGCAAAATTCGAATGTATGCCTTACGTGTTCGTGTAAGCTGATGCCATCCCGACCAACAATTTCCATCGGAAACAACATCTGCTGCGTTGCAAAGCCGGTCGCAAGTACAATTGCATCTGCGTTTACTTCACGGCCGCTCTTTGTCACCACTCCGCTCTCAGTGATTCTCTCGGCAGGATCGTCGGCGACAAGCTCGATGTTGTCCCTCCACAGAGTCTTCAGGTAATCAGTGTCCAGTACTTTTCTCTTACATCCAATCTCAGTTTTAGGAATAAGAGCATTCCAATAATTTGGCGGTGCCATACTCTTGACATACGCTTCATTCTCTTTTGCTAGATCTTGACGTATGTTGCGCCCAGTCTCGATATCAAAGCCACTCCAGTCGCGTTCCATGTCATAATAGAACTTCGCGCGGTAGAGGCGCATCGCCAATGGTACGTAACGCATCACAGCTTTGAAGGTGTTGGAGTAGTTTGGGTTTTGTCGCTCAGCTAGGTACTGGGCTTGTCTTCCAAACTGTGTAAGCTTGCGTACGGGATTTGGCTCATTGGCCATGATAGGTACGAATTGAGTCGCTGAGCAGCCATTGCCTAGAGTCATCAGCACACTGTGTTGGTCCCAGACATTGAACCAAATGGGTAGCATACCGAGTACAACAACGTCTTTGTCTGCCCAGTCAAAGCTATGATCCCATTGCGCGGAGTGAAACAGCTTCCCCTTGTATGTCTCCACACCAGGAAGGTCGCATGTCTTTGGCACCGAGAGCGAGCCAACGCCGGATACCAGTACCTTGGCTCGTCGTACAATCCGTTCTTTAGTTTGTAGATTCAGGATAAACGCCTCCCAGACGTTGTCTACATCATTCCACACTGCCTTCTCAAGAATAGAGTGGAAGCGGACATGGTCAACGACACGATACTGTTCAGCCACGGAGCGGAAATATGCCTGAATTTCCGGACGCATAGAGTACTTGCGGCTCCAGTCAGGGTTAAGAGCAAAGCTGTACGAGTAGAAGTGCGAAGCAACCTATCACATGTCAACCATGTTGGTAAAGTACCATGCATGAGGAGGTAACTCACATCACAGCCACAACCAGGATACGTGTTTGCCAGCCAAGTACCGCCCACATCCTCGCTTTTCTCAACAAGCTCAAAGTTTCGGATGCCGTAGTTTCGAATGATTTGGACTGCGAGACCCAGGCCGCTCATGCCCGCGCCTATGATCAGGACTTCCGTGTCAAAAGACATGTTGGGTTGATTTGGACTGATAGGGTAAATGGTATACTATTTTATAATACTCATGAGAGATATCAGGTTCACGATCAAGTCCCTAGCGATACTTATATGACACCCAAGCTCGCACCATCTCGGTTCAATTCACTCCGCACCCCCGCTCACTCACAGTCTAGAGCTAACAAACTCGGACCAGTGGGTCTTGCACCACAATCCCCCATTGTGATGTGTGGAGGTATGGATGCCGTCTAGCCTAATAGTGCATCTCTGCGCGACGACGTTGAGATGTGACATCGACTGAGGCAGGTTTGCCGAGCTTACTAGAAGCCTAGTAGAAGGAAGCATGCCGACAGGAGCATCGGACATTGAAGGAGCCCCACAGTTGGTAGACGCGTGTATGTTGCTTCTTCTCCTCGCTCCCTCCTCACAACTCGGATACTTCGCTTTTGGTATCCCGTCATATGCATTGTGAAGGCGACACGCTTGCACGCGAGTGAAAAGCGTGGTGAGGATGACGTCATGGCTAGTGATCAGTGGCGTGCAACTTCGCGACCAATCATCTAGACTCTGTCTATGAAAGCAGTGCCATGAGATTACAGGCTTTGAGTCTGCACTGTATTTTCCGCCATATTCATTGATTGAATGTTCATTGATTGAATGTTCATTGATTGATTCACGAGAAATGGCTGTACCATCAAGTCTCGCGCGAGACATATCGCCGCCGCCGCTGTTGAAGCGAAGGAAAACTTCTGGAACTCATACCCCAAACACACTTCTGCGAGCTACAGAATTGCAGGCTGAACCCACAATTGCGGCAGTGGAAGCTGGAAAAGCTAAAGTTTCTGACCATCTCACATACTTTAAGGGTCACCTTACGGAAGCATCCAGGACCACGCCACCTGGGATCCCGCGTCTCTCTATTCCTTCATTCGCCTCACTCTACCAATCCAACCTCCAATCTCATGGCCATCACTTCGTTATTCACCAGCACAACCACCCGGTCGCAGGTGTGCATTACGACTTACGGCTCCAAATTTCCGGAACCAGTTCCCTGTCTTTCGCTATACCCAAGGGTCTACCCGGTGACCCCAACTCGAAGAGCATAAGCAGATTAGCGATTGAGACACGGGTGCATAACTACTGGAACCACTTGATTGAGAGTGCAAGTACCAAAACCGGGAGCTTGCTGATATGGGATATGGGGACGTACAGCGTATTGCCTCGGACAAGAAAGAAGAGTAGAATACCAAGTCCGCAGACTACAGACGATGAAACCACAGAGACGGATTTAGATACCGAGGAGATACGAAAAGTCCAAGCGAGTAAAGATGGGGAGAAGAATGAGAATGAGAAACTCATCTCAGCATTCCAAACACACTACATTCGACTGCGGCTCCATGGTGCCCGACTCCCAAGTGGCTACACTGTTATACTTCGACTGCCTTCGAATGAGGTTAGGAAGCGGCCTGTGGCAAGACGGAAAGGTCGAAGGAAGATTTCTCAGCATGATTCCGTTGCACCACCGACCATGTCCTCAGATGACGATAGCGTATCCTCAAAGAAATCGGACCGGATCCAGAAAGTAATGCACGATCTTGATACTGATACCGAAGAAGATGCTCAAACGCGCGCTTCGAATGCATACCCTGGCTCTACAAATGACATTGGGTCAATACATCAACGCCACTGGTTTCTCCAGCTAGACCGGCACAGTAGTGGGTTTTTGTTGGAGAACTCAGGCAATACGAGGGGGAAATGGGTAGGAGGCTTTGAACCATTCATTGTCCGCGGTCGCGACCACGAGCGAAGTATAGTAACGGGAAGACTTGCACGTGAAGTTGAAAGCGATGAGGGTGTTGAGGGCTTTGTGGGGAGAGGGGGATGGACGGGAATTGAGTATTGAAGTTGGTGCTTGTGAGTCTTCCAGCAGAAAATTTACTATCCAACAACAGAGCAACTCATCATCGTGTATATAAGACAAGAACTTGAAAGATACTTGTACGACGCAAAGTGTGAAGGAAGTGCTGATCATATGCTCGATGAGGTTCAAGCCTCCGCACCTCCGAAAGCGGCGCTAGTGTCCACCAGATCCTCTCTCTTCACCCCACATGCTACAGAGTCACCAAGATGACTCGAATACCGACCGACGCTATAGAATCCTTTGGAGAATCGCTCCCACCATGAATGCGCTCGGCAACATGTCCCCTACTTTGGATCCAATCCAGCTTGGCGCAGGACAGGCTCCACCTACACCACCCCACGAGAATGCGCTCGATGATATCTACGGTTCTGCGCCTTCGTCGCCAAATCTTTCAGCAAACGCCCCTCAAACAAAAGCACACGAGATTCTTTCAGACCTACCATCCCGTCAACGCGCGCTCGACACGGATGCCTACCGCGAAGGCCTTGCGAATAGTAAAGGCCAATACGTACAAGAAGGCTTCGACGAGGGATACTCTCTAGGAGCGAATCTCGGGCTTCGCGTGGGCTATGTACTGGGAATTCTGCAAGGCTTTGTCGCTGCATGGGCAGGACACGATGCGCAAGTGCACAAGGAGGTCACTCAGGTCTTCCAGTTGGCGCACAAGGAGCTAGCGATTGAGGAACTACTAGGCAAACAATGGATTGACGAAGAGGGTATTTGGAAATGGGGAGTTGTGGGGGAGGAGGACGACCCTACGCTGAGGGAGGTTTCGGATCAACACCCTGTGGTTAAGAAGTGGATGGGCACAGTTGATGAGCTGGCAAGGAGGTGGGGTGTTGATTTGAAAGCTGTAGAGAAGATGCAAGCGCCGGAGGAGGAATAGCCATGAAAAGCTACCACTACGGTTTATGTGTCTGGACATGTGTTCACGCATACGATACCGACGAGTCGTATCCAAAGTGGTCGCATGCAATCGCAGTATGCTTGTCTAGCTGTAAGGCTAACGTAGACCGCACGCTATCATATCGAGTAGATGACACTACAGTTGACTCAGTCCAAGATATGAGATGCAAGCTGTTGCGCCGAAGAGAAGTGGTTGGAAAGGATACCATACGAGAAAGAATCCGGGAGTGGTGGCGACCATGTGTCCAGAACCCAAGTAGAATTTGGCAGCCTAGACGGATACAAACATGAGCCAAGTTCCCATGGGTGTGCACGGGCCGGTTCGGACAATTGGCTGAAAATGCCGTCATGACTTGTCGTTCGGATGCGGCGAGAGATAAACCCAGCTCACAACGCCTCTCATGTCTTGACTCAATTCACTCGTGCTGATTTCGCCTCATCTTTGACAGCCATGATACATGGCCTGTCTGCTCTTCGAAGAGCACCTTCCCAATATGCGACACCACGACTGCTGACGTCAGGGGTCGTCCCCGCGCGGTTACAAATACCATTTGTGCGCCGCCTACAAACACAACAATGGGAGCCCTTACGACCGCCCAATCCTGCTGACCTTCCGAAGCCGCGAAAGCGCAAGATTAAACCTCCTTTCACACGCCGGAAATGGGTGCGCCGCCTCGCTGTCATCTCCGCGCTGCTCGGCGCTGGATGGGCGATTGACAGGCAATTCTACGCCTCGTCCATTACTCGTAGTCTGCGTACATTCAAGACTGGTCTTTTGATTGGAATCGACTACAAAATCAACTTTCGCGCTCACCCGCCGCTTGCGAACAGCATCGAGGACCTACATGCGAGGAACGCGACAAGGATATTCGACTTGCTGCGATACAATGGCGGACTATACCTGAAGATTGGCCAGGCCATTGCAATGCAGAGCGCAATCCTACCTCCGCAGTTCCAGAAAATGTTCCAACAAATGTTCGACGATGCGCCGCAGAACAAGTGGTGGGAGGTCGAGCAGGTCATAAAGGAGGATTTTGGCAAGAGCGTCGAGGATGTCTTTGGGGTGGGATTCGCAAAGGAAGGTCAGGAAGGCCGGGGTATTATGGAGAAGACAGCAAGAGCCAGCGCCAGTGTGGCACAAGTGCATTGGGCAAGACTTGCCGACGGGCGAGAAGTCGCCATCAAGATCCAGAAGCGGGAGATTGCGCAACAGGTCGGATGGGATCTCTGGGCCTTCAAAGTCGTCTCTTGGGTGTACACATGGTGGTTTGAAATCCCAGTATACACTCTGGTCCCATATGTCTCGGAGCGCTTGATGTTGGAAACTGATTTCGAAAACGAAGCGGACAATGCTTTGGAAATGAAGCAACTCGTTGCTGGAGAGCCGCGGCTCAATGGCAGAGTATACATACCGGCAGTCTATAGGGAACTCTCGAGCAAGCGCGTCATGACCGCAGAATGGATTGAGGGTGTGCGACTATGGGACAAAGAAGGCATCACGAACAGCTGGCAAGGTGGATGGCGCAGAGGCAGTCCCGGAGCAGGTGGCAACAAGCTACCGCCTATTCCCGCAGATGCAAAAGTCGATACACATGCACCAGAGGATGCCACAAAGCACGAGTTCTTCAAGCCTGACCGCAACTCCTGGAGAGGCAAGGACGGCAAAGGTGGTCTTGGTGTATCGCTCAAGACTACCATGAATACCATTGTCGACCTGTTCTCAGCACAGATGTTTCTTTGGGGTGCTGTACACTGCGACCCTCATCCAGGAAATATCTTTGTTCGACGTCTTCCCAACGGCCAGCCCGAAGTCGTTCTCATCGATCACGGACTATATATTCGAATGGACCCCAAGTTTCGCCTTCAGTACGCCTTGTTCTGGAAGTCACTCCTAGCTTTTGACAATGCCCAGATCGAGGATATTGTCACTCAATGGGGTGTCAAACACGCCGACATCTTCGCCTCCGCAACACTCATGCGCCCGTATGAAGGTGGCGACAAAAGCGTCGCGGCGGTTCTTAAGTCAGAAATGAAGGGCAAAGACCAAGCTGAACGCGCTTTCGAAATGCAAGCCAAAGGCCGCGATGCTATGAAACTCATCCTCGGCGACGACGCAAAGTTCCCCCGCGAACTCCTCTTCATCGGGCGTAATCTACGCATTGTACAAGGCAACAACCAGTTTCTCGGCTCTCCTGTAAACCGCATCAAGATTACTGGCTTGTGGGCTAGCCGGGCGTTGATCGAGAGCAAGGATCTTAGTGCAGGTCAGCGATGGAAGAACTGGATCCAACACGTGCGATTCCGATTCGTGCTTGCTCTCAGCGATGCGGTTTTCTTCTGGAGTAAGCTGAAGCAAATCATCGGTGTGGGCGGTGGCATGGAAGATGACATTGAAGCGCACATGCGCGTCATGGCAAAGGACTTTGGTGTCGACCTCCAGCATGGTGTGTTTGAGGGATGAGCAGCGAGTTATTTGGTGTATATTAGATTTGATGATTCCCCTCTTAGAAGAAATCCATCTCATAAACGTATCACATGTGTATGTCTTTTTTCAAGCAGTTGTACTATCTGTATTTCGCGAGCTTTGTTGCACTGCTGACAGTGGTTTGTGATGACGTGCTCTGTCAGACATGCCGAGGTAAATCGCCCCACCGACACGACTAATCGTGCCTCCGACTCGCATGCTCGAGAACGCGACGCTCCTAACCGAGGCTCGCTCGCGTCCAACCCCCCCAAACAACCACATCCAACGTTGGATTACCTATTGAAAGAGCACAATTACCAGCATTCGGACCGTCTATTTCGTGACATCAACCAGCCTTTTACACATTCTTTCGTGTGTAACTGCATTACTTTTGCCCATAAGGTTGAAGCTGTGAAAGAGCTAGGAAGACCGAATTCATCCATCATGACTTCTTCGGCGGATTACACCGATATCAAGTTTGAGATCAAGGGCAAGATTGGGGTTATAACGGTAGGTTGGGCTGTGCTACTATTTGTATATCCCATGAATTCGGATCCAGCCGTTGGATGAAAAGAAGAGAAAAGGACACCATCCATTCATTCATTCATGGGATTCACGAACCGCACATCAATCCGAATCAACAGCAACTAATGCCAAAGCCCCCACCCCACAGTTCAACCGCCCCAAGTCGCTCAACTCGTTCGGCGGCAACCTCGTCGCTGACATCGTCGCTGCGCTCCGTGTACTAGACTCGCACCCGGACACCGTCTTCACCGTCCTAACAGGCGCAGGCCGCTTCTTCTCCGCTGGCGCAGACGTGACGAGCGTGGCGAAGCGGACGGGCTCGTTTAAGAATGAGGCGGAGAAGAAGATGAGCATGATGGCTGGGTTTGTAGCGAGTACGTATTCAATCCCGTTTTTTTTTGGTGTTTCTTCACTCTTGTTGGTTTGGCTTCGTCTGGTTTGTGTACGGTTGGAACATGGCTTAATTTCTGGCATGGCAGTGTTCGATTTCTACATGTTCAACTCCACCAAAATAACCCTAATACTTTTTTTTTTTAAAAAAAAAACTAGACTAACCATACCACACAGCCACCGAACTCCTCCGCTCAATGATCGACCACCGCAAAGTCCTCATCCTCGCTCTCAATGGCCCCGCCGTCGGCGGCGGCGCAGCCTGGTTCCCCGGCGTCGCCGACATCATCCTCGCCTCCTCAACCGCATGGCTCCAATGCCCCTTCAGCGCCCTCGGCCTCGTGCCCGAAAACGGGTCCGCCTTGTCCTTTGCCCAGCACATTGGCATCCACCGCGCAAACGACTTTCTCATGTTCGGCCGCAAACTCCAGGCACAGGAGCTGTTGGACGCCGGGCTGTACAATTACGTGTGGGACGTGAGCGGCGATGCGTTTCAGGATAAGGTGGTTGGGTTTTTGGACGAGATGCTCAAAGTGAATGATGGGAAGAGTATGATTGAGATGAAGAGGTTGCAGAATGCGCCGTTGAGGGATGCGAGGATGGTGGCGGTTGTGAATGCGGTGGATGCGCTGGCGGAGCGGTTTGTAGAGGGTGCGCCGGATGAGCGGTTTAAGCTCAAGATCAAGGAGTTGGAGGAGAAGAGAAAGGCTAAGCTTTGAAATTTATGGTCTAGGCCTGGTGGCTATGGGGAATATAGGTGTATATACATCGAATAGACATACACTTTGCAAGGAAACAAAAGTGACAAAGGAGGGTAAGCAGTACTTGGCCTTGACATATGAACGGAAAAAAAAAGTCCTGAATTGGTCGCATGCATGCAGCGCTATTTGATTGTGAAGAAAGCATCCATCCACCAAACCATCTGCAACAATATGTCTCTCTCGAAATCCACATACTTCCCCCGCCCTTCCTTCCAAACTATTCATATACCACGCGCAGCGTGTAAAAAGGTGAGTTGTTACACCATCCCAGGGTGCTTTTCTTTGCTTACAATGAACCATGTCGGGACGGGCGTGAAAGTCTAAACGACTTGGAAAAAAAAACTAAACAAAGCAATAACAAAAGGGTATGCGCATTCTTCCACAAAAAAATCAACTTTGAAAACACAGGAGTTCGAGATGCAGACTGATGTAGGAAAAAGTATGAGAGGGGGGATCCAGGTGTAAACATGACCCAAAGATGTATGTCCGACATAGGAAGACCATATGATAATTTTGCTGGGCGGGAGCAAAGGGGTTATTGCTGATTAAGTCTTGTTGTGTCGTAGGATGGGTTGGACTTCTTGGTGACGACGTTGACAGTCGAGATTGTCGGGGTTGCCCGAGTTGCCATGTTTAGTACTGGTTGGGTTGGTATTGTCGGTTGTCCTGACCGCCAGCGCTGGTTGCTCGACCGTTGGCGGTGGCAACAGAAAGCTGTTTCGATGCAGGTCCATGCGAAGTTACAACTCGTCGCCTGCCCTGCTCCAAACGAGTCGTCCTCCAGCCCTCATACCACTGTTCACGGCTAGCTTCGCGGAGTTCGGAGCGCCAATCGCTGAAGACACACTCTCTGAGCTTGACAAAATCGCAGTGTTCTGGGTTGTAAGGATCAGCAAATCCCCAGGGGAATCGACGGCCAATCACCTCGGGATCGTACGGATCAGGGGAGATGATGCTCAGAGGCAAGAACGGAGAGTCGGTATCATCATTTTGTATGGACGTAGAGATGGCGGAAACCTTACGAGTGTGGCTTCTCTTAGCACTTGGTGGGGATGTGGGAGGTGAGTGGGATTTGACTGAGCCGGATGAGCCCATCGAACGTGCAGCTTCAGAGGAGGATCGCTCTAGAATCTTGTTGAGTGCTTTGGCCTCACCCTCACCTTCGCCTTCTGACGAGTTGTCGTATTCGTCCTCATCCCGCTCGTCCAGGCGGTCATCGTCATCGTCGTCGTCTTCATCGCCCAGGTCCAGGTTCAAGGCCTGGAGTGGATCCAGCTTAGCACGCTTGATAGTGTCCCAGACTGTCTTCTTTAGATAGCGCATGTGTGCACCCGTTATTGTGTCTGCTTTGCTGATAACGGGAATGACAGTGGTCCTTGACTGCAGCTCTCGGAGCACGTTGAGATCAAGATTCTCATCCAAGCCTCCAAAGATGGCACTGCCAATGTTGACGAGATTCGACGTTTTACGTGCTTCTGCGATGTTCTGGTCCAAGCGGACAGGGTCCAGGATGAGGAAGACGCAGTGAATATGGGTATCCTTGACACCTGGCGCACGTACAACCTTTTGCTCCTCGCTAAAAGTGTCTTCGAACTTTGACTCGAGGAAAGCGGTGATTGCAGGCAGCTGGAAGTCGACAATGTTCTTTTCTAGACCTTCAGAGTCCCAGAGTGTGACACCGACCCTCTCGCCATCTACTTCAGTCTCGAGGAACTCGGAGGTGAAGGGTGAATCCTGACCACCTACAGCGGTTGCAGGGGGCGATGGAGTATGAGGGCGCTTTCGCGCAGGAAGTGCGAGGGCAGTGCGAAGAAAGTCAATGAAGCAGGACTTGCCCGAGTTCTTTGTGCCAATGACGAGGATGCTACAATGTGATTAATTGGAGTCTGGGGTATCCAATTGTGTTACTTACTTGAAGGGGGTAGGGTCTTTCCTCCTCCTCACGCGGCGGGGGCTGTTTACGGTGCTGATTTGGCTGCTGGCGTAGCTGTAGCGACCGCGGTTGGTCATGCTCTCAGTCCTGGGGTAGGGGTCATAGTCCATGTAGTTGGACGGTGGGGGCGAGGAGCCAACTGCGGGCGCACCCATGGCGGGACTCTGCTGGCGTGTCACTTTGGCAGCGTCGGTTCCTGGCCGGCTGAAGTTGAAGGCATTGGGGGTGTAGACGCCAGTGTTGTAGGCACCGGCTTTGTTGGATACGATGGCAATCGAGTCTGGACGGGCGTCTTCACCTCCGAAAGTCGCGATCTGGGGAAGGGCCGAGTGCGAGGGCAGGCGGGGAGGCTGCCTGGGGAGCATAGAAGCCTCGCGCTGTTTGCGCAGAGCTTCCTCTTGGGCGAGGGCCTTTTGCTTTCTGCTCATCTTGCTTACTGAGGTACTTCTACTGCTGCTACTGCCGCGAATCTCGGAAGAAGTCTTTCCGCTGCTTCGACGCAAGAAGTTGAAGCTGGACCTGCGGTTTCCTGCTTGATCGGCAGAAGACTGGGATGGGGACTGGGCTGCAGCGGGCGAGAGGGAGGAGTCAAGCACAGCGTTCTTTTGGAGCGAGGGATTAGACGGATTAGGGGACCGGGAATCGAGGGTGTTGGCCATGGTGGGCAGACGGGAGGTCTTAATATCCGCCTGTCACACTCTGGGGCGCTTAATCTTAGCAATGGAAGAAGAAGCAGGTGCGGCAGTCAGGTGTCTTGGTGGGAAAATGTTCCTATAGGCGCACGGCTCCACAAGACAGGCAAGCTGGCAGCGATGGGGTGAAAGAAATTGGAGGGGGAGCAGCCGGCTGTGAAGCAAGGTCAGCACCTGCTCAAACGCCTATCATGGCGCGTGCGAGTGAAGGAGTGGGCCAGGGTTTACTTACCCACCTTACCGTAAGTTAATGCCCGACACTACTGCAGGAACGCTACACGGCAATGACCACCCCGGATTCTGACAGGAGCCGGCCGCGACAAGCCGAGAGGCAAAAGAAAAAAAAGCAAAGAGAAATGTAAGTGTTTCCAAGATGTTCTGGATGTTGTTGTGGATGTTGTTGAAAGGGGGTTTTGTTGGTTGTGAGTGTATGTGTGACGCGGCGGCAGGGTAACAGACAGCTCTGGCTGGCCGTCATACAGAGTACGACAGAAATCTGCAACTGTATGGCCGATGGGGAATGGCGCGCCAAGGATACAAATGTGAAACAAGAGGCAGCCCGCAACCGACTGCAAAAGAGGCGGGTAATTTGCGCTGCGACGTATCAACGGCCGCCAAATGATAGGGACGCGACAACTCGGTGCTGTACTTAGCCTCGGGAGCCTTTATCAACAACAACAGCCATCTACTTCTGCAATGTCGGTCACGGTGGATCCAGATCGAGACCCTGTTCTCTTTCCAGATCGAGATTACGCCATGGACATGAATAGGGGGTTCCCGCTAGCTTCCACAATCTCACCACATACTGGGCCCAGCTTCGAAGCTTCCAACCTTCCAAAAGGGCTGAAGAAGCAGCAGTAGCAGCAGTAGCAGCAGCAGCAACAGCCGTATGTTTCCGGTACACAGCGCATTAATGCCACTCCGCATCCGACACAACGCTCCTGGGAGCAGCCATTATGCAACGTCGCAGAAAAAGAGGATGACTCTGTTTCTATCGAGTCGCCCGTGCACAGATGTGCGCCGCCTTCATAACACCAGCATCACTTGCACCCACCAACAATACCCACACTTCCAAGCTTGACAAACGACACCAAAACCGCGCCATGGACGCCTATCGATACACCCCGCACCATTCATTGCTTTTCTTCAGCCCGCCGTTCGTGCCGCCTTCAACGGCTCCGCCCAGTGCCTTGGCAACTTTGAGACTTAGCTAAGCCCGCTGCAGCACATTGACCGACGGCGAAGACAGCGCAATCGTCGGGGCTCCTAGTAGTCTGACATGCGTCCTAGAAGGAAAGAGAAAACTTTGTACACTCCACGCGGCTTGTGTATTCCCGGATACGATCGCTTGAGACATGTTTGGAACGTGATTCTTGTGCTCCTCTTCTGTCACGCTTCTAGTGCCTCAAGCCTGTATCGTCTTTCTCTTCACGAACATGTGCGTCTCAAAAGCCGATTCAGGATTCTTCAACTTTGTAACCAGGATATTATGGGTCCGAATTAGTGTCTGGATATTTCCGATATCCCCGAAACACTGACCACGATGGAGCAAGTCGAGTCTTGCTCCCACCATGGCTCTACCCACTGCGAGGCATGTCACGTGCAAGCTGTATCCAAAAGCAACACGGAGGAAGAGCCTCAACCCGCTATCGTCCGAGTTGGAGTTCGTGGGCA